>LR738709.1:46063721-46094539 GCA_902687465.1 Secale cereale | reverse complement strand
GGAGGAAGGGGAAGGGGGAGAAGAGGCGAGGCGAGGTGGGAGGAAGGAGGAGGAGAGCGAGGGGAAAGAGAGGGGTGCTGGGTGGGCCCGCTCGTTGCTGACCGGTGGGGCCGGCTGGGGAGCGGCGTGAGGTGCTCTGGTTTTGCGCGGGAACTAACTGGGATTGCGGAGTGTGGTTAACTTCACTCTTCGCTCCCGCTTCGCTTCGTTGATTGATATCCCGTGGATTTTTCCGTATCTAGTGTAAGCTGCTCACTCTGTTCATAAGTACAAGATGTTTTGACTTTTTTTTTCTTCTAAATCAGATGTATATAGATATACTATGTTTTAGTGTATTTGTTCACTTATTTTCAGTCCGTGTGTAGATCATATTGAAATACCCAAAATATCTTACACTTATTTGTGATGATAGGTTGGTACTCCCTCCGTCCGGAAATACTTGTCATCAAAATAAATAAATAAGGATGTATCTAGATGTATTTCAGTTCTAGATACATCCTTTTTGTCCATTTTAATGACAAGTATTTTCGGACGGAGGGAGTACGGATTAATGTTCGGCACGGAAATTACTGAGATACTAGACGATGTTTCGCACGTTGCTACGGAAATTGGTTTTTATTGAGATTTGATTATATTTGATATTTATATTTAGTTTAGCAATATACTTCCTCTGTTCTTAAATATAATTCTTTTTAGTGATTTCAATAAAAACTACATACGGAGCAAAATGAGTGAATCTACACTCTAAAATATGTCTATATACATCTGTATGTAGTACATAGTGGAATCTCTAAAAAGACTTATATTTAAAAACGCAGCGGGTAAAAAGTAAAATTGAAAATATATGATATAAATTGTATTAGATTATTATGCAGCTAAAAATCATGTGTTATAATATATGGAGTTTTTCAAAAAGAAGGATTGCCCCGGCCTCTGCATCAGCATCGGCATGATGCACACAACCTCTGCCTCTGGCCGTCTCGTCCAGGCCAAAAAAAAACCTAACGTCTACTGGTCAGGCCCGAGCCCAGCCCGGCCCGACAAATTCCTACATTTTCTAAGCCCAGGCCCGGCCCAAGGCAAAGCCTGGCCCGAAGGCCCGACATAAGGAAAAACAGCAGGAAAATATCAGGAAACAACAGGAACACCTGTCCAGCAAAAAACAGCTAGAAAACAACGTCATTACATCACAAAGTTTTGATAGTAAACAACAATACTAAACTGTAGCAGAACATCAGGAAAACACCAGAAAACCATAACTAGTTTTGACAGAAAAAAATCACTAGTTTTGACAGGAAAACAACAGCAAAAAGCACTAGTTTTGACAACAAAACAACACTAGTTTTGACAGCAAAACAACTGTAGTTTTGATAGCAGAACATCATAGTTTTATAGCAAAACAATGGCAATCTAAACATTCCAGTTTCGCCAACAGCAGCTAGACATTTCAACTTCGACAATCAGCATGTAAACATTTCAGTTTCGACAATAGCATCTAAAGTTCTAAACGTTCCAGTTTCGACAAACACAAGTGCATGAATATCATTACATTCCAGAACGAAAATAAAGACTAGTAGATGGCTGGCATGCCTTCTCTGAATCTTCTCTTCTCATTGCTCTAGGAGTGTAGCAACAACTCTACAAGATGGAATGGACAGAAAGTTAGCGGTAGTATAAAGTACAACTTGACAGTTGACATGAACAAAGAATACATATGTTACATTCGAAGATGAATCTTCATCATTATCTAGCGCAATCACTTCTTTTGTCTTTCTCTTATTATCTACAATAATAGATTGGGTTAATTATCATTTGGAAGTAAAACATACAATTAAGAATGTGAAACAAACAAGATTACAACAGATACCCTTTTTCTGCAGTTTGTAGCGATGCCAATCTTGCAAACACATTAAGGCCTCAATCGTCTTTGGTGTAAGTGAGCTTCGGTTCGGGGTTATAACCTTCTTACTCAAGCTGAAAGCGGATTCTGAAGCAACACTTGACACAGGAACTGCAAGGATATCACGTGACATTCTTGCTAGTTGCGGGTACCTAGCTGCAGACTTACTCCAAAAATCCAAGATATTGACATTTTCATTCAACCTCTTCGCAGGTTTAGCCAAATACAATTCCAATTCAGATATCTCTTCATGTGAGCTCGTGCTTCCCACGTACTGATCATAGTCAGAAAAGGCACCAAGTCCACACGTGCTTGATGATGCACTTGTTGCTAAGTTTTCATTGACATGTACGCCACTACCATACTCATTAAATAAAGAAGTCGTTGTACTTTTAACAAGATTAATGTGCTAAAGGACATCATCATCATCATATAGCTTGGAGTAGGCATATCCTAAAAACTTGAACTTAATGCGGGGATCAAGAACAACAGCACAAGACAAAAATATGATGTAGTCAGACCAATATTTCATGAATTTCTCCCTCATAACTGCCAACATTGGAGCCGTGTAACTATTTATTCCAGCACTAGCCTCTATAGTAGCAGAATGAACAACATAGACATTCATGAAGTACAAGTTGGCTATTGGATACTTTGTTCCTGAGAAAGTTGTAGTTACCTTCAAGGAAACCTCCAAGAACTGATACATATGAGATACCTTGGCCCATTCTTCTTCGGATAGCCAAAATTTCACCTTGAATATGCTGGATCCCTCTCGGAATACCAATGCAGCACGTCTCTATAGTACAAACAGCAGCCAAGCATAAGGTAGGTTGAATTCCAACGGATGGGCATATCGGGTTTCAACCTTTTTGATTCTTCTAGGTTGAAAATAGTTGCAGCAGTACTATAAAACTTATGCAACCTATTGCTTGAAGGCTTTAGGTACATTATACCATCTCTAAGTTTGCCAACACACTCATCAATCAATGTCAAACCGGCTTGAACTACCTAGTTCGGTATGTGTGCACAACAACGAATTTGGAAGAATTTGTTTCAGATTTCAAGAAATTTTTTATTCATTGTTGCTTGTTCAACCTTAGGCTTCTTTTCAGTGTTTCTAAGGAGATGAGATGTACCATTTGACGATTTAGCGACAGTTCTTTCTCGCAATGGTTGCATCTAGCTATAGTCATTTCATCACCATCTTTCGAAATCTTGGTGAAGTCAAGTCATACCTTCGACTTCAGTTTGGAAGTAGTAGGTTGTGACTACGGCGACGGTTGATCCCTTCGGTAGTAGGCTGTGCATGTTGTGCTGCTGGTCCACTTCCTTCAGCGGCTGGCTGCTTTCCCCTTCCATGTTTCTGCCGAGTACAAGGAGGATCCGCAAGTACAATAAACAATTGCATCCCATCATCATGCCCTTCTAATTCTTCAGGACGGTAATCTGGTTCATCACCCTCAAGTCCTTCTAGTCCTCCTGAATTCACCATGATCAAACTACAGCATATACACAACGGTACAACAAAACAAGTTATTCGACAACACCATATAAACAACACAAGTTATCCATCTGCACCATATAAACATCACCTTATAAACATCACAAATTATGCATGGATTTGATCTTGCTGGCACAATCAATTAACAGGGTCATCCCTGACTATTCTGCACAAGCAGTACATCTACAATAACTGAAGATGCATGCCAAGTTGTGGTTTTCACGGTGCACCATTCATCTATGCTTTAACCCTAAAAAAATAGCAGAAGTTAATCAATAGAAAAAATTATACCTTAGGGTGGGGGCTTGGAGTTGCAGCATTGCAGCCGACGAGGAAGCTCTTTGGTGCGGCCGACAATCGTTGATGCGGCGATCGGTAGAGGACGGCACATGCCCGCCGTAGTTGAGGATGGAGCATGGCTACCTTGGTCGACGACGAAGCGTGGTCGCCGTAGTTGAGAATGGAGGGCGGCTACACACGACGGATGCAAAAGCTCTCGGACGGCGCAGCTGCGGTCGAGGACGGAGCGCGGCGGCCACGGACGATGGCTGCACAAGTCAGACGCGGAGGTGCTAGGTTTCTACGTTGGCTCCTCCATCTCGTGCACGAGGAGAGGATGGGGACGGGGCGTGTGAGTGGGCAGTTAGGGCAAGCGGGGAGTGGGGGGCGAGATGCAGATCAACGTTGGTGCCTGGCCGCCTGGGGCTGGGG
Organism: Secale cereale; assembly: GCA_902687465.1. NCBI lineage: Eukaryota > Viridiplantae > Streptophyta > Magnoliopsida > Poales > Poaceae > Secale > Secale cereale. The sequence continues at coordinate 46,090,424 of LR738709.1, read as the reverse complement.
CACTGGGCCGCTCGTGGGCTCTTCTGCGGCCACAAGAGCTGGGAGTTGGGGTGAGATGCAGATCACTGGGAGCTGCTCGGGTCGGGGCGGGCCTAATTTCGGGCTAATATTGAAGCTCGGGCCCGGCCCGACATGCTCTTTGGTCATCATATTAAGGCCCGGGCCCGACCCGATGTACAAGCCCGGCCCGACCTAGGAATTTTGGGCCAGGTCGGGTCGGGCCATTCGGGCCGGGTTTCCCATGGCCAGGTATAAATGTGGTTAACTTCACTCTTCGCTCCTGCTTTGCTTCATTGATTGATATCCCGTAGATTTTCTGTATCTAGTGTAAGCTGCTCACTCTGTTCATAAATATAAGATGTTTTAACTTTTTTTTTTCTAAATCAGATGTATACAAATATGTTTTAGTGTATTTGTTCACTCATTTCAGTCCGTGTGTAGATCATATTGAAATATCCAAAATATCTTATATTTGTGAGCGAAAGGATTACTTATTTGTGATGATATAGGTTGGTACAGATTAATGTTCGGCATGCAAATTACCGAGATACTAGACGATATTTCACGCGTTGCTACGGAAATTGATTTTTAATGAGATTTCATTACATTTAATATTTATATTTAGATTAACAATATACTCCCTCCGTTCTTAAATATAATTCTTTAGAGATTTAAATAAGTAACTCCATACGGAGCAAAATAAGTGAATTTATACTCTAAAATATGTCTATATACATTCGTATGTACTACATAGTAGAATCTCTAAAAAGACTTATATTTAGAAATGGAGGCGGTAAAAACTAAAATTGAAAATATGTTATAAATTGTATTAGATTATTATGCAGCTAAAATTCATGTGTTAAATATAGGGATATTTTGGAAAAGAAGGATTACCTTGGCCTCTACATCAGCGTCAGCATGATGCACACAACCATCTTTATTAATTATACACTAGAGCCCGACAAAATGAATACAAGGATCAACCCGAAGCCACCTTCTAGGCGAATAGTCGCTACACTTACAAGTATACATATGTGCCATGTCCACATAACAGACACAATTTAATCCAGTGGCCTTAAGACCATCCGGTCTAGGCGTCCCATAACGTGCACCACTCGCGCACGCTCTAGTATCCGTCGCCGCCATCTTCCGCCATCCCGTATTCTCGAGGAATAACTACAAAGATACCTCCCGATCTCATCTGCCTTCGATGTCACCACGAAACCAAACAGTGCCACCAACCTGCACGCGTCGATCAAATGGTGTTAAGCTAGCACTTGGTATAGGTTTGTTTACACCAACTCCTTCCACACATGGATTCACTTCCGTGCACACCGCCATAGCGTACTAGACCGTAGAACCGGAGTTCTCGCGAGATTTGTGTGCTTAAGTATGCATGCATCTTTTTGTGTATAACAATAAAATGTGATGTGGTTTGTATGTGATCTTGATTTCCTTGTGTGCTTTTTGTTTCATTCGTCTCTTTTGCTTCTTTCTTTGAGCCCTCAGTGTTACCTTATTTCCCCTTAAGAAAGTTGCTCATCAACCGACACCAGACTCGAAGAATTAGCAAGGATTTCAAATATTTGAAAACTCAGCTAAACATTATGAAATTCTCAGTCGACTGCATTGTATCAAGAATATCTGGTTTGAATACAAATGCTATTTTGGATTGATTATCAGCATCAAGTCTAAATCAGTGTGCAATATTCATAGCAGTAATGATGAAATCAACCAAAGACAAAGTGTGTGCAAGACTAACCGTATATCCCGAGTCAAAGGGAGTCAACATATCACATCGAGGAGTTTCACGTATATGGAACTCCGGTCTTCACAAGCTATCACAGAAGCTTACAATTCAACATTCCTTAGTTTTCCTCAACACGATATGTGGATGAGTTCCAGCACAAGCTACTCAGGTTTCTTCAGTAAGCTACCGCAATAGCTTCCGGCATAAGGTACCGAGTCTTCCCTAGCAAGCCACTAAGGGGGCAAGCTTCTGAAGTACGGTACCCAGTCTTTTTCAGCAAGCTGCCCGACAAAAGCTTCAAGCACAAGCTATTCAGTCTTCCCCAGCACGATAATCTCGATGGCTTCCAACACAAGTTGTCCAATCTTCCTGAGTACGGCACTAGTGCAAGATATTACACAGTGAGTTGATAGCATATGGTAGTGCATCCCAAGAATCATATCCGCAATAGTTTGGTCAGAAGCAAGAATCAGACAAGACACAAGTCTACCTCGGGAAACACATCATCCATAAAACATTTCGGAAAATTCCCTATCAAGAGGTTTTCAAAGAAAACGGGAAACACATCATCCATAAAAAAATCACAGTACTCAATTGTTCCTCGGTATATTGATTTTGATTACGGGCCACGATCCAAGAATAAGGTTAATTAATGTCAGGGAAAATTTGTTGGATCATACTCAAAGGAGGAACTTCTTTCTTTAGATTCTCATTAAAAACGCGATTGTCTCCAAGCAAATGCCTTAGCATATAATCACTATTATGAAGGACCTCATCTATGACCGCTTTTCACGGCTCATACCATAACAATCAAAGATCTCCCTAGCCTCCCTTACGATACGATCGAACTCATTCATGAGGACAAGTGTGGCGATTTTTTTAGCTCTAGGATCCTTTATAACGGGAAACTCATAAAATAATCTTTGCAAAGTAGCATGAGTGCGAATAAATTTTCTCTTGAGCTTAAGAACAAGAGCGGAAATAGCTTCTGCATTAATTTTGGTTCTTTTGATTATAGGAACATCATTACAATTCAAATTTCCGACACAATTAAAGAATACTTGGATGACGCTCTTTCCTATAAAATTCCCTTGTCCCAAAACAAATGTTTTAGCATCAAGATTAGTAGGAGCTCCAATTTTAGGAGTCCTTCCATCATCTGTTTTGCCATACCAAAATCACTCATGATGAAACTTCCAAAGACACGCAAATAAGAACACAAGGGAACAATAGATCTGACACGAAAAAGGCAAACATAAAGAAGGCAAATAAAACGGCATTTTTTGTATGTTTTTGTAAAAACATTTTAGAAGTGGGGGGGGGGGGTGAAAACGATAGGCAAATGGTAAATAATGTAAATTGCAAGGAGATGACAGTTTATGTGTGGGAAACTGATAGATCTTGACTTGATCCTCCCCGGCGACAGCGCCAGAAATTCTTCCTGCTACTTGTGAACCACGCGAGTAAATTCCCTGAAGAGGAGGGGACGATGTAGCACAACGGCGGTAAGTATTTCCCTCAGTTATGAAACCAAGGCCATCAATCGAGTAGGAGAACCAGGCAAGCTATGTAAACATCACCTACACACAAGCAACAAATCCTCGCAACCCAGCGCGTAGAGGGGTTGTCAACCCCTCTTGGGTAACGTAGTATGATAAAAAGATAGATACAAATAAAATAAAAGCAAATAAAATGCAACAAGGTATTTGATACGTCTCCAACGTATCTATAATTTTTGATTGTTCCATGCTATTATTTATGATGTTTTGGATGTTTAATGGGCTTTATTATACACTTTTATATTATTTTTGGTAGTAACCAATTAACCCAAAGGCCCAATCCAGATTGCTGTTTTTTCGCCTATTTCAGGGTTTTACAAAAAAGGAATATAAAATGGAGTCCAAACGGAATGAAACCTTCGGGAGAGATATTTTTGGAGCGATATCTTCACGGGAGACTTGAGAACCACGGAATAGGGCACACGTGACGTCCACGAGGGTGGGGGCGCCCCCCCTACAGGGCGCACCCCTGCCTCGTGGGCCCCACGTTGGTCCCTCGATGCCTTCCTTCATCCTATATATACCCATGTACCCTGAAAACATCAGAAGAGGAGAGAAAATCCCAATTTCACCGCCGTAACCTTCTGTTCCCGTGAGATCCCATCTTGGGGCCTGTTCCGGAGCTCCGCCTGAGGGGGGATCTACCACGGAGTGCTTCTACATCAACACCATTGCCTCACCATGAGTTGTGAGTAGTTTACTACAGACCTCTGGTTCCATAGTTAGTACCTAGATGGCTTCTTCTCTCTCTTTGGATCTCAATACCAAGTTCTCCTCGGTCTTCGAGGAGATCTATTTGATGTAATCTCTTTTTGCGGTGTGTTTGTCGAGATCCGATGAATTGTGGGTTTATGATCAAGATTATCTATGAGAAATATTTGGTTCTTTTTTGAATTCTTTTATGTATGATTATAATATCCTTGCAAGTCTCTTCGAATTATTGGTTTGGTTTGGCCTACTAGATCTATAGTTATTGCAATGGGAGAAGTGCTTGGCTTTGGGTTCAATCTTGCGGTGTCCTTTCCCAGTGACAGTAGGGGCAGCAAGGCACGTATTGTATTGTTGCCATCGAGGATAAAAATATGGGGTTTATATCATATTGTTTGAGTTTATCCCTCTACATCATGTCATCTTGCTTAAAGCATTACTCTGTTCTTATGAACTTAATACTCTAGATGCATGCTGGATAGCGGTCGATGTGTGGAGTAATAGTAGTAGATGTAGAATCATTTCGGTCTACTTGACACAGACGTGATGCCTATATATAATGATCATGCCTAGATATTCTCATAATTATTCACTTTTCTATCAATTACTCGACAGTAATTCGTTCACCCATCGTAGAATTCTGCTATCATGAGAGAAGCCACTAGTGAAACCTATGGCCCCCGGGTCTATTCTCAACATATCAATCTACAATCTACTTTACTTTAGTGTTTTTACTTTCTATTCTTATATCCAAAAATACCAAAAATTTCAAACTATCATATCTATCAGATCTCACTTTCGTAAGTAACCGTAAAGGGATTGACAACCCCTTATCACGTTGGATGCGAAGTTCTTATTTGTATGTGCAGGTGCGAGGGACTCGCGCGTGGTCTCCTACTGCATTGATACCTTGGTTCTAAAAAACTGAGGAAAATACTTACGCTACTGTGCTGCATCACCCTTTCCTCTTCGAGGGAATACAACGCAAGCTCGAGAAGTAGCAAGAAGAATTTCTGGCGCCGTTGCCGGGGAGGCTTACGCAAAAGTCATATACCAAGTACCTATCACAAACCCTTATCCTTTGCATTACATTTATTTGCCTCTCGTTTTCCTCTCCCCAACTTCACCCTTGCCGTTTTATTTGCCCTTCTTTTTGCCGTGTGTTTCCCGTTCGCTTGCTTCTTGTTTGCTTGTGTCTTGGATTGCTTGCTTGTCACTATGGCTCAAAACAATACCAAATTGTGTGACTTATCCAATACCAACAATAATGATTTTATTAGCACTCCGATTGCTCCTATTACCGATGCTGAATCTTGTGAGATCAATGCTGCTCTATTGAATCTTGTTATGAAAGATCAATTTTACGACCTTTCTAGTGAAGATGCCGCTACCCATCTAAACAACTTTGTTGATTTGTGTGATATGCAAAAGAAGAGGGATACAGATAATGATATTGTTAAATTGAAGTTATTTCCGTTTTCACTTAGAGATCGTGCTAAGACCTGGTTTTCCTCTTTGCCTAGAAATAGTATTGATTCGTGGAATAAGTGCAAAGATGCTTTTATCTCTAAGTATTTTCCTCCTGCTATGATCATCTCTCTTAGAAATGATATTATGAATTTTAAGCAACTAGATCATGAGCATGTTGAACAAGCTTGGGAGAGAATGAAATTAATGACACCTAATTGCCCTACACATGGTTTGAACTTATGGATGATTATTCAAAACTTTTATGCTAGCTTGAATTTTGCTTCTAGAAATCTTTTAGATTCGGCCGCAGGAGGCACTTTCATGGAAACTACCTTAGGAGAAGCTACCAAACTCCTAGATAATATTATGGTTAATTATTCTCAATGGCACACCGAAAGATCTACTAGTAAAAAAGTGAATGCTATTGAACAAATTAGTGTTTTGAGTGGAAAGATGGATGTACTTATGAAATTATTTGCTACTAAGAGTGCTTCTTCTGATCCTAATGATATGCCTTTATCCACGTTGATTAAAAATAATAATGAATCTTTGGATGTGAATTTTGTTGGTAGGAATAATTTTGGTAACAATGCTTATAGAGGAAACTTTAATCCTAGGCCTTTTCCTAGTAGTTCCTCTAATAATTATGGTAATTCCTACAATAACTCTTATGGAAAGATGCCTTCTGAATTTGAAACTAGTGTTAAGGAGTTTATGAATTCGCAAAAGAATTTCAATGCTTTGTTTGAAGAAAACTTGCTTAAGATTGATGAATTGGCTAGAAGTGTGGATAGAATTACTATTGATGTTGATTCTTTGAAACTTAGATCTATTCCACCTAAGCATGATATCAATGAGTCTCTCAAAGCCATGAGAATTTCCATTGATGAATGCAAAGAAAGAGCCGCTAGGATGCGTGCTAAAAAAGAGAGTTATATAAAACCGTGTTCTTCTAGTTATCATGAAAATAAAGATGAAAATCTGAAAGTTATTGATGTGTCTCCTATTAGATCCTTGTTTTCTAGTATGAATCTTGATAAAGATGGGATTGGAAATGAGTCTACTTTAATTAAAAGGTGTCCCAATGATTCGGAGTTTTTGGATCTTGATGCTAAAATTGTTCAAAGTGGGATTGAAGAGATTAAAACTTTGCATAGTGATGAACGCACTACTTCGGTTTTCAAGGGATTCAATTATGATAATTGCTCTTTGATTGATTGTATTTCCTTGTTGCAATCCGTACTAAACTCTCCGCATGCTTATAGTCAAAATAAAGCTTTTACCAAACACATAGTTGATGCTTTGATGCAATATTATGAAGAAAAACTTGAATTAGAAGTTTCTATCCCTAGAAAGCTTTATGATGAGTGGGAAACTACTATTAAAATTTAAATTAAAGATCATGAATGCTTTGCTTTGTGTGATTTGGGTGCAAGTGTTTCCACTATCCCAAAAACTTTGTGTGATTTGTTAGGTTTCCATGAGCTTGATGATTGTTCTTTAAATTTGCATCTTGCGGATTCTACCATTAAGAAACCTATGGGAAGGATTAATGATGTTCTTATTGTTGCCAATAGGAATTATGTGCCCGTAGATTTCATTGTTCTTGATATAGATTGCAATCCTTCATGTCCTATTATTCTTGGTGGACCTTTCCTTAGAATGATTGGTGCAATTATTGATATGAAGGAAGGAAATATTTGATTCCAATTTCCGTTAAGGAAAGGCATGGAACACTTTGCTAGAAAGAAAATTAAATTACCTTATGAATGTATTATGAGAGCCACTTATGGATTGCCTTCCAAAGATGGCAATACCTAGATCTATCCTTGTATCGTGCCTAGCTAGGGGCGTTAAACGATAGCGCTTGTTGGGAGGCAACCCAATTTTATATTTTTTGTTTTTGCTTCTGTTTAGGAATAAATATTGCATCTAGCTTCTGTTTAGATGTGGTTTTATGTTTTAATTAGTGTTTGAGCCAAGTAGAACCTTTGGGAAGACTTGTGTGAAGTTTATATGATCTTGCTGTAAAAAACAGAATCGTTAGCGCTCACTAGAATAGTCACCATATTTTACTGGAGAGTGCTATTTAGTTGATTCTTTTTGCAGATGATTAATAGAAAAATTCCCCACGTTTACCAATTTATTTCAATTTTTTGGAGGTACATAAGTTTGCGAAAGTTACAGATTACTACAGACTGTTCTGTTTTTGACAGATTCTGTTTTTCGTGTGTTGTTTGCTTGTTTTGATAGATCTATGAGTAGTATTGGAGGATATGAATCATAGAGAAGTTGGAATACAGTATTTTTAACACCCATATAAACAAAGAATGAGTTCATTACATTACCTTTGAGTGGTGGTTTGTTTTCTTATACTAACGGAGCTCACGAGATTTTTGGCTAAGTTTTGTGTTGTGAAGTTTTCAAGTTTTGAGTATTGCCTTGATGGACTATGGAACAAAGAGTGGCAAGAGCCTAAGCTTGAAGATGCCCAAGGCACCCGAAGGTAAAATTCAAGGACAACCAAGGGCCTAAGCTTGGGGATGCCCCGGTGTAATGCCCCGGATGTAATACTTTCCCTTTTGGGCAATATATATATCTCTGGCTCCATCTATTTCCAATTCCGGGTTCTTCGTCTTTCGGGTTTTTGTCGTTTTGTTGTGTGCGTGTGTGGCATTCATCCATATCATGTAGTCATGTGCATCGCATTGCATTTGTGTTGTCGTTTGCATCCGGTCCCACTCGTTTATTTCCGTTGTCCGTTTCGAGTTCCGGAGCTCCCTCACGTGTCCGTGGCATCCCCGAGGCCTACTTTGGTGTTTGGCCGTGTAACGTTTCCGGTTTGGCGTGAGACTTGTCGTGTGTTGTTGTTTTGGTGTGTGTAACCCGCCTGTCAAATCTCGTCGCGTTTGGAGTTCGTTTGGTGCTCCAACAGTTATTCTCGTGGGCTCAAAGTACCCCCTCTTTGAGGCCCAAGACACCCCTCCAACAGCCCACCAAACCAACCCAAACCCCTCCCTTCATCTAGGCCATCCAATTCTGATCGAGTGGCCGAAAACCACACCTCATTTGGACAACCCTATCTCCTTGTGCCTATATATTTGTCCATCTTCCCCAATTTTTGCCCCAAAATAAACCCTAGTCCATCATCTTCTTCCTCCAGCCGCCGGAATCCTCCCCGAAATCCGTGCCTCCCGCCGGCGACGCGCCCTCCGGCCGGGGACCGCCGCGCCGCCCCGGATCCCTCTCGCCGCCGGAGCTCCCGAGGGCCACGCCCCTCCGCCCTTCCGCCGCCGGTCGCCGGCCGGGCCGCCGCGGCCCCCGCCTCCGCCGATCTCCCTCCGGCTCCCCGCCGCCCCGGGCTCGAAGGGCAGCCGCGCCGGACGAGGAGCAGGAGGCTCCTCCCGATCTCCCCGGCTCCCGATCCGATCTGGAGGCCTAACGGGCCGGGCCTCCAGATCCGCTCCACCTCCGGCCCGTTAGCGGTGGACCCGCTTCGCTCGCAGGCCCGATCCGCCACCGCGTCCGACCCGTTTGACTCAGCCGCCGCCGTTGACCAGCTTCGTTGACCCGTCGACTGAGGAGGTTGTTTTTTGCTAAGTCCCTGAATTTTTAGTGTCTGATGCTGTTTTAAAATGTGGATAACTTTTTGTGTGATGGTCCGATTTGAGTGAATGATATGTCAAAATGTTCGTGGAGACATGTACTACATTTTGTTCCATTATGCCATGCATGTTTGAGTTCATCTAGATGCTTAAATATCTGTTGGAAGAGTGCAACTCGTTATAAACTGCTGTTTGTAGTTGTTTTCATGCCATCTTTGCAATGTGATAACTTGGTGCATGTTTATCCAAATGAAGCAAATGATATGTCCACGTGTTCGTCATGAAATGCTCTACATGTTGGGTGCTTTAGCTTGCATGATAGATTTCATCTTGCCATGCTTATCTCCTTTGCAAAGTGCTATGTGGCTGTTATGTCGTTAAACTTGTTACGAGATGCCTCGTAGAGGAAGTCGTTGCTATTGATGTGTTTGTCCCCTTGATGCATGCTTAGATGTTTTGGATTCACCATCATGTGTACTTTGCCGTGGTGGTTACCATTTGCCATGCTTTGCTTTGAGGTGACTTAAACTTGCTCACAAAGATGCCATGATGAAACTGCTGTTTTAACACTTAGTGAAATTTCACTAAGTCTGGAATCTATAATTTCCAGATGCCATGTTTGCTTGTTGTTCTAGGCCAATCCATGATAGTTTTGGAGTGACTCTTGATGATTCCTTGTAGTATATATTGTTGGATATCCATTCATGCTCTCACATGCTTATTTGAGTGGCTGTAGCATATTTAACTCTTGCTCCTAAGTTGCAACAAATTACTGCTGTCAGGATTTTGTTGTCAAGTTCAATATGTCATAGCTTGTTGCTATTGATCCATGGCTCCTTTGGGGGGTGCTCCAATGGATTTGTTTGCTGTAGGATATGTCTAGTTTATGTCCATGCTCATTGCCATGATGTTTGAGTGCTGTAGAACATTTATCTCTTGCCCCGAAGTTGCTATGTGGCTGTAATTTTCAGCTTGTGCTTGTTCATTGTTTCAGGTGTAACTTTTAGCCCGTTGCTCCGTTTTGAGCAAGTCCTATATGTAACTTGTGTGTTTTTGCATGTAGATTCATATTATCCTATTGTTATCATGTTTTGAAGCATTTTGCTTGATGCATATTTTTGTGCTATAACACTGTGCTTCCTAAGTAGACTTTCTGTGCTTCCATAGTGCATCTGTTTTGCTTCCATAGTGCATCAGCCATGCATCCAGTATTTTTTCTGCGCATTACATCTTGTTTGATTCGTTGCCTTGTGTTCTTGTGTTTGAGTAGTGCCGGAAGATGAGACCGAGTACGAGTACGAGCACGAGGTTACTACCGAGCTTGAGAACGAGGACCCCTCTTACGATCCCATCGACAACTCTTCAGGCAAGATGACCGAACCCCGATAACATTACTATCTTTGCCTATTGCTAGAAGTCTCGATCTATAGTTTTGCCTCGATGCCAATGTTTTTCCTGTCAGCCTCCTATTGTAACCATGAACCTGTTTAACCACCCTACCTATGCAAACCATTGATTGGCTATACGTAGGCTTCGCTCAGCCCCTCTTATAGCATTGCTAGTTGCAGGTGAAGATTGAAGATTCTTGCTTCTTGTTGAAGCTTGTTGGGATATCACACTATATTAATTACTAAATGAAATCATCTATATATTGGCAATGGGTGGAAGGCTAAGCCTTTTGCATGGTGATTTGTTCCACTCATTCCTCTAGGAACCGCATAAACCGGTGTTATGTTCCTTGATTATGCGTTCCTCACACGGTTGGGGTTATGGGACCCCCTCGATAAACCGCTAAGTGCTAAGTCTTTTCCAGCAAGTCCCAACATTGGTACTCCATTTGCCTAATTAACTAAAACTTGCATAGGGACTAGCTATCCCTTTTATTTTAATCAACAACTCCGGGCAAGTGCTCCACATGAGTGTTGGTCCGAACTGGGGGTCCTGCGGGGCCGCCTTGGGGAAACCCGAGGTATCTGGCATACACCTGTAGCATCACCCATCCGGTCGTGTCCTGAGACTAGATACACGCGGCTATTGTCAGGGTGTCGACACGCCGGGAGGATTTGCTGGATTAGCCTTACCTTAGTCGGAGTATCTGGAGCACGGGATTCCGAGAATACTCGGGCCTTCCCACCTTGGAGTTGCGACTCCGCGGATCGTGGGCTTGTCATGGGCGAAGTTGGAACACCCCTGCAGGGTTTTGAACTTTCGAAAGCCGTGCCCGCGGTTATGTGGCAGATGGGAGCTTGTTAATATCCGGTTGTAGATAACTTGACACCATGTTCCAATACACTACCAGCGTGAGTACCGTGACGGTCATTTTCCGAAAGGGATTCGGGAAGTGAACACGGTGGGGTTATGTTTGACTTGCTTTAGTTAGGATCACTTCATGATCATCTCTCGACCGAGGCACCTTCTCTTCTCGCTCTCTTTTACGTAAGCTAGTGCTAGTGCTGCCGCAACCTCTTGTTCTTTCTTCAGTCTTGTTCCACACCCAAGGCTGGGATAGTCGTGTTACCCGGGAACGGGATTGCTGAGTCCTCTGTGGCTCACAGTTACTTCAACACACCAGATGCAGGTACGATGGTGAGCTACACAGGCGATGGCACTGAGCTAGACTGGGAGTACGACGAGGAGCGTAGCCATTACTATGTGAACTATCCGGTTGATCAGTAGAGCTTCTACTAGGATTCGATCTAGACCTGTGGTTTAAGTTATGTTTGGTATCTTGTCATTTGGATCTTACCCTTAGATGGGCTGTGATGTTTATCTGAATGATGTTTGAACATGTAATGAATTTGTGTGATGTGGCGAGTGTAAGCCAACTATCTTTTATGTTTTCCATCCCCATTTTTACATGAGATGTGCAAAGATACCGAACTTGCGATCATTCCAGAATGGGCTTATATCTTTAAGTCGTGCCTCGACACGTAGGAGATATAGTTCCATCCTGGGCATTACAAGTTGGTATTCAGAGCCTTCTCTGACCTAGAAGCCCCCACTGTTTGATCGAATCGTTGACGGTCGAGTCTAGGCACACACCGAAAATGTTTTGAGTCCTATATTTATATCGGAGAGTAGGATTTCTTTGCTTCTCATCCCCTTTCTCTCTGGTGAGGACTCCTGACGACTACTCTTGCCTCTTCTACTTTCAAAAATTGCACCAATTTTTTTTAGGAATCTCGCGAGTATTGTGGGATTGTTTCGATGTCCTTGTGTCGAGAATATTGTTCTCGATGCCTCCTGACATTAGGGGTTGTGGCAATGTCTCGGGGAGTTGAGCTTCGGGGTATTGTCGTCACAAGCATATCGCGACAGTACTAGAATACTTAAGACGGCCGACATCGTAAACTCTCCTATACGGTTAGTGGCAAGATAACCCCGACATCACCCAGTACTGGGGAGGTAGTTCGGGAGTATTGCCATAGCTTTGTATAGTGGATGCTTTTCGAAGGTCCGAGGTAGACGGTTTCCGAGAACAACTGGTTATGTGTTGAAGGATGGATACAGCTGGATGTAGGTTTAGAGTTGATTGCGCGGTGCTTCCCCTATATCCCCAACACCTGATTGCATAACTGGAAACTTTCAGAAATTAATAGGTGGGTTTATCCAGTAGATCGTAGGCATTCTTCCAACGAATGCAGGTTAGCGAGTTCGGGGTTCTACATTGAGTGAAGTGGTTTTATGGCCGATGTTCCGATCGGGATTTGCATCTTAAAGGGTCCTTGTCTATGCTGATCCGGGGATTGCAAAACCCTTTCGTAATGCGTTCCATAATCTTACAGCACAAAGATGTCGAACGAAGCTCCTATCTTGTGTTTGTTCCATCTGTACCTTGTTGTTTTTCTTATTTACCTTTTTGTCTCCCAGTGGCTTCTCGTGAAGATTGTTGTTATCATTTAACTGAGAATTTCATTCGTTCCTCTTGTTCGAATGATTCTTGTGAAGACTATGTTGCATTCCAATCCGTTGTTTCAGCTTAAATCTTCTTTCAATCAAATTGCTGATTGGTGGTCATCTCTTTTAGGATGGCTCCGAAACGGGTTCCCAACGCTAACCCAGAGGGTGAAGAGGTTCCAGATCGTCCTCCTTCCCCTCCTCCTCCGTCTGAGGCTTGGAGAGCGATTATGCAAACTACAAATCAGAACACCCAGATGTTGATGCAGATGATGCAGCAAATGCAAGCAAATCAAGCAAATCAGGGTGCTCCAGGGAACCAAGGCAATTTCTTCAACCAGCAGCACCATGCTACGCTCAACCAGTTCTTGGCTAATCAACCAAAGGCTTTCAGTTACTGTGTCGACCCTCTCGATGCTGAAGATTGGATAACCGATATCAAGAAGCATTTTGAGTGCAGCAACGTAAGGCCTGAGGACTATGTGAAATTTGCAGCCTTTCAACTCAAAGACCAAGCAGCTGACTGGTGGCAGCAGTACAAAGACTCCAGAGAAGGGCGTGTGATCTCTTGGGATGATTTCTGCAAGGACTTTCGCTCTCACCACATTCCAACAAGTGTCATCGAGGGTATGCGTGAGCAATTCCGCAACCTGAAGCAAGGCTCTATGACTGTCTACCAGTATAATGTCAAGTTCCAAAACCTTGCCCGCTATGCCAAGCAAGACATACCGGATGCCAAGAGCAAGATCTATCAGTTCCGTGGAGGTCTCAAGGATGAACTTCAACTTGCTCTCACCTTGTTCGAGCCTGAGGAGTTCGACAAATTCTATAACATGGCGCTTAAGCAAGAGGCAGCCCAGCTCAAGATGGAGGCTTCTAAAAAGAGGATTCGAGATGCCGTTCACTCCTCCTCATCTTCTCAAGTGGTCGCGAAACAACAGAAATTTTGGCTTCCTCCGCCTCCAGTGATCCGAGCTCCCTACAACAACAACAGCAACAAGAACTCCGGTGGTCGTGGTTTCTCCCACCCACCCAACCCAAGCAACCAGTCAAAGTGTCAGTCTCAAGGTTCCAAGTCAAGTGGTTCTCATTTCCGTCCTCTCTCAGAAGTGGTCTGCAACAAGTGTGGCCAGAAGGGTCATTATGGTAACAAGTGCCCCAACCCGAAGCGCCTTCCACCTCCTCCACCTGTCAGTTCAGCTATTGTCAAGCATGATCCGAAGGTTGCAAGAGTGAATCTGATGAATGCAGCGCAAGCGGAGAATTCTTCTGATGTGATTTTGGGTAACCTTCCAGTGAACTCTTTTCCTGCAAAAGTGTTATTTGATTCGGGTGCTTCATGTTCTTTCATGTCTCAACCATTTGCATCCAAGCACAATTTTGACATTAAAAGTCTGCCAAGGGAGTTATCAGTTATTTCTCCGGGGAGACGAATGCATTCCAGTATATATGCTCCCGATGTTTCTATTCGCATGGGTGATTATCGATTTCTGGCCTCTCGGTTCTCGGCAATTCCGACATTGACCTTATCCTTGGAATGGACTGGCTTTCTCAGCATGATGCTCAAATTGACCGTGCACAGAAGGAAGTCAAGATTACTCATTCCGATGAAGATGTGATTATCTTTGCCTCCAGGGATAACACAATCAGGCTTTTCTCTCTCAATGACAAGGGCGAAATGAATGCCATCTCTCAAATTCCGGTGGTTAACGAATACGAAGACGTCTTTCCTGAAGAACTTCCAGGCATGCCTCCACATCGTCAAGTGGAATTCGTCATTGAACTCGAGCCTGGTACTGAGCCAGCATGCCGGCGTCCGTACAAGCTCTCTCCTAAAGAGTTGAAGGAGTTGAAGAAACAGCTTGATGAACAGGAGCGTATGGGTCTGATCAGGCCTAGTACGTCTTCTTGGGGCTGTGGTGTCTTATTTGTCAAGAAGAAGGATGGCACGGAGCGTCTCTGCGTTGATTACCGGCCATTGAACAAGAAGACAATAAAGAACAAGTATCCGCTCCCCAACATCAACGAACTGTTCGAGCAGCTCAAAGGAGCTAAAGTGTTCTCAAAGCTCGATCTCCGAATGGGCTATCACCAAATTCGCATTCGAGAAGAAGATATCCCCAAGACTGCCTTTAGAACGAGCTACGGCTCCTATGAGTATACAGTCATGTCCTTTGGTCTCGCTAATGCTCCACCTACCTTCTCGAGAATGATGCACTACATCTTCAATCCCTACACCGGCGAGTTTGTGCTTGTGTATCTGGATGACATTTTGGTATTTTCCAAGAATGAAGAAGATCACGAAAAGCACCTCCGTCTGGTTCTCGACAGACTCCGTGAACATAAGTTCTATGCCAAGTTCTCCAAGTGCAAATTTTGGCTCGATAAGGTCTTGTATCTGGGCCATATCATCTCCGCTGACGGTATTGCGGTAAACCCCGATAAAGTTGAAGCAATTGTCAACTGGGAAGCTCCTCAGAACGTTAAGCAACTCCGAAGCTTTCTTGGTCTTGCCAGCTATTGCAGAAGGTTCGTTGAGAACTTCTCCAAGATTGCCAAGCCTCTTTCCAACTTGCTGCAGAAGAATGTCAAGTACTACTGGTCTCCAGATTGTGAAGTGGCATTCAAAACTCTAAAAGAGAAGCTTGTCTCTGCTCCAGTTCTTACTCCTCCAGATGAGTCCAAGCCCTATGAAGTGTTCTGTGATGCTTCTCTTCAAGGACTTGGTGGTGTGCCTATGCAAGACAAGAGAATTGTGGCATACACTTCTCGTCAATTGAAGCCAAGTGAGAAGAACTACCCCACACATGATCTCGAACTAGCAGCTGTGGTACATGCTTTGATTACGTGGAGACACCTCCTGTTGGGCAGAAAAGTCGACATCTTCACCGATCATAAGAGTTTGAAGTACATCTTCACATAGCCGAATCTGAACCTCCGCCAGACTCGTTGGGTCGAAATGATCCAAGAGTATGATCCCAGCATCGAATACACTCCTGGCAAGGCAAATGTGATTGCAGATGCTTTGAGCAGAAAGGCATATTGCAACATCCTTCTTATCAAGCCGTTCCAGCCCGAGCTTTGTGAAGCATTCAGGAAGCTCAACCTCCAAGTTGTTTCGCAAGGTTTTCTTGCAGATCTTCAAGTTGCTCCTACCTTGGAAGATCAGGTCCGTGAGGCCCAACTCAGTGATGCTATGGTGCAGAAAGTGAAACATGGTATTGCAAAGGGTACCCCCAAATACAAGTGCTATCGCGTTGATGAGAGAGATACCTTGTTCTTTGAGGACAGACTCGTGGTTCCCAAAGGTGATCTCAGGAAGCTCATAATGGAAGAAGCACATGATTCCCTCCTTTCGATTCATCCTGGCAGTTCCAAGATGTACCAAGACCTCAAGCAATCTTACTGGTGACACGCATGAAAAGGGAGATTGCCCAATTCGTGAATGAATGTGATGTCTGCAGAAGAGTGAAGGCAGAGCATCAACGTCCAGCCGGTCTTCTCCAACCTCTTCCTATTCCCGAGTGGAAATTCGACCACATTGAAATGGATTTCGTCACTGGCTTTCCTAAGTCCAAGAGAGGGAATGATTCTATCTTCGTGGTGATTGACAAGCTTACCAAAGTCGCTCACTTCCTTCCAGTCAAAGAATCCATCAATGCAGCTCAACTGGCAGAATTGTACACTTCCAGAATTGTGTCCTTACATGGCATCCCTCAAGTTATCTCCTTAGACCGTGGAAGTTTGTTCACTTCCAAGTTCTGGGACTCCTTTCAGTCCGCCATGGGCACCAAGATCAGGTTCAGCACTGCTTTTCACCCTCAGACTAGTGGTCAAGTCGAGAGAGTGAATCAGATTCTAGAAGACATGCTCAGAGCCTGTGTCATATCTTTTGGCATGAAATGGGAAGATTGCCTTCCATTTGCCGAGTTCTCTTACAACAACAGCTTCCAAGAAAGTGCCAGAAAAGCTCCGTTTGAAATCCTCTATGGTAGAAAGTGCCGTACCCCTCTCAACTGGTCCGAGACTGGTGAACGTCAACTTCTTGGCAATGACTTGATCTCAGAAGCCGAAGAAATGTGCAAAGTCATACGTGAGAATCTCAAGGCCGCTCAGTCGCGTCAGAAGAGCTACTATGACGGCAAGCATCGTGATTTGGCCTTCAACATTGGGCATCATGTCTATCTCCGTGTTTCTCCGATGAAAGGAACCCAAAGATTCGGTATCAAAGGAAAGCTTGCTCCTAGATACGTCGGGCCTTTCAAGATCCTTGGTAAAAGAGGCGATCTAGCCTATCAACTTGAGCTCCCTTCCAACTTCGCCAATGTTCATGATGTGTTTCATGTGTCTCAACTCCGCAAGTGCTTCAAGACTCCTGAACGCATGATTCCGTTTGAAGAGATTGATCTTCAACAAGACTTGTCCTACCGAGAGCATCCCGTTGCTATTCTCGAAGAAACCGAGCGCAAGACCCGCAACAAGTCCATCAAATTCTTGAAAGTCAAATGGTCACACCATACCGACCGAGAAGCTACGTGGGAACGAGAAGATCATCTTCGTTCCGAGTACCCTTCCTTTTTCTAGTCCTAGATCTCGGGGCGAGATCTTTTTGTAGTAGAGGAGAGTTTGTAATGCTCCGGATGTAATACTTTCCCTTTTGGGCAATATATATATCTCTGGCTCCATCTATTTCCAATTCCGGGTTCTTCGTCTTTCGGGTTTTCGTCGGTTTGTTGTGTGCGTGTGTGGCATTCATCCATATCATGTAGTCATGTGCATCGCATTGCATTTGTGTTGTCGTTTGCATCCGGTCCCACTCGTTTCTTTCCGTTGTCCGTTTCGAGTTCCGGAGCTCCCTCACGTGTCCGTGGCATCCCCGAGGCATACTTTGGTGTTTGGCCGTGTAACGTTTCCGGTTTGGCGTGAGACTTGTCGTGTGTTGTTGTTTTGGTGTGTGTAACCCGCCTCTCAAATCTCATCACGTTTGGAGTTCGTTTGGTGCTCCAACAGTTATTCTCGTGGGCTCAAAGTACCCCCTCTTTGAGGCCCAAGACACCCCTCCAACAGCCCACCAAACCAACCCAAACCCCTCCCTTCATCTAGGCCATCCAATTCTGATCGCGTGGCCGAAAACCACACCTCATTTGGACAACCCTAGCTCCTTGTGCCTATATATTTGTCCATCTTCCCCAATTTTTGCCCCAAAATAAACCCTAGTCCATCATCTTCTTCCTCCAGCCGCCGGAATCCTCGCCGGAATCCGCGCCTCCCGCCGGCGACGCGCCCTCCGGCCGGGGACCGCCGCGCCGCCACGGATCCCTCTCGCCGCCGGAGCTCCCGAGGGCCGCGCCCCTCCGCCCTTCCGCCGCCGGTCGCCGGCCGGGCCGCCGCGGCCCCCGCCTCCGCCGATCTCCCTCCGGCTCCCCGCCGCCCCGGGCTCGAAGAGCAGCCGCGCCGCCGCGCCGGACGAGGAGCAGGAGGCTCCTCCCGATCTCCCCGGCTCCCGATCCGATCTGGAGGCCTAACGGGCCGGGCCTCCAGATCCGCTCCACCTCCGGCCCGTTAGCGGTGGACCCGCTCCGCTCGCAGGCCCGATCCGCTTCACCCGCGGGTCCAGCCCGATCCGCCACCACGTCCGACCCGTTTGACTCAGCCGCCGCCGTTGACCAGCTCCGTTGACCCGTCGACTGAGGAGGTTGTTTTCTGCTAAGTCCCTGAATTTTTAGTGTCTGATGCTGTTTTAAAATGTGGATAACTTTTTGTGTGATGGTCCGATTTGAGTGAATGATATGTCAAAATGTTCGTGGAGACATGTACTACATTTTGTTCCATTATGCCATGCATGTTTGAGTTCATCTAGATTCTTAAATACCTGTTGGAAGAGTGCAACTCGTTATAAACTGCTGTTTGTAGTTGTTTTCATGCCATCTTTGCAATGTGATAACTTGGTGCATGTTTATCCAAATGAAGCAAATGATATGTACACGTGTTCGTCATGAAATGCTCTACATGTTGGGTGCTTTAGCTTGCATGATAGATTTCATCTTGCCATGCTTATCTCCTTTGCAAAGTGCTATGTGGCTGTTATGTCGTTAAACTTGTTACGAGATGCCTCGTAGAGGAACTCGTTGCTATTGATGTGTTTGTCCCCTTGATGCATGCTTAGATGTTTTGGATTCACCATCATGTGTACTTTGCTGTGGTGCTTACCACTTGCCATGCTTTGCTTTGAGGTGACTTAAACTTGCTCACAAAGATGCCATGATGAAACTACTGTTTTAACACTTAGTGAAATTTCACTAAGTCTGAAATCTGTAATTTCCAGATGCCATGTTTGCTTGTTGTTCTAGGCCAATCCATGATAGTTTTGGAGTGACTCTTGATGATTCCTTGTAGTATATATTGTTGGCTATCCATTCATGCTCTCACATGCTTATTTGAGTGGCTGTAGCATATTTAACTCTTGCTCCTAAGTTGCAACAAATTACTGCTGTCAGGATTTTGTTGTCAAGTTCAATATGTCATAGCTTGTTGCTATTGATCCATGGCTCCTTTGGGGGGTGCTCCAATGGATTTGTTTGCTGTAGGATATGTCTAGTTTATGTCCATGCTCATTGCCATGATGTTTGAGTGCTGTAGAACATTTATCTCTTGCCCCGAAGTTGCTATGTGGCTGTAATTTTCAGCTTGTGCTTGTTCATTGTTTCGGGTGTAACTTTTAGCCCGTTGCTCCGTTTTGAGCAAGTCCTATATGTAACTTGTGTGTTTTTGCATGTAGATTCATATTATCCTATTGTTATCATGTTTTGAAGCATTTTGCTTGATGCATATTTTTGTGCTATAACACTGTGCTTCCTAAGTAGACTTTCTATGCTTCCATAGTGCATCTGTTTTGCTTCCATAGTGCATCAGCCATGCATCCAGTATTTTTTCTGCGCATTGCATCTTGTTTGATTCGTTGCCTTGTGTTCTTGTGTTTGAGTAGTGCCGGAAGCTGAGACCGAGTACGAGTACGAGCACGAGGTTACTACCGAGCTTGAGAACGAGGACCCCTCTTACGATCCCATCGACAACTCTTCAGGCAAGATGACCGAACCCCGATAACATTACTATCTTTGCCTATTGCTAGAAGTCTCGATCTATAGTTTTGCCTTGATGCCAATGTTTTTCCTGTCAGCCTCCTATTGTAACCATGAACCTGTTTAACCACCCTACCTATGCAAACCATTGATTGGCTATACGTAGGCTTCGCTCAGCCCCTCTTATAGCATTGCTAGTTGCAGGTGAAGATTGAAGATTCTTGCTTCTTGTTGAAGCTTGTTGGGATATCACACTATATTAATTACTAAATGAAATCATCTATATATTGGCAATGGGTGGAAGGCTAAGCCTTTTGCTTGGTGATTTGTTCCACTCATTCCTCTAGGAACCACATAAACCGGTGTTATGTTCCTTGATTATGCGTTCCTCACACGGTTGGGGTTATGGGACCCCCTCGATAAACCGCTAAGTGCTAAGTCTTTTCCAGCAAGTCCCAACATTGGTACTCCATTTGCCTAATTAACTAAAACTTGCATAGGGACTAGCTATCCCTTTTATTTTAATCAACAACTCCGGGCCAGTGCTCCACATGAGTGTTGGTCCGAACTGGGGGTCCTGTGGGGCCGCCTTGGGGAAACCCGAGGTATCTGGCATACACCTGTAGCATCACCCATCCGGTCGTGTCCTGAGACTAGATACGCGCGGCTATTGTCAGGGTGTCGACACGCCGGGAGGATTTGCTGGATTAGCCTTACCTTAGTCGGAGTATCTGGAGCACGGGATTCCGAGAATACTCGGGCCTTCCCACCTTGGAGTTGCGACTCCGCGGATCGTGGGCTTGTCATGGGCGAAGTTGGAACACCCCTGCAGGGTTTTGAACTTTTGAAAGCCGTGCCCGCGGTTATGTGGCACATGGGAGCTTGTTAATATCCGGTTGTAGATAACTTGACACCATGTTCCAATACACTACCAGCGTGAGTACCGTGACGGTCATTTTACGAAAGGGATTCGGGAAGTGAACACAGTGGGGTTATGTTTGACTTGCTTTAGTTAGGATCACTTCGTGATCATCTCTCGACCAAGGCACCTTCTCTTCTCGCTCTCTTTTACGTAAGCTAGTGCTAGTGCTGCTGCAACCTCTTGTTCTTTCTTCAGTCTTGTCCCACACCCAAGGCTGGGATAGTCGTGTTACCCGGGAACGGGATTGCTGAGTCCTCTGTGGCTCACAGTTACTTCAACACACCAGATGCAGGTACGATGGTGAGCTACACAAGCGATGGCACTGAGCTAGACTGGGAGTACGACGAGGAGCGTAGCCGTTACTATGTGAACTATCCGGTTGATCAGTAGAGCTTCTACTAGGATTCGATCTAGACCTGTGGTTTAAGTTATGTTTGGTATCTTGTCATTTGGATCTTACCCTTAGATGGGCTGTGATGTTTATCTGAATGATGTTTGAACATGTAATGAATTTGTGTGACGTGGCGAGTGTAAGCCAACTATCTTTTATGTTTTCCATCCCCATTTTTACATGAGATGTGCAAAGATACCGAACTTCCGATCATTCCAGAGTGGGCTTATATCTTTAAGTCATGCCTCGACACGTAGGAGATATAGTCCCATCCTGGGCATTACACCCAGGAAGGCATCCCCTCTTTCGTCTTCATCTATCAGTAACTATACCCGGGACTATATTCTTATTCACCACATGATATGTGTTTTACTTGGAGCGTCATGTATGATTTGAGTCTTTGCTTGTTAGTTTGCCATAATTATCCTTGCTGGACACACCTTTTTGAGAGAGATAAATATGGCCTAGGAATTGTTAGAACACTCTATGTGCTTCACTTATATCTTTTGAGCTAAATAGTTTTGCTCTAGTGCTTCACTTATATCTTTTAGAGCATGGTGGTGATTTTATTTTGTAGAAATTGTTGATCTCTCATGCCTCACTTATATCCTTTTGAGAGTCTATTAGAACAGCATGGTAATGTGCTTTGGCTATAATACCTGCCGTAACATGATAGGCATCCAAGATGAATGTAGTAAAAACTTTCATACAAAGTGCATTGAATATGATGAGAAGTTTGATACTTGATAATTGTTTTGAGATATGAGGATAGTGATATTAGAGTCATGTTAGTGGAGTTATTATGAAATTGAGAAATACTTGTGTTAAAGTTTGTGATTCCCGTAGCATGCACGTATGGTGAACTGCTATGTGACGAAGTTAGAGCATGAGGTATTTGTAGAGTGTCATCCTTTGTGTGTAGGTCGGGGGCGCGCGATGGTTAACTCCTACCAACCTCCCCCCTAGGAGCATGCGTTGATTGCTTTGTTTTGATGACTCGTAAATTTTTCCAATAAGTATATGCTTTCTTTATGACTAATGTTGAGTCCATGGATTATACGCACTCTCACCCTTCCACCATTGCTAGCCTCTCTTGTACCGCGCAACTTTCACCGGTACCATACACCCACCATATACCTTCCTCAAAACAGCCACCATATCTACCTATCATGGCATTTCCATAGCCATTCCGAGATATATTGCCATGCAACTTTCCACCGTTTCGTTCATATGACACGCTTCATAGTGTCATATTGCCATGCATGATCATGTAGTTGACATCGTATTTGTGGCAAAGCCACCATGCATAATTTTTTATACATGTCACTCTTTGATTCATTGCACATGCCGGTACACCGCCGGAGGCATTCATATAGAGTCATACTTTGTTCTAGTATCGAGTTGTAATATCGAGTTATAAATCAATAAAAGTGTGATGATCATCATTATTAGAGCATTGTCCCGTGTGAGGAAAGGCCAAATAAAAAAATATAGAGAGGGGATAAATAAATAAAAAGAGAAAGCCCCTCCAAAAAAATGAGAGAAAAGAGAGAAGGGACAATGCTACTATCCTTTTCCACACTTGTGCTTCAAAGTAGCACCATATTCTTCATGATAGAGAGTCTCATGTTTAGTCATTTTCATATACTAGTGGGAATTTTCATTATAGAACTTGGCTTGTATATTCCAATGATGGGCTTCCTCAAATGCCCTAGGTCTTCATGAGCAAGCAATTTGGATGCACACCCACTTAGTTTCTTTTATTGAGCTTTCATACATTTTTTAGCTCTAGTGCATCAGTTGCATGGCAATCCCTACTCACTCACATTGATATCTATTGATGGGCATCTCCATAGCCCGTTGATACGCCTAGTCGATGTGAGACTATCTCCATCCTTTTTGTCTTCTCCACAACCACCACTCTATTCCACCCATAGTGCTATATCCATGGCTCGCGCTCATGTATTGCGTGAAAGTTGAAAGGTTTGAAAAAATTGAGTATGAAAACAAGTGCTTGGATGAAACCGGGGTTGTGTATGATATGAATATTTTATGTGATGAAGAGGGAGCATAGCTAGACTATATGATTTTGTAGGGATAACTTTCTTTGGCCATGTTATTTTGAGAAGACATGATTGCTTTGTTAGTATGCTTGAAGTATTATTATTTCTTATGTCAATATAGACTTTTGTCTTGAATCTTTCGGATCTGAACATTCATGCCACAATAAAAATAATTACATTGAAAATTATGTTGGTTAGCATTCCACATCAAAAATTCTATTTTTATCATTTACCTACTCGAGGACGAGCAGGAATTAAGCTTGGGGATGCTTGATACGTCTCCAACGTATCTATTTTTTTTTTCCATGCTATTATTTATGATGTTTTGGATGTTTGATGGGCTTTATTATACACTTTTATATTATTTTTGGGACTAACATATTAACCCAAAGGCCCAGTCCAGATTGCTGTTTTTTTCTTCCTATTTCAGGGTTTTACAGAAAAGGAATATCAAACGGAGTCCAAACGGAATGAAACCATCGGGAGAGATATTTTTGGAGCGATATCTTCACGGGAGACTTGAGAACCACGGAATAGGGCACACGTGCCGTCCACGAGGGTGGGGGGCGCGCCCCCTGCCTCGTGGGCCCCACGTTGGTCCCCCGATGCCCTCCTTCCTCCTATATATACCCATGTACCCTGAAAACATCAGAAGAGGAGAGAAAACCCTAATTCCACCGCCGCAACCTTCTATTCCTGTGAGATCCCATCTTGGGGCCTGTTCCGGAGCTCCACCAGAGGGGGGATCTACCACGGAGTGCTTCTACATCAACACCATTGCCTCACCATGAGTTGTGAGTAGTTTACTACAAACCTTCGGGTCCATAGTTAGTACCTAGATGGCTTCTTCTCTCTCTTTGGATCTCAATACCAAGTTCTCCTCGGTCTTCGAGGAGATCTATTCGATGTAAGCTCTTTTTGCGGTGTGTTTGTCGAGATCTGATGAATTGTGGGTTTATGATCAAGATTATCTATGAGAAATATTTGGTTCTTTTCTGAATTCTTTTATGTATGATTATAATATCCATGCAAGTCTCTTCGAATTATTGGTTTGGTTTGGCCTACTAGATCTATAGTTCTTGCAATGGGAGAAGTGCTTGGCTTTGGGTTCAATCTTGCGGTGTCCTTTCCCAGTGACAGTAGGGGCAGCAAGGCACGTATTGTATTGTTGCCATTGAGGATAAAAATATGGGGTTTATATCATATTGTTTGAGTTTATCCCTCTACATCATGTCATCTTGCTTAAAGCATTACTCTGTTCTTATGAACTTAATACTCTAGATGCATGCTGGATAGCGGTCGTTGTGTGGAGTAATAGTAGTAGATGCAAAATCGTTTCGGTCTACTTGTCACGGACGTGATGCCTATATACAATGATCATGCCTAGATATTCTCATAATTATTCGCTTTTCTATCAATTGCTCGACAGTAATTCGTTCACCCACCGTAGAATTCTGCTATCATGAGTGAAGCCACTAGTGAAACCTATGGCCCCCGGTTCTATTCTCAACATATAAATCTACAATCTACTTTACTTTACTGTTTTTACTTTCTATTCTTATATCCAAAAATACCAAAAATATCAAACTATCATATCTATCAGATCTCACTTTCGTAAGTGACCGTAAAGGGATTGACAACCCCTTATCGTGTTGGCTGCGAAGTTCTTATTTGTTTGTGCAGGTGCGTGGGACTCGCGCGTTTTATCCTAATGGATTGATACCTTGGTTCTGAAAAACTAAGGGAATACTTACGCTACTGTGCTGCATCACCCTTTCCTCTTCGAGGGAATACAACGCAAGCTCGAGAAGTAGTAGTATTTTTGTTTTTTTTATAATATTGATTTGAAATAAAAGAACAAAATAAATGGGAAACACGAATAGCAATATAGATATGTAATTATATGATGAGAAATAGACCCGGGGCCGTAGGTTTCACTAGTGGCTTCTCTCGAGAAAATAGCATACAATGGGTAAACAAATTACTGTTGGACAATTGATAGAAGAGCAAATAATTATGATGATATCCAAGACAGTAGACATGTATATAGGTATCACGTCCAAGATTAGTAGACTGACTACTGCCTGCATCTACTACTATTACTCCACACATCGACCGCTATCGAGCATGCATCTAGTGTATTAAGTTCATGAAAGAACATAGTAATGCCTTAAGAATGGTGACATAATGTAGACAAGATCTATTCATGTAGGAATAGACCCCATCATTTTATCCTTACTAGCAATGATACATGTGTGTCATGTCTCTTTCTGTCATTCAGATTGAGCACCGCAAGATCAAACCCATTACAAAGCACCTCTTCCCATTGCAAGATAAATCAATCAAGTTGGCAAACAAAACCGATATATCGAAAAAGAAATATGAGGCTATAATAATCATGTATGGATAGAAATAGATCTGATCATAAACTCACAATTCATCGGGTCCCAAGAAACACATCGCAAAAGAGTTACATCAAATAGATCTCCGAAAAAACATAGTATTGAAGATAAAAAAGAGAGATGAAGCCATCTAGCTACTGCCTGTGGACCCGTAGGTCTGTGGTAAACTACTCACGCATCATCGGTGAGGCGCCAATAAGGATGATGACCCCCTCCGTGATCATGTTCCTCTCCGGCGGAGTGCCAGAAAAAGGCTCTAGATTGGATCTCGTGGTTCTAGAACTTGCGGCGGTTGAAACATTTTTTCTCCAACTCCTATAGGGTTTCTGGAATATTTGAGTATTTATAGAGCAGAGAGGCGGTGGAGAGGACCCCCATGGGCCCCACTACCCACACCAGGGCGTGCAAGGGGGCTGGGACGTGCCATGGTGTCTCGTGGGCCCCACGGACTCTCTCTCGTGGACTTCTTTGGCCTGTTGGATGCCTTTTGGTCCAAAAAAAATCTCCAAAAAGTTTTGTTGTATTTGGACTCACTACTGGAATTAGCTTATTTGCCGTCTACCAGTTCTTTGCCGTCTGCTGGCTGACGGTAAAGAGGGTATTCGCCGTCCGCTTACAGAAAACGAACGACAAAAAATTGGCTGATGGCAAAGAAGGTCTTTGCCATCAGCCAATTCTTTGTCGTCTACCAGCTAACGGCAAAGGGTCACATAGAGACATGTGGGCCCCACTAACGAGCTGCTCAGAAAAACCTAATGGCCCCCTCTTTGCCATCTGCTGTCAGACGACAAAGAGCAAAAAAGTAGACGGCAAAGGGGGGCGGACGACAAAGAGTTAACCTAATTAACGGAGCCCCA
>LR738709.1:46016960-46063133 GCA_902687465.1 Secale cereale | reverse complement strand
CCCCGACACGACACCCCGACCCCAAAACAGCACCTCGACCCCGACACGGCACCCCGACCCCGACACAACACCCACAACACCCGACCCCCGACACCTCCCGAAAAGGTGCTCTTTGACCTTCCAGAGGCCGACGGGGTCATATATTTGTGAATTATAAGTAATGTCGTATATTTTTCGATTTTGTTATGCAAAACATCATATATATTTGTGTTGATTGAGTGTATTGAAATGTGCGGTTGTTTCGACACTGCTGTAACACCCCTTTGTACTAACCTCTGAGATGTAATGTTAATCATGCCATATCATGATCATTTGCAAAGCTAATCACAGTGGTTAAATAATGCAACTCAAATTTGCCCTGAAAATTCAAATTCAAATTCAAATGCAAAATGAAGTTGTTCCAAATTTTTTGGAAAAATGTCCATGTTGTTGCAAATAATCCAAAACAATTGTCTCTGGTGAAAACAACATCACCATCATCTTGGATTGGGCTAGAGCATTTAAAACAATGCCAAAACAGTATTAAAAATGCCCAAAACCTTTTTGAAAATTTCAAAAATGTTCAAGTGTTGCCCAAACCATTTTCTAAAAGTGCAGAATAATCCAAAGTAATTATGTGGCCAAGTTTCACATTTTTGCTAAATGTTATTGCTGCTCAAAATATTGCAAACCCTTCTGTTAAAAACTAAACAGAAAAACAAAATAGAAAAGGGGCCAGAGAACCTTACCTGTCGCCTGGCGAGGCCCAGGCCGGCCCACCTCTTCTCCCTCACCTGCTCCCGCCCCGCTGTCGCCACCGCCGTGGTCGCCGCGCGCTCGCCGCCGCTCCCGCCGCCACCTGCCGCTACAGCGCCTCCACCGACACTACAGGGCCGGGGATAGGATAAGGAGGACCCCCTGGTCCTCCTCGACCATTTCCCCCTCTCCTCCCGCTCTCCTTCCCCCGATCCCATCGGCGCCCGAGCGCAGCTGCCGCCGTGCCTCCGTCGTCCTCGCAGCCGCCGTCATCGTCTGGCGACGCCACCATGCCGTAGCCGTCCCTCGTCGACCGCTGCCCCGTCCTCGCCAACGAACCGGAGCAGGGGAGTACCACGACGAGCGCCCCGAGCTCGTCTTCCTCTTCGGCTCCGGCGAGATCCCCTTCGTCCCCGGCGGCCTCTGCTGCTCCTAAACTCGCACGGGCTTTTCTTAGCCGCTCGGTGAGCTTCCCCCTCCCTCCATTTCTTGTTCCCGCGGCCGCAGTTGCTTCTAGCCGTCGGTCAGCTTGCGCCCGAACTCACCGCCGCGTGAGCTCAACGCCGGCGTGGCTCCGGTGACATTTAGGCGGCGCACGCATGTCCAATAGCTCCGCTAGCTCACGTAGATGTTGTAGAAGCCTCGCGCGGCTCGTTTTGCTCGCCGTAGCGTCGTTTCCGTCGGAGCCCGAACTCCGGCGTCCGCCTCCGAGCTCACCGTCGTCGCCACGGTGCAGCTCCGGCCACGCGACCACCACCGTTGGATGCGGCACTTCCTCCCCGTTCGAACGCGCCCAGCCACGGCCCGAACGAGCCACCGTAGCGGTTTTCCGACGAGCTCCCGAAGAGCGCCGCCGCATTTTCGTGCTCGCCGGCGTTTAAACGCCGGCCGGCCAGCGAGGCTGACCTGGGGCCACCCCCAGGGTCACTGCCAGTGGGCCCTGGGGCCCCACGTTGACCTGTTGACCAAGTCAACAGGCTGACTGGGCACCCCTGACCCACTGACACGCGGGCCCCCACCGCTTATTTAAATAAATAAAATGTTTTAAAAATAAACTTAATTAGTAATAATAATAAGTCACTGACATGCGGGGCCCAGCAGCTAATTAATCATTGTTTAGTTAAATTAAACCCTGTTAGGATCACTGTCTATG
This sequence comes from Secale cereale, assembly GCA_902687465.1. Classification (NCBI taxonomy): domain Eukaryota; kingdom Viridiplantae; phylum Streptophyta; class Magnoliopsida; order Poales; family Poaceae; genus Secale; species Secale cereale. Next base: position 46,061,245 of record LR738709.1, on the reverse strand, counting down.
ACAGGTGGGACCCACTGGTCAGGTTTGACCTGACCAGTGCGGCTGTTGACTGCTGACGCAGTGATGGCATCATGCTGACGTCATAAATCTTTTCTGTTAATTAAAATAATTCCAGAAATTCAAATAAACTTTGAAAATTCATATCTTTTAAACCGTAACTCGGATCGAAAAACTTTCTATATGAAAGTTGCTCAGAACGACGAGACGATTCTAACCGTGCTATCCGTTTTCATGTCGGGACCCTCTACGGAGGTGAACCCGCAACTTTTAGCCCGTTTTCGGTAGATGAATAGTGCACATACACCGGTAAATAATTTCAGTTAAATCTTAAAATTAACCAACATGACTTAAACATGTTTTTAGGCAACCCTGCACTGCACGTTAGCTTAGCACGCTCTGTGTTGCATATGTTTTGTGTATTTATCTGTTTCTTCCCCCTCTTCTCTCTCGGTAGAGCCCGGCGCTGACGCAGATCCCGAGACCGACGCCGTCCCGGTGATTGGTTCCCCCTCCGACGACCTTGCCTTTGCCACCGAGCAACCAGGCAAGCAACCCCCCCCTTTGATCATTCCGATATCGCCTATGTCTATTCTCTCTTATTCTTGTATTAGAATTGCTGCTACTGCTACTGCTCCTATTACTGTTGCATAGCCTATTTTTGCAAATACTGTTGATACCTGCCTTTATTCATAAACTGCTTAGTATAGGTTGGGTAGCTCTGCTATGGTCCCGCATTCTCGTAGTTGCCTCGCTTAGTACCCTTGCCTCGATCAACCGATCGAGCCCCTTCTCCTGACCTTCTTCACATCACCGCACACCCCTAATATGCTCGACTCCGCAGAGTTAACATCGGGTGACGAGGGTGATACCTCCGAACTCACTTCCGATGTTGTCCCTGTAGTATAGCTAGCTCGTTGTGGGTTACCGAGGGTGATTCCTCTTCCCACTTCCGACTTAGCTTTTGTCGTGCATCCGCTATGGTGATTACCGCCGAGGGTGATTCCTCCGGTATCACCTTAACGGGATTTGTCGTTTAGGAGTCCAACGAGGGTGATTCCTCGGATTCCTCATCGGCATGGAAACCACACGGATGCCCTGGTTTACCGTACCGTGTTTAAAGACGTATCGATCCCCGAGGCCGGACGTCGCCAGGAACAAAGGCGTGCGGCCAGAGGTATCGTGCGTCTGAAGACACTTTGAAGTTACTACTACACATGTTGGATGGAGGCGGGTTGACCCAGAGGGGTACCCGCGAGTGCCTTTGAGGCGTGAGCTGTGGAGTCGGGTGACCAGTGAGGGTACCCGCGAGATAACTACGAGGCGTGGCCGGTCTTTCCCAGTCCTTGTCACAAGTCCTCGAGACGGGACGACGGGGCCAACAGTATCGTGGGCTCTGCTCGTTACCGCGCGCTCCCAATCCACTAAGCGATTTGGATATTTGATCCGAGGGGCCTTCGGGTCCGATAGCACTAACCACCACGTGGGTGTGAGTGGGTGCTCTGCGTCGTATACATCAGCCGGAGTCGTCACGACGTCAGCGATTGAGCGGCCCGTTCGGATTGGACTTAGGATGCAACTGCGTGCTTGTATAAGGGGTTGCTAGGTCTGCTACCGAACGGCCTCGCAACGTGCAGGAGTGTTCGGGGCGACGGCCATGACCCCCGGGGGCATAGGATTAGTCCGGCGTGCTCGATCCTCTCTGGCGGTATCCGGTCGGGTTGCGTCGTATTGTTTGGCCGAGGGCGGGCACGACCTGATGGTGTGTCCGGCCGGAGTTAAGCGAGCGTGGTGGGTAACTTGGTGCACCCCTGCAGGGAAGAAACAATCTATCGATAGCCTGTCCTACGGTAACGGACACTCGGAGTTGTATCCACTTCGGTACAACTAGAACTGGTGACTTGAGATATGAAGATGATATTGCTATAAACACTATACATTATGATGAACTATTCTGTTCCCTTCTAATTGCTGCAAGACCCTGAAGATGCTAGTCTTCGTCAGGACTAGGCTTTTCCCCTCTCTACTCTGGCTTTCTGCAGTCTAGTCCACCCACATAAAGCCTCCTTTGAAAATAATGCATTGCTAGTATAGATCTGATGTAAGTCTTGCTGAGTACTTTGGATGAGTACTCACGGTTGCTTTGCTTCCTCTTTTGTCCTACCCGCATGATGAACCAGACGACGGAGCCATGTTGCCCGCAGCCCCCGTTGACGACTACTACTACCAGCCCGAGGCTGGCTACTACTACTACCCGGCCGGCGAGTACTTCTACGACGAGCCGGCGGACGACGACCAGGAGTAGGATCGGAGGTCCCAGGCAGGAGGCCTGCGCCTTTTCGATCGTAGCTTTTCTTTTGCCCCGCCTCGTATGAGGCCTATCTGAACTTGTGTTCTATGTCTGTACCCAGACATCTAATGCTTCCGCTGACTATGTGTGTGACACTTGTTATGTATTCGAGCCCTCGAGGCCCCTGGCTTGTAATATATAACTTGAATGTATTTATTTATGTTTTAGAGTTGTGCTGTGATTCCTTCACGTGAGTCCTTAGGCTTGATCGTGTGCATTTGCGTGTATGATTAGTGCACGGTCGGGCCGGGGTCGGCACAGGTTGGTATCAGAGCCGACTGCCTGTAGGAACCCCCTTTCCAACTCCTTGGTCAAAGTTGAGTCTAGAGGTCCAAAAATGTTTTACTAACTTGGCTGTGTGGCTTATGGCCCCACGTCGCCACTTGGGTGGTGTAGCTTCTTTTATTCCTCGTCTATACTCTGGGACTCTTCTCTCTCGTCTATTCGGGTTAAGTTTTACTAACTCCATTAGGTTCTCGTTTTCACATCTACCCGGAGAGCTGGATATTAGTGCGGATTCTTATCATTGACCTGATTATTCTGATAATCATTCCTTTCCATTTGTTTGTTTAACTTTTCCTATCAAGTTCTGTTTAATTATCATCGGAACTTGACAAGTCTGATTCTTCTTCTTTCAGATGAATCCTCTGTTTCCACCTCGCCCGGAGACTCAGCTTGTGCTTCGCACCTGGGCTCGAGATGCCCCTGGGTTTCCGGCCATTCTAGTCGCTCTCCTGACCAGACTGGGCTACCGCTGGTACCCCGAGTACATGGTCTACGAGGAGTATCGCGAGTTCAACCAGGAGCAGTATTATGCTGAAGTTCGTATCTATGACCGGCAGGATGACTCAGACACTGAGCTGTACCGCTTTCGCGGTAGTGGCGTGACGGTTGCGATGGCAGTCCATGATGCTGCCTACGCTGCTGTCGCACGCCTCCGAGGAGAGCACAGAGATAGCTTGGATGCCTCTGAGTTTCGGTACATTCCGTATGCACCTGCTGGAGATGAGACTGGATACTACTCAGCTGTCTGTGCCCCGTACGAGAGTCGACGTTATGACCCGCAGGTTCTGATTCAGCACACTCAGGCGCTGGATCGAACTGCTCGGGCCCTGGCGGTTGAGTTGTCCATCACTCGGACAGTTCTCTACCAGACGTTGACGCAGTTGGTACCGGCTGTCCAAGCAGGGACGCTTCCTCAGTCTATCCTTGCCCGCGCAGGATCAACACACCTCCAGGTGTCGAGTGGCCTGCGGTTGGAGGTCACACGCCAGTTCGTGGACCCCTGATTCCCGACCGATACCGGGTTCTGCATCAGAGTGCACATGGAGCTCAGGATCCTTCTGCGATCGAGGTCCGCCGTCCGCACTTGCAGCTACCCCGTTTCAGTTCCTTTCTCCGACGTTGATGTAGCCTTTGCTATGTCTCGAGCTTAAGGAGGAAATCGACAAGTCACTCAAGAAGGGCTTCATCCGTCCTAGTTCCTCTGCCTGGGGAGCACCGTCTCTTTTCGTCAAGAAGAAAGATGGTACGAATAGGCTAGTACAAGATTACCGACCTATCAACCAGGCAACCATCCAGAATAAATATCCGCTTCCTCGGATCAATGACTTATATGATCAACTGGCTGGATCATCGGTGTTTTCTAAACTCGACTTGAGGTTGGGTTATCACCAGATCCGTGTTCGCGAAGAGGATATTCCAAAGACTGCATTTGTTACTCGCTATGGCTCGTATGAGTACACTGTCATGTCTTTTGGACTGACTAATGCTCCAGCTACCTTCTCCCGCCTGATGAATTATATATTCATGGATTACCTCGACAAGTTCGTCGTGGTATATCTGGATGATATTCTGGTATTCTCAAAGAACAAGGAAGAACACGCCGAACATCTTCGCCTTGTTCTGGAGAAGCTGCGAGAGCATCAGCTTTATGCTAAGTTCTCCAAATGCGAGTTCTGGCTTTCCGAAGTGACCTACCTTGGACATGTGATTTCCAAGGATGGCATTGCTGTTAATCCGGAACGGGTTCAGGCTATTCTTGACTGGACTCCTCCGAAGAATGTCAAGCAAGTGAGAAGTTTTCTCGGCCTTGCAAGCTATTGTCGTCGCTTCGTCGAGAACTTTTCCAAGATTGCCAAGCCCCTGACTAATCTGCTTCACAAAGGCGTTAAGTTTGAGTGGACAGATAAATGCCAGGAAAGCTTTCAAGCTCTTAAGGACAAGCTCGTTTCTGCTCCAGTGCTTGCTCCTCCAGATTCTCGCAAGGACTTCGTGATATATTGTGACGCCTCTCGTCAAGGCTTAGGCTGTGTCCTAATGCAAGAACGAAGAGTGGTTGCTTATGCATCGCGTCAATTGCGTCCGCATGAAGAGAATTATCCAGTGCATGATCTTGAACTTGCTGCAGTGATCTTTGCATTGAAGCTATGGCGGCATTACCTTCTCGGTAACCGGTGTGAGATTTATACTGATCATCAAAGCTTGAAGTATTTATTCACTCAGCCGGATCTTAATCTCCGCCAACAGCGATGGTTGGAAACTATTTCAGAATATGACTGCGGTATTTCTTATACCCCTGGCAAGGCTAATGTGATGGCCGATGCCTTGAGACGCAAGTCATACAGTACTAACCTCAAGGTTAGGCGAGCTCAGCCTCGTCTTTATGAGGAGTTACGCAAGCTGAATCTGCATATCGTTCCACATGGTTCGCTTAATGACCTTGTGATACAGCCGGATCTTGAGAAGGCTGTCAAGGTAGCGCAAACCAAAGATGCTTACGTTGATGTTATGAAGCAGGAACTTCATCTTCCAAAATACAGGGATTTCTCAATATCCGAAGATGGAACCTTGTATTTCCGAGGCCGTATTGTGGTAACTCGTTTCGACCTAATGACTGACAAGGTCATGAAGGAGGCACATGATACACCGCTGTCTATTCATCCTGGTAGTACTAAGATGTATCGTGACCTCCGCCAAAGGTACTGGTGGCCTAATATGAAGCGGGATATTGCTCGTTATGTTGCTGAATGCGATGTCTGTCGTCGCGTGAAGGCAGAACATCAGAAGCCTGCTGGACTTCTGCAACCTCTTCCTATTCCGCTGTGGAAATGGGATAAGGTGCAGATGGATTTCATTACTGGATTTCCTAAGTCCCAGAAGGGTAACGATGCCATTCTTGTCGTCGTCGACCAACTCTCAAAGGTTGCACACTTCTTGCCAGTCAAGGAGACTATCACTGCTAGCCAGTTAGCAGAACTGTATATCTCCCGAATTGAATCCCTCCACGGAATTCCGAAGGAGATCAGTTCGGACCGTGGCACCCTGTTCACTTCCAAGTTCTGGGAAAGTTTTCAAGAAGCTTTGGGAACTCATATCCACTGGAGTTCAACTTATCACCCCCAGTCCCAAGGTCAAGTTGAACGAGTCAATCAAGTGCTTGAAGATATGCTGCGAGCTTGTGTTATATCATTCGGTAAGAAATGGGAAGAATCCCTTCCATATGCCGAGTTCTCGTATAACAACAGCTATCAAGCAAGCTTGAAGATGGCTCCCTTTGAAGTTCTGTACGGACGTAAGTGTCGAACCCCTCTGAATTGGTCAGAAACTGGGGAACGATAGGTTATTGGTCCGGACATTATTCAACACGCAGAAGAGCAAGTCCGTATCGTGCGTAAAAATCTTAAGGCGGCTCAAGACCGTCAAAAGAGCAACTATGATCGCAAGCGATGGGGATTGACTTATCAACCAGGTGATCAAGTTTATCTTCGTGTCACCCCTATGAAGGGCACCCACCGTTTCGGTATCAAGGGCAAGTTAGCTCCACGCTACATTGGCCCCTTTCCCGTGGTTGCTAGACGTGGATTCGTGGCTTACAAATTGCAATTGCCGCCGCAATTCTCGCATATCCACGATGTGTTCCATGTGTCGCAACTTCGTCGATCCTTCAAGGAATCCCCGCATCGTGCTGTGGATCACGAGATGCTCGAGCTTCAAGATGATCTTTCTTATAAGGAGCATCCGATCCGTATCCTCGATCAAACTGAACGTCGGACCCGTCAGAAGACAACCAAGTTCCTGAAAGTGCAGTGGTCGAATCACACTGAAGATGAAGCCACTTGGGAACGCGAGGAAAACCTTCGGGCGGAATACCCCGACCTCTTTACTTCTACCTCCTAAATTCTCGGGACGAGAATTTCTTTTAGAGGAGGAGAATTTGTAACACCCCTTTGTACTAACCTCTGAGATGTAATGTTAATCATGCCATATCATGATCATTTGCAAAGCTAATCACAGTGGTTAAATAATGCAACTCAAATTTGCCCTGAAAATTCAAATTCAAATTCAAATGCAAAATGAAGTTGTTCCAAAATTTTTGAAAAAATGTCCATGTTGTTGCAAATAATCCAAAACAATTGTCTCTGGTGAAAACAACATCACCATCATCTTGGATTGGGCTAGAGCATTTAAAACAATGCCAAAACAGTATTAAAAATGCCCAAAACCTTTTTGAAAATTTCAAAAATGTTCAAGTGTTGCCCAAACCATTTTCTAAAAGTGCAGAATAATCCAAAGTAATTATGTGGCCAAGTTTCACATTTTTGCTAAATGTTATTGCTGCTCAAAATATTGCAAACCCTTCTGTTAAAAACTAAACAGAAAAACAAAATAGAAAAGGGGCCAGAGAACCTTACCTGTCGCCTGGCGAGGCCCAGGCCGGCCCACCTCTTCTCCCTCACCTGCTCCCGCCCCGCTGTCGCCACCGCCGTGGTCGCCGCGCGCTCGCCGCCGCTCCCGCCGCCACCTGCCGCTACAGCGCCTCCACCGACACTACAGGGCCGGGGATAGGATAAGGAGGACCCCCTGGTCCTCCTCGACCATTTCCCCCTCTCCTCCCGCTCTCCTTCCCCCGATCCCATCGGCGCCCGAGCGCAGCTGCCGCCGTGCCTCCGTCGTCCTCGCAGCCGCCGTCATCGTCTGGCGACGCCACCATGCCGTAGCCGTCCCTCGTCGACCGCTGCCCCGTCCTCGCCAACGAACCGGAGCAGGGGAGTACCACGACGAGCGCCCCGAGCTCGTCTTCCTCTTCGGCTCCGGCGAGATCCCCTTCGTCCCCGGCGGCCTCTGCTGCTCCTAAACTCGCACGGGCTTTTCTTAGCCGCTCGGTGAGCTTCCCCCTCCCTCCATTTCTTGTTCCCGCGGCCGCAGTTGCTTCTAGCCGTCGGTCAGCTTGCGCCCGAACTCACCGCCGCGTGAGCTCAACGCCGGCGTGGCTCCGGTGACATTTAGGCGGCGCACGCATGTCCAATAGCTCCGCTAGCTCACGTAGATGTTGTAGAAGCCTCGCGCGGCTCGTTTTGCTCGCCGTAGCGTCGTTTCCGTCGGAGCCCGAACTCCGGCGTCCGCCTCCGAGCTCACCGTCGTCGCCACGGTGCAGCTCCGGCCACGCGACCACCACCGTTGGATGCGGCACTTCCTCCCCGTTCGAACGCGCCCAGCCACGGCCCGAACGAGCCACCGTAGCGGTTTTCCGACGAGCTCCGAAGAGCGCCGCCGCATTTTCGTGCTCGCCGGCGTTTAAACGCCGGCCGGCCAGCGAGGCTGACCTGGGGCCACCCCCAGGGTCACTGCCAGTGGGCCCTGGGGCCCCACGTTGACCTGTTGACCAAGTCAACAAGCTGACTGGGCACCCCTGACCCACTGACACGCGGGCCCCCACCGCTTATTTAAATAAATAAAATGTTTTAAAAATAAACTTAATTAGTAATAATAATAAGTCACTGACATGTGGGGCCCAGCAGCTAATTAATCATTGTTTAGTTAAATTAAACCCTGTTAGGATCACTGTCTATGACAGGTGGGACCCACTGGTCAGGTTTGACCTGACCAGTGCGGCTGTTGACTGCTGACGCAGTGATGGCATCATGCTGACGTCATAAATCTTTTCTGTTAATTAAAATAATTCTAGAAATTCAAATAAACTTTGAAAATTCATATCTTTTAAACCGTAACTCGGATCGAAAAACTTTCTATATGAAAGTTGCTCAGAACGACGAGACGATTCTAACCGTGCTATCCGTTTTCATGTCGGGACCCTCTACGGAGGTGAACCCGCAACTTTTAGCCCGTTTTCGGTAGATGAATAGTGCACATACACCGGTAAATAATTTCAGTTAAATCTTAAAATTAACCAACATGACTTAAACATGTTTTTAGGCAACCCTGCACTGCACGTTAGCTTAGCACGCTCTGTGTTGCATATGTTTTGTGTATTTATCTGTTTCTTCCCCCTCTTCTCTCTCGGTAGAGCCCGGCGCTGACGCAGATCCCGAGACCGACGCCGTCCCGGTGATTGGTTCCCCCTCCGACGACCTTGCCTTTGCCACCGAGCAACCAGGCAAGCAACCCCCCCCTTTGATCATTCCGATATCGCCTATGTCTATTCTCTCTTATTCTTGTATTAGAATTGCTGCTACTGCTACTGCTCCTATTACTGTTGCATAGCCTATTTTTGCAAATACTGTTGATACCTGCCTTTATTCATAAACTGCTTAGTATAGGTTGGGTAGCTCTGCTATGGTCCCGCATTCTCGTAGTTGCCTCGCTTAGTACCCTTGCCTCGATCAACCGATCGAGCCCCTTCTCCTGACCTTCTTCACATCACCGCACACCCCTAATATGCTCGACTCCGCAGAGTTAACATCGGGTGACGAGGGTGATACCTCCGAACTCACTTCCGATGTTGTCCCTGTAGTATAGCTAGCTCGTTGTGGGTTACCGAGGGTGATTCCTCTTCCCACTTCCGACTTAGCTTTTGTCGTGCATCCGCTATGGTGATTACCGCCGAGGGTGATTCCTCCGGTATCACCTTAACGGGATTTGTCGTTTAGGAGTCCAACGAGGGTGATTCCTCGGATTCCTCATCGGCATGGAAACCACACGGATGCCCTGGTTTACCGTACCGTGTTTAAAGACGTATCGATCCCCGAGGCCGGACGTCGCCAGGAACAAAGGCGTGCGGCCAGAGGTATCGTGCGTCTGAAGACACTTTGAAGTTACTACTACACATGTTGGATGGAGGCGGGTTGACCCAGAGGGGTACCCGCGAGTGCCTTTGAGGCGTGAGCTGTGGAGTCGGGTGACCAGTGAGGGTACCCGCGAGATAACTACGAGGCGTGGCCGGTCTTTCCCAGTCCTTGTCACAAGTCCTCGAGACGGGACGACGGGGCCAACAGTATCGTGGGCTCTGCTCGTTACCGCGCGCTCCCAATCCACTAAGCGATTTGGATATTTGATCCGAGGGGCCTTCGGGTCCGATAGCACTAACCACCACATGGGTGTGAGTGGGTGCTCTGCGTCGTATACATCAGCCGGAGTCGTCACGACGTCAGCGATTGAGCGGCCCGTTCGGATTGGACTTAGGATGCAACTGCGTGCTTGTATAAGGGGTTGCTAGGTCTGCTACCGAACGGCCTCGCAACATGCAGGAGTGTCCGGGGCGACGGCCATGACCCCCGGGGGCATAGGATTAGTCCGGCGTGCTCGATCCTCTCTGGCGGTATCCGGTCGGGTTGCGTCGTATTGTTTGGCCGAGGGCGGGCACGCCCTGATGGTGTGTCCGGCCGGAGTTAAGCGAGCGTGGTGGGTAACTTGGTGCACCCCTGCAGGGAAGAAACAATCTATCGATAGCCTGTCCTACGGTAACGGACACTCGGAGTTGTATCCACTTCGGTACAACTAGAACTGGTGACTTGAGGTATGAAGATGATATTGCTATAAACACTATACATTATGATGAACTATTCTGTTCCCTTCTAATTGCTGCAAGACCCTGAAGATGCTAGTCTTCGTCAGGACTAGGCTTTTCCCCTCTCTACTCTGGCTTTCTGCAGTCTAGTCCACCCACATAAAGCCTCCTTTGAAAATAATGCATTGCTAGTATAGATCTGATGTAAGTCTTGCTGAGTACTTTGGATGAGTACTCACGGTTGCTTTGCTTCCTCTTTTGTCCTACCCGCATGATGAACCAGACGACGGAGCCATGTTGCCCGCAGCCCCCGTTGACGACTACTACTACCAGCCCGAGGCTGGCTACTACTACTACCCGGCCGGCGAGTACTTCTACGAGGAGCCGGCGGACGACGACCAGGAGTAGGATCGAAGGTCCCAGGCAGGAGGCCTGCGCCTTTTCGATCGTAGCTTTTCTTTTGCCCCGCCTCGTATGAGGCCTATCTGAACTTGTGTTCTATGTCTGTACCCAGACATCTAATGCTTCCGCTGACTATGTGTGTGACACTTGTTATGTATTCGAGCCCTCGAGGCCCCTGGCTTGTAATATATAACTTGAATGTATTTATTTATGTTTTAGAGTTGTGCTGTGATTCCTTCACGTGAGTCCTTAGGCTTGATCGTGTGCATTTGCGTGTATGATTAGTGCACGGTCGGGCCGGGGTCGTCACAACTGCGAGGGTGTGGTGTTTGACGACCTCCCTGTGCGTTCGACGAGCTCCGCCCCTGCGTTCGTTGGTGAGCACAAATGACATCTCCTCCTCCCCCCTTCATTTGCTCAGTTTCGGTCTTCGTGCTGATGAAACTTGCTAGCTATAGGTGTCAATCATCAGTATGCGTAACCACTATGCGTCTCCCGTTCGAAAGGGTTACATCTATAAATATGCATGCATTTGCATATTTATAATCATGATTTTTTCGAATTGTCCAACGTTATCCATGGACAGCCCGAGTATGTGTAGATTGGGTTTGTTTTCCCATATGCTCTGCTTCGGATCCGATGCAGAATTTCGTCAGTGCCTCCCTGTTGTTCTCCGGGTACACATCCTCTCTGCTTATTGCCGAGACGTGTATCAGGAGAATAGCGGGGAGGTGCTGCCGAAATTTTGCGTCGGATCCGGAGCAGAGCATGGGAAAACGAACCCAATCTACACATACTCGGGTGGGATTAGGACCTATGTTTACCTATTAGCATGTAGGTTGCATGGACGTAATAAAACTAATAACTACATTAACTAATGGATATGGTTTGCTTAATTATGTACATATTTCTTGTGTGTCCAGTAGGAAGTAAATATGAGTGATCGTGCGTGGATGTACACCGGTTACACTAGACAAAAAGTTTGGACCGAGGAATGGTTAACAGAAACCAATGGGTTTGTTAGAGCCGCATTTGCAAAAGGCCAAAAAAAGCTGGTGCCCCTGTGTCCGGTGTGACAACTATAATAAGAGGGACGAGTTTGAAATGAGTAAAGACCTGCATAAGTTTGGTTTTACGCCTGGTTACACAATCTGGACATTTCATGGTGAGTCTGCCCAACGTGCCAGAGCCGAGGTGGTTCGTCGTCGCACCGACGAGCATGGTACCGGGATGGAAGACATGGTGCAAGACTTTGACGATGCTCGGGACTCGGACGAGGAGATGGAGGAATCTGCAAAGGCCTTCACTGAAATGTTGGAGTCCTCAAAACGTCCTCTCCACGAGCACACTGAGATTTGTCAGCTGGATGCCATCTCACAAATAATGGCTTTGAAGGCTCAATTCAACTTGGACAGAGAATGCCACGACACAATGATGAAAGTATTCAGACGATTTCTACCCAAAGGCCATGTGCTACCTGCAAACCTGTACCAGTCAGACAAAATCCTCCGTGCTCTTAAGATGCCCTATGAGAAGATACATGCCTGTGAGAAAGGATGTGTCTTATTTAGGCTTCAGTATGAGGACTTGACCTATTGTCCCATTTGCAAGTCTTCCACGTATGTTGTGGTAGACAACGGTATGGGTGATAAGACGCAGACGGAAATACCCATTAATGTTCTTCGGTATATGCCAATCGTATCAAGACTTCAACGTCTTTTCATGGTTGATGAGACGGCCAGACAGATGACATGGCATAAAACGGGCAAAAGAACTGAACTAGATGCATATGGGAATGTGATGATGGTGCACACATCGGATGGTGAAGCGTGGAAGCGCTTTGATGCATTACATAAAGAAAAAATGGCAGATCCAAGGCATGCTCGAGTCGACGTCAGCACGGATGGGTTCAGTGTGTTTGGTCAGACGGCAGCCCAATACAGTTGTTGGCCCGTGTTTGTCATTCTACTCAATCTCCCCCCAGGCAGATTATGCAAAAAAAGAACATTTTCCTGACGTTGATAATTCCAGGGCCCAACTATCCGGGGAAGAATATGAATGTGTACATGCAGCCGCTTAAGGACGAATTGCAAGAAGCTTGGGATAATGGGTTCAAGACATACGACGCCTTTAGCAAAAAGAACTTCATAATGCGTGCCTGGTACATGTACTCGACGCATGACTTGCCGGCGTATGCGCTATTCGTTGGCTGGTGTGTGGATGGAAGGTCCCCGTGCCCCACATGCTAGGGAGCTCTTGATTTTCGTTGGCTGAAGGCAGGGCACAAGTATACTTGCTTCAGCTTGCATAGACCGTTTCTAGATCCTCGCCATAAGTTCAGGAAAGACAAGAAGAACTTCATCAAAGGTAGAGTTGTCAAACACTCTGCACCACCTGCGTTGACAGGCCAAGAGACCCTAGATCAGTTAAACGCTCTCGAGCCAGATCCAGAGCATCTAGGGTATTTCAAGGGGTATAATAAGGAACACGCCTGGACTCACAAGACATGCTTGTGGGATCTGCCTTACTTCACAGACCTCCTTTGCCCACACAACATCGACGTGATGCACACCGAGAATAATATCGCCGAAGCCATTTTTGGTACATTGTTCGGCATAGAGGGGAAATCAAAGGATAATACTAAGGCTAGAGTCGATCAACATGAGCTATGTGATAGACCGTCACAAAACATGCAAGAACCGAAAGGAAAGCGGAACTGGACGAGGCCAAAGGCATGGTTCAATCTTGGAAGGCCAGCTATGAGGGAAATTGTTTTGTGGGTGAAAATGCAGTTGATGTTCCCCGATGTGTATGCAGAAAATCTAAAGAGGGGAGCGAGTCTTGAAAAATTGAAAATATTTGGTCTACAAAGTCATGATTGGCACATATGGATTGAGCGGTTAATGCCGGTGATGTTGCGTGGCTTCATCCCCGAGGATGAATGGCTAGTACTGGGAGAGATGAGCTATTTCTTCCGTGTTCTTTGTGCGAAAGAACTATCACCTGGCCTCATAGAAGAAATGGAACAGTTGACGCCAGAGTTGATCTGCAAGTTAGAGATGATCTTCCTGCTAAGCTTCTTTAATCCAATGCAACACTTGATTTTGCATCTCCCGACCGAGGCAAGATTGGGGGGGCCCCGTGCAAAATCGTTGGTGCTACTCAACTGAGAGGATGCAGAAGACGCTTGGAGCAAAATGTAAAAATAAACGTAGAATTGAAGCATCGATGGCCGAGGCATTCATCACTGAGGAGGCGGCAAACTTCATGACAACACACTATGAAGCCAAAAATCGTCATTTGCATAATCCGAAGCCTCGGTACAATGCTGATGACCCTAAAAAGGGTCGATCCAACCTCAGCCTATTCAAAGGGAATCTCGCACTAGCCAGTGGTTGGAAACCAGTATCGTTGGATTTTGAAGAATGGCGGACCATTTCGCTGTATCTCTTCAACAACCTAACAGAAGTGCGACCATACATCGAGTAAGATCTCGGTACATACAATTCTTCGCAACTTCTATTTCCTTTAAACTGCTCTTATTCCTGGATATTTGATGCAGTCGATACATCGCCATATTCTCGTATGGAGCGCTGATCCAAAAGGATTCCATCGAAGAGTATGAGCTTCTGGCAAAGCAAGGAGGCGAATATCCCGGTTTCATCTATTGGTTCAAAAAAGCCGGTAATTTCCATTAGACCATTTCATTTATTTGGCTAATTTGCGACTAATGCAACAATCCTTTCGTATTAAACTTGTAGGCTAATTCAGAGATTATGGATGCCAAATTGAGACAAGTAGCTAATGGTTTTGACTATAAGGTCCATTCATTTGACAAATACGACATCAACGGGTATCGGTTTTGTACCTATGGCAAAGAGCTATCAATGGCTGACCGAAAGTGTACAAATTGTTGTGTCTCTGCTATCGGTGAAGGAAATATCGAGTATTATTGAAGAGTTGAAGCAATTTATGAAGTTCAATTCGATGGTGAAAACCCACCAAACATCGTAGTCTTAAGATGTTATTGGTTCCAGCCGAGGGAGACTAGAAGGACTCATGAACATATAGGGCTAGTCGAAATCAAATAAAGCACCCATTTGGATGTTCCTGATGTCTATATTACGGCTCAATAGGCAACCCAAGTTTTCTATCTACCGTGGGCCTGTCAAAGTGATCCAAATCTCAGTGGTTGGGATGTCGTTTATGAAGTGCCGCCACGTGTTAGACCACCTCCCCGCAATGAAGAGGATTATGAACCTCACATTAACCAAGACACATATGACGAAGTATAATTCTTCTAAGAAACACGTCTTTCCAAAAAATGTTTCAAGAACCGCTCTACTCCACCCAGAACATATTAGTAGACAACGATAGTGAATCCGACTTCACCCCTGAGCCAGAACAAGAAGAGCCGGAACTGGAAGAAGTTATTGCTGCAGATGACCTATCAATGCTTGAACGATTACGTAAAGGAGGCCTTCCACATGTTGATGCATTTATTGATGATGATGATGAGCATGTCACTGATAGTGATGATGATGATGCATTTATACACGATTCAGAGTAATATTAGTAATGTGAGGTATTCAATTTTTTTATTATGTTCATGATGATGATACACTTAAATTATATACACATTATTCATGTCACGTATTCAATTTTTTTATGTTGTACTAATTTCATTTACCTTTTGTCATTGTAGGTGTTGACAGGATGGTGGGCAAGGGTCCAGAGCGTCAGGAGCCTCCTGCGAGCGGTACTAGCTGGAGGGGTGCTACCTCTTGAGCTTGCGTTGTATTCCCTCAAAGAGGAAAGGGAGATGCAGCACAGTAGCGTAAGTATTTCCCTTAGTTTTTGAGAACCAAGGTATCAATCCAGTAGGAGACCACGCGCGAGTCCCTCGCACCCGCACAAACAAATAAGAACTTCGCAGCCAACGCGATAAGGGGTTGTCAATCCCTTTACGGTCACTTACGAAAGTGAGATCTGATAGAGATGATAGTTTATATTTTTGGTATTTTTAGTTTATAAGAATAGCAAATAAAAGCGATAAAAGTAAAGTGGATGTAGATTGATATGTTGAGAATAGACCCGGGGGCCATAGTTTTCTCTAGTGGCTTCTCTCATGAAAGCGATATTCTACGGCGGGTAAACAAATTACTGTCGAGCAATTGATAGAAAAGCGAATAATTATGAGACTATATAGGCTTGATCATTGTATATAGGCATCATGTCCGAGACAAGTAGACCGACTCCTGCCTGCATCTACTACTATTACTCCACACATCGACCGCTATCCAGCATGCATCTAGTGTATTGAGTTCATAAGAACAGAGTAACGCCTTAAGCAAGATGACATGATGTAGAGGGATAAACTCAACCAATATGATATAAACCCCATCTTTTTATCCTCGATGGCAACAATACAACACGTGCCTTGCTGCCCCTACTGTCACTGGGAAAGGACACCGCAAGATTGAACCCAAAGCCAAGCACTTCTCCCATTGCAAGAACTATAGATCTAGTAGGCCAAACCATACCAATAATTCGAAGAGACTTGCAAGGATATTATGAGCACACATAAAAAGTTCAGAGAAGAACCAAATAACTTTCATAGATAACCTTGATCATAAACTCACAATTCATCGGATCTCGACAAACACACCGCAAAAAGAGATTACATCGAATAGATCTCCTCGAAGACCGAGGAGAACTTTGTATTGAGATCCAGAGAGAGGGAAGAACCATCTAGATACTAGCTATGGACCCGAAGGTCTGTGGTAAACTACTCACAACTCATGGTGAGGGCGATGATGATGATGATGAAGGCCTCCGTGATGGATCCCCCTCCGACGGAGCTCCGGAACACGCTCCAAGATGGGATCTCAACGGGAACAGAAGGTACGGCGGTGGAATTAGGGTTTTTTCTCTGTTCACGGAGTTTCTGGGGTACGTGGACTTATATAGGAAGAAGGAGGGCACCAGGGGACGCTCGAGGGGGCCACGAGGCAGGGGGCGCGCCCTGGGAAGGGGGCCGCGCCCTGGGAAGGGGGCCGCGCCCCCACCCTCGTGGGCCAGCCCTCGGTCCCCTAACGTGGTTCTCAAGCTCCGCGTGCGTGATTTTCTCCAAAAATATCTCTCGCGAAGGTTTCATTACGTTTAGACTCCGTTTGATATTCTTTTTCTGCAAAACCCTGAAACAGGCAAAAAACAACAATCTGGACTAGGCCTTTGGGTTAGTAGGTTATTCCCAAAAATGATATAAAGGTGAATAATAAAGCCCATTAAACATCCAAGACATCATAAATAATAGCATGGAACAATAAAAAATTATAGATATGCTGGAGACGTATCAAGCATCCCCAAGCTTAATTCCTACTCGTCCTCGAGTAGGTAAATGATAAAGAAAGAATTTTTGATGTGGAATGCTAACCAATATAGTTTTTCAATGTAATTCTCTTAATTGTGGCATGAATGTTCAGATCTGAAAGATTCAAGATAAAAGTCTATATTGACATAAGAAATAACAATACTTGAAGCATACTAACAAAGCAATCATGTCTTCTCAAAATACTATGGCTAAAGAAAGTTATCCCTACAAAATCATATAGTCTGGCTATGCTCCCTCTTCATCACACAAAATATTCATATCATGCACAACCCCGATTTCAGCCAAGCATTTGTTTTCATACTCTATCTTTTCAGACCTTTCAACTTTCACGCAATACATGAGCGTGAGCCATGGATATAGCACTATGGGTGGAATAGAGGTGGTTGTGGAGAAGACAAAAAGGAGGGAGATAGTCTCACATCGACTAGGCATATCAACGGGCTATGGAGATGCCCATCAATAGATATCAATGTGAGTGAGTAGGGATTGCCATGCAACGGATGAACTAGAGCTAAATATGAATGAAAGCTCAACAAAAGAAACTAGTGGGTATGCATCCAACTTGCTTGCTCACGAAGACCTAGGGCATTTGAGGAAGCCCATTATTGGAATATACAAGCCAAGTTCTATAATGAAAATTCCCACTAGTATATGAAAATGACTAAACATGAGACTCTCTATCATGAAGAATATGGTGCTCACTTCCTTCCAGTCAAAGAATCCATCAATGCAGCTCAACTGGCAGAATTGTACACTTCCAGAATTGTGTCCTTACATGGCATCCCTCAAGTTATCTCCTTAGATCGTGGAAGTTTGTTCACTTCCAAGTTCTGGGACTCCTTTCAGTCCGCCATGGGCACCAAGATCAGGTTCAACACTGCTTTTCACCCTCAGACTAGTGGTCAAGTCGAGAGAGTGAATCAGATTCTAGAAGACATGCTCAGAGCCTGTGTCATATCTTTTGGCATGAAATGGGAAGATTGCCTTCCATTTGCCGAGTTCTCTTACAACAACAGCTTCCAAGAAAGTGCCGGAAAAGCTCCGTTTGAAATCCTCTATGGTAGAAAGTGCCGTACCCCTCTCAACTGGTCCGAGACTGGTGAACGTCAACTTCTTGGCAATGACTTGATCTCAGAAGCCGAAGAAATGTGCAAAGTCATACGTGAGAATCTCAAGGCCGCTCAGTCGCGTCAGAAGAGCTACTATGACGGCAAGCATCGTGATTTGGCCTTCAACATTGGGGATCATGTCTATCTCCGTGTTTCTCCGATGAAAGGAACCCAAAGATTCGGTATCAAAGGAAAGCTTGCTCCTAGATACGTCGGGCCTTTCAAGATCCTTGGTAAAAGAGGCGATCTAGCCTATCAACTTGAGCTCCCTTCCAACTTCGCCAATGTTCATGATGTGTTTCATGTGTCTCAACTCCGCAAGTGCTTCAAGACTCCTGAACGCATGATTCCGTTTGAAGAGATTGATCTTCAACAAGACTTGTCCTACCGAGAGCATCCCGTTGCTATTCTCGAAGAAACCGAGCGCAAGACCCGCAACAAGTCCATCAAATTCTTGAAAGTCAAATGGTCACACCATACCGACCGAGAAGCTACGTGGGAACGAGAAGATCATCTTCGTTCCGAGTACCCTTCCTTTTTCCAGTCCTAGATCTCGGGGCGAGATCTTTTTGTAGTAGAGGAGAGTTTGTAATGCTCCGGATGTAATACTTTCCCTTTTGGGCAATATATATATCTCTGGCTCCATCTATTTCCAATTCCGGGTTCTTCGTCTTTCGGGTTTTCGTCGGTTTGTTGTGTGCGTGTGTGGCATTCATCCATATCATGTAGTCATGTGCATCGCATTGCATTTGTGTTGTCGTTTGCATCCAGTCCCACTCGTTTCTTTCCGTTGTCCGTTTCGAGTTCCGGAGCTCCCTCACGTGTCCGTGGCATCCCCGAGGCCTACTTTGGTGTTTGGCCGTGTAACGTTTCCGGTTTGGCGTGAGACTTGTCGTGTGTTGTTGTTTTGGTGTGTGTAACCCGCCTCTCAAATCTCGTCACGTTTGGAGTTCGTTTGGTGCTCCAACAGTTATTCTCGTGGGCTCAAAGTACCCCCTCTTTGAGGCCCAAGACACCCCTCCAACAGCCCACCAAACCAACCCAAACCCCTCCCTTCATCTAGGCCATCCAATTCTGATCACGTGGCCGAAAACCACACCTCATTTGGACAACCCTAGCTCCTTGTGCCTATATATTTGTCCATCTTCCCCAATTTTTGCCCCAAAATAAACCCTAGTCCATCATCTTCTTCCTCCAGCCGTCGGAATCCTCGCCGGAATCCGCGCCTCCCGCCGGCGACGCGCCCTCCGGCCGGGGACCGCCGCGCCGCCACGGATCCCTCTCGCCGCCGGAGCTCCCGAGGGCCGCGCCCCTCCGCCCTTCCGCCGCCGGTCGCCGGCCGGGCCGCCGCGGCCCCCGCCTCCGCCGATCTCCCTCTGGCTCCCAGCCGCCCCGGGCTCGAAGGGCAGCCGCGCCGGACGAGGAGCAGGAGGCTCCTCCCGATCTCCCCGGCTCCCGATCCGATCTGGAGGCCTAACGGGCCGGGCCTCCAGATCCGCTCCACCTCCGGCCCGTTAGCAGTGGACCCGCTCCGCTCGCAGGCCCGATCCGCTTCGCCCGCGGGTCCAGCCCGATCCGCCACCACGTCTGACCCGTTTGACTCAGCCGCCGCCGTTGACCAGCTCCGTTGACCCGTCGACTGAGGAGGTTGTTTTCTGCTAAGTCCCTGAATTTTTAGTGTCTGATGCTGTTTTAAAATGTGGATAACTTTTTGTGTGATGGTCCGGTTTGAGTGAATGATATGTCAAAATGTTCGTGGAGACATGTACTACATTTTGTTCCATTATGCCATGCATGTTTGAGTTCATCTAGATTCTTAAATATCTGTTGGAAGAGTGCAACTCGTTATAAACTGCTGTTTGTAGTTGTTTTCATGCCATCTTTGCAATGTGATAACTTGGTGCATGTTTATCCAAATGAAGCAAATGATATGTCCACGTGTTCGTCATGAAATGCTCTACATGTTGGGTGCTTTAGCTTGCATGATAGATTTCATCTTGCCATGCTTATCTCCTTTGCAAAGTGCTATGTGGCTGTTATGTCGTTAAACTTGTTACGAGATGCCTCGTAGAGGAACTCGTTGCTATTGATGTGTTTGTCCCCTTGATGCATGCTTAGATGTTTTGGATTCACCATCATGTGTACTTTGCTGTGGTGCTTACCACTTGCCATGCTTTGCTTTGAGGTGACTTAAACTTGCTCACAAAGATGCCATGATGAAACTACTGTTTTAACACTTAGTGAAATTTCACGAAGTCTGGAATCTGTAATTTCCAGATGCCATGTTTGCTTGTTGTTCTAGGCCAATCCATGATAGTTTTGGAGTGACTCTTGATGATTCCTTGTAGTATATATTGTTAGCTATCCATTCATGCTCTCACATGCTTATTTGAGTGGCTGTAGCATATTTAACTCTTGCTCCTAAGTTGCAACAAATTACTGCTGTCAGGATTTTGTTGTCAAGTTCAATATGTCATAGCTTGTTGCTATTGATCCATGGCTCCTTTGGGGGGTGCTCCAATGGATTTGCTTGCTGTAGGATATGTCTAGTTTATGTCCATGCTCATTGTCATGATGTTTGAGTGCTGTAGAACATTTATCTCTTGCCCCGAAGTTGCTATGTGGCTGTAATTTTCAGCTTGTGCTTGTTCATTGTTTCAGGTGTAACTTTTAGCCCGTTGCTCTGTTTTGAGCAAGTCCTATATGTAACTTGTGTGTTTTTGCATGTAGATTCATATTATCCTATTGTTATCATGTTTTGAAGCATTTTGCTTGATGCATATTTTTGTGCTATAACACTGTGCTTCCTAAGTAGACTTTCTGTGCTTCCATAGTGCATCTGTTTTGCTTCCATAGTGCATCAGCCATGCATCCAGTATTTTTTCTACGCATTGCATCTTGTTTGATTCGTTGCCTTGTGTTTGAGTAGTGCCGGAAGCTGAGACCGAGTACGAGTACGAGCACGAGGTTACTACTGAGCTTGAGAACGAGGACCCCTCTTACGATCCCATCGACAACTCTTCAGGCAAGATGACCGAACCCCGATAACATTACTATCTTTGCCTATTGCTAGAAGTCCTGATCTATAGTTTTGCCTCGATGCCCATGTTTTTCCTGTCAGCCTCCTATTGTAACCATGAACCTGTTTAACCACCCTACCTATGCAAACCATTGATTGACTATACGTAGGCTTCGCTCAGCCCCTCTTATAGCATTGCTAGTTGCAGGTGAAGATTGAAGATTCTTGCTTCTTGTTGAAGCTTGTTGGGATATCACACTATATTAATTACTAAATGAAATCATCTACATATTGGCAATGGGTGGAAGGCTAAGCCTTTTGCTTGGTGATTTGTTCCACTCATGCCGCTAGGAACCGCATAAACCGGTGTTATGTTCCTTGATTATGCGTTCCTCACACGGTTGGGGTTATGGGACCCCCTCGATAAACCGCTAAGTGCTAAGTCTTTTCCAGCAAGTCCCAACATTGGTACTCCATTTGCCTAATTAACTAAAACTTGCATAGGGACTAGCTATCCCTTTTATTTTAATCAACAACCCCGGGCCAGTGCTCCACATGAGTGTTGGTCCGAACTGGGGGTCCTGCGGGGCCGCCCTGGGGAAACCTGAGGTATCTGGCATACACCTGTAGCATCACCCATCCGGTCGTGTCCTGAGACTAGATACGCGCGGCTATTGTCAGGGTGTCGACACGCCGGGAAGATTTGCTGGATTAGCCTTACCTTAGTCGGAGTATCTGGAGCACGGGATTCCGAGAATACTCGGGCCTTCCCACCTTGGAGTTGCGACTCCGCGGATCGTGGGCTTGTCATGGGCGAAGTTGGAACACCCCTGCAGGGTTTTGAACTTTCGAAAGCCGTGCCCGCGGTTATGTGGCAGATGGGAGCTTGTAAATATCCGGTTGTAGATAACTTGACACCATGTTCCAATACACTACCAGCGTGAGTACCGTGACGGTCATTTTCCGAAAGGGATTCGGGAAGTGAACACGGTGGGGTTATGTTTGACTTGCTTTAGTTAGGATCACTTCGTGATCATCTCTCGACCAAGGCACCTTTTCTTCTCGCTCTCTTTTACGTAAGCTAGTGCTAGTGCTGCTGCAACCTCTTGTTCTTTCTTCAGTCTTGTTCCACACCCAAGGCTGGGATAGTCGTGTTACCCGGGAACGGGATTGCTGAGTCCTCTGTGGCTCACAGTTACTTCAACACACTAGATGCAGGTACGATGGTGAGCTACACAGGCGATGGCACTGAGCTATACTGGGAGTACGACGAGGAGCGTAGCCGTTACTATGTGAACTATCCGGTTGATCAGTAGAGCTTCTACTAGGATTCGATCTAGACCTGTGGTTTAAGTTATGTTTGGTATCTTGTCATTTGGATCTTACCCTTAGATGGGCTGTGATGTTTATCTGAATGATGTTTGAACATGTAATGAATTTGTGTGACGTGGCGAGTGTAAGCCAACTATCTTTTATGTTTTCCATCCCCATTTTTACATGAGATGTGCAAAGATACCGAACTTGCGATCATTCCAGAATGGGCTTATATCTTTAAGTCGTGCCTCGACACGTAAGAGATATAGTCCCATCCTGGGCATTACACCCGGGAAGGCTTCCCCTCTTTCGTCTTCATCTATCAGTAACTATACCCGAGACTATATTCTTATTCACCACATGATATGTGTTTTACTTGGAGCGTCATGTATGATTTGAGTCTTTGCTTGTTAGTTTGCCACAATTATCCTTGCTGGACACACCTTTTTGAGAGAGATAAATATGGCCTAGGAATTGTTAGAACACTCTATGTGCTTCACTTATATCTTTTGAGCTAAATAGTTTTGCTCTAGTGCTTCACTTATATCTTTTAGAGCATGGTGGTGATTTTATTTTGTAGAAATTGTTGATCTCTCATGCCTCACTTATATCCTTTTGAGAGTCTAGTAGAACAGCATGGTAATGTGCTTTGGCTATAATACCTGCCATAACATGATAGGCATCCAAGATGAATGTAGTAAAAACTTTCATACAAAGTGCATTGAATATGATGAGAAGTTTGATACTTGATAATTGTTTTGAGATATGAGGATAGTGATATTAGAGTCATGTTAGTGGAGTTATTATGAAATTGAGAAATACTTGTGTTAAAGTTTGTGATTCCCGTAGCATGCACGTATGGTGAACTGCTATGTGACGAAGTTAGAGCATGAGGTATTTGTAGAGTGTCATCCTTTGTGTGTAGGTCGGGGGCGCGCGATGGTTAACTCCTACCAACCTCCCCCTAGGAGCATGCGTTGATTGCTTTGTTTTGATGACTCGTAAATTTTTCCAATAAGTATATGATTTCTTTATGACTAATGTTGAGTCCATGGATTATACGCACTCTCACCCTTCCACCATTGCTAGCCTCTCTTGTACCGCGCAACTTTCACCGGTACCATACACCCACCATATACCTTCCTCAAAACAGCCACCATATCTACCTATCATGGCATTTCCATAGCCATTCCGAGATATATTGCCATGCAACTTTCCACCGTTTCGTTCATATGACACGCTTCATAGTGTCATATTGCCATGCATGATCATGTAGTTGACATCGTATTTGTGGCAAAGCCACCATGCATAATTTTTTATACATGTCACTCTTTGATTCATTGCACATGCCGGTACACCGCCGGAGGCATTCATATAGAGTCATACTTTGTTCTAGTATCGAGTTGTAATATCGAGTTATAAATCAATAAAAGTGTGATGATCATCATTATTAGAGCATTGTCCCGTGTGAGGAAAGGCCAAATAAAAAAATATAGAGAGGGGATAAATAAATAAAAAGAGAAAGCCCCTCCAAAAAAATGAGAGAAAAGAGAGAAGGGACAATGCTACTATCCTTTTCCACACTTGTGCTTCAAAGTAGCACCATATTCTTCATGATAGAGAGTCTCATGTTTAGTCATTTTCATATACTAGTGGGAATTTTCATTATAGAACTTGGCTTGTATATTCCAATGATGGGCTTCCTCAAATGCCCTAGGTCTTCATGAGCAAGCAATTTGGATGCACACCCACTTAGTTTCTTTTATTGAGCTTTCATACATTTTTTAGCTCTAGTGCATCAGTTGCATGGCAATCCCTACTCACTCACATTGATATCTATTGATGGGCATCTCCATAGCCCGTTGATACGCCTAGTCGATGTGAGACTATCTCCATCCTTTTTGTCTTCTCCACAACCACCACTCTATTCCACCCATAGTGCTATATCCATGGCTCACGCTCATGTATTGCGTGAAAGTTGAAAGGTTTGAAAAAATTGAGTATGAAAACAAGTGCTTGGATGAAACCGGGGTTGTGTATGATATGAATATTTTATGTGATGAAGAGGGAGCATAGCTAGACTATATGATTTTGTAGGGATAACTTTCTTTGGCCATGTTATTTTGAGAATACATGATTGCTTTGTTAGTATGCTTGAATTATTATTATTTCTTATATCAATATAGACATTTGTCTTGAATCTTTCGGATCTGAACATTCATGCCACAATAAAAATAATTACATTGAAAATTATGTTGGTTAGCATTCCACATCAAAAATTCTATTTTTATCATTTACCTACTCGAGGACGAGCAGGAATTAAGCTTGGGGATGCTTGATACGTCTCCAACGTATCTATATTTTTTTGTTCCATGCTATTATTTATGATGTTTTGGATGTTTGATGGGCTTTATTATACACTTTTATATTATTTTTGGGACTAACATATTAACCCAAAGGCCCAGTCCAGATTGCTGTTTTTTTCTTCCTATTTCAGGGTTTTACAGAAAAGGAATATCAAACGGAGTCCAAACGGAATGAAACCATCGGGAGAGATATTTTTGGAGCGATATCTTCACGGGAGACTTGAGAACCACAGAATAGGGCACACGTGCCGTCCACGAGGGTGGGGGGCGCGCCCCCTGCCTCGTGGGCCCCACGTTGGTCCCCCGATGCCCTCCTTCCTCCTATATATACCCATGTACCCTGAAAACATCAGAAGAGGAGAGAAAACCCTAATTCAACCGCCGCAACCTTCTATTCCTGTGAGATCCCATCTTGGGGCCTGTTCCGGAGCTCCACCAGAGGGGGGATCTACCACGGAGTGCTTCTACATCAACACCATTGCCTCACCATGAGTTGTGCGTAGTTTACTACAAACCTTCGGGTCCATAGTTAGTACCTATATGGCTTCTTCTCTCTCTTTGGATCTCAATACCAAGTTCTCCTGGGTCTTCGAGGAGATCTATTCGATGTAAGCTCTTTTTGCGGTGTGTTTGTCGAGATCCGATGAATTGTGGGTTTATGATCAAGATTATCTATGAGAAATATTTGGTTCTTTTCTGAATTCTTTTATGTATGATTATAATATCCATGCAAGTCTCTTCGAATTATTGGTTTGGTTTGGCCTACTAGATCTATAGTTCTTGCAATGGGAGAAGTGCTTGGCTTTGGGTTCAATCTTGCGGTGTCCTTTCCCAGTGACAGTAGGGGCAGCAAGGCACGTATTGTATTGTTGCCATCGAGGATAAAAATATGGGGTTTATATCATATTGTTTGAGTTTATCCCTCTACATCATGTCATCTTGCTTAAAGCATTACTCTGTTCTTATGAACTTAATACTCTAGATGCATGCTGGATAGCGGTCGATGTGTGGAGTAATAGTAGTAGATGCAAAATCGTTTCGGTCTACTTGTCACGGACGTGATGCCTATATACAATGATCATGCCTAGATATTCTCATAATTATTCGCTTTTCTATCAATTGCTCGACAGTAATTCGTTCACCCACCGTAGAATTCTGCTATCATGAGTGAAGCCACTAGTGAAACTTATGCCCCCCGGGTCTATTCTCAACATATAAATCTACAATCTACTTTACTTTACTGTTTTTACTTTCTGTTCTTATATCCAAAAATACCAAAAATATCAAACTATCATATCTATCAGATCTCACTTTCGTAAGTAACCGTAAAGGGATTGACAACCCCTTATCGTGTTGGCTGCGAAGTTCTTATTTGTTTGTGCATGTGCGTGGGACTCGCGCGTGGTATCCTAATGGATTGATACCTTGGTTCTCAAAAACTAAGGGAATACTTACGCTACTGTGCTGCATCACCCTTTCCTCTTTGAGGGAATACAACGCAAGCTCGAGAAGTAGTAGTATTTTTGTTTTTTTTATAATATAGATCTGAAATAAAAGAACAAAATAAATGGGAAACACGAATAGCAATATAGATATGCAATTATATGATGAGAAATAGACCCGGGGCCGTAGGTTTCACTAGTGGCTTCTCTCGAGAAAATAGCATACAATGGGTAAACAAATTACTGTTGGACAATTGATAGAAGAGCAAATAATTATGATGATATCCAAGACAGTAGACATGTATATAGGTATCACGTCCAAGATTAGTAGACCGACTACTGCCTGCATCTACTACTATTACTCCACACATCGACCGCTATCGAGCATGCATCTAGTGTATTAAGTTCATGAAAGAACATAGTAATGCCTTAAGAATGGTGACATAATGTAGACAAGATCTATTCATGTAGGAATAGACCCCATCATTTTATCCTTACTAGCAATGATACATGTGTGTCATGTCTCTTTCTATCACTGAGATTGAGCACCGCAAGATCAAACCCATTACAAAGCACCTCTTCCCATTGCAAGATAAATCAATCAAGTTGGCAAACAAAACCGATATATCGAAGAAGAAATATGAGGCTATAATAATCATGTATGGATAGAAATAGATCTGATCATAAACTCACAATTCATCGGGTCCCAAGAAACACATCGCAAAAGAGTTACATCAAATAGATCTCCGAAAAAAACATAGTATTGAAGATAAAAAAGAGAGATGAAGCCATCTAGCTACTGCCTGTGGACCCGTAGGTCTGTGGTAAACTACTCACGCATCATCGGTGAGGCGCCAATAAGGATGATGATTGTGACGCCCGAAGACCGACGTCCCAGAAGATTCCAGAAGATTCCAGATGTTCAGGGTTCCCCCTTGTGTTTCGTTTGTGATTGTGTTATTTTTTTCGCATTGCATCATGTCATCATGCCATCATGTCATATTTATTTTGCATTTCAAACTAAATAAATTGTGTGGGCCTTCGGTCCATTTAAATCAAGGGAAGGTGACTTCTCTTTATAACTTATCCTCCAAATATTATGGAGCTATTATAATAATATTCCCTTGTTTCGGAATAACCCAACACACTTGCATATAATTTTCCCCATGCCTCTTAATTCAAGTTTCACCGTCAAACCTCCCTATTTTTTCTTTTCCCAATTATTGAGGCTCCTCCAAAAATCTAGACTCCTTTTAAACTCCTTTAAGACAAGCTATTTATTTTAGTTTGTTTTTCCCTATTTTGTGGAACTAATTTTGTGGGGTTGGAATTATTCCATAAAGCCTTTCAAAATTGTTCCATATTTTATTTCTTGTTCGTGGCCTTTTTCTTAATATTTTGTTCTATCTCTATTTTTTTCTGCTAAAGAATAAATAGAGACAGAAGAGCAGACCGGCCTCTTGGGCCATTCCTCTCGGCCCAGGCCTCTCCAACCCTCCAGGCCTCCTTTGGCCCAGCCGCAGGCCATCCCAGCCGGCCCAAGGCCCATTTTCCCCCAACCCTAGCGCAGCCCCATCTCTCCTCTCGCTCCTCCTCTTTCCCTTCGTGCGCCGCAGCGTCTCCCTGCTCGATCCCGATCCCATCTCGCCTCGCCCCTCGACCCAAGAGCGCGCCCATCCCGCTCTTCCCCCGCAGCTCTTCCCGTCGCCCGCATCGCTAGGCGCATGCCCCGACGCGCCCGGCCTCCTCCTCCCGCGGCCAGGCTCCGCCTCCCTCCGGCCCTCTGGCTAGCTCGTCCTCCCCATCTCCAGAGACCCCGAGGCCTCGTCCTCCGGCCTCCCCGCACCCAAGGCCGCGGCCGCCTCCATCGCGCCCGGGCAGAGGTCCCGTCCCTGCGGCCAAGGCCTCGCCTCCTCGCCTGTACCATGACAGCGCCCCCGTCGGCCGCCTCCAGAGCCGACGGCTCCGCCCTGCCTCGTTCGCCGGACGTCCGCCGACCAGCACTGCCGTCGCGCCTCGGGTCTCCACCATCGTACCCTCCGCCTCCCTTCCGCCGAGCGTCCAGCGCCCAGGCAGCCGGTCGAAGCCCAGCGCCGCTCCCTCCTCTCCGAGCTCCCTCCTGCCTCATCGCCAAGGCGCGACTCTGCCCCGCAGCGCCAGCTCCCTCCGACAGCACCGGATCCCGCGGCCCTGCCTCTGCCGTGTCGTCTTTTTGCTGCTGCCATGGCCTCATGGTCCCTTCCCGCAAGACTTGTTGCTGCTGTTTTTCTTTCAGTAGTGACAGGTTGACATGTACGCCAACGAACCATGAACGAGCACCGCGACATCGACGAGGACCGCCCAAGTTTTTCTGCCAAGTACCACTACACCGTGAACGTCGTCGGATCTTCAAGTTCAACTACGGGGATTGCGCCAAGTTCCACGGAGCGTCAAGTTCGACTACGCGACAAGTACCTCGACGACATGTACAACTACGACTCCGAGACGAGAACGACTACAAGTTCGACGGGCACCAAGTACCTCGACGACGAGTACATCTACGAACGTGAACAACTACCGTCGCCGTGTACCCCTACCGTCGCCGAGACCGCAAGTACCTCTCCGAACGGGATGTGAACGACTACACGTGTACCTCTACGTGAACAACTACTTCCTCTTCGGAAACGTGAACCACTACTTCCTCTACGGCTCGCGAGAACGACTCCTTCCTCTACGATCTCGAACCGTCCCGAAACGAGTGTTTCGAAGGTATAACCCGAGACGATGACTCGTGTGATGCTTGCTTGTGTTGTATGAAATGTTTCCCGTGTGTGCTTCGTGCCCGTTTCGCCCTTTTGTCATGCTCCTCGGTTGCCTCGTCGCCGACCCGTGGGAACCCGGTGACGGGATCATCCCACCTTTTCATCTTGTTCGACGCGCTTCCGTCACCTTTCTTTTGCTCCGGTCTCTCAACAAGTTACCGGAACCGATATGATGCCGTTGCATCATTTTCGGATCGTTGCCGTGGCACCCTTTTCCTTCCACCACGGTGACAAATGCTTCTTATCTCTTCATGTTAATGTTTAGCTAAATTGCATAAACTTGATCATATCATCCGCATCATTTTAACAACATTATAATGTGTGTTTGTTGTTGCTTTCATAATTACTAAACATGCTCATGGGGATTTTCCGGACTTGTTGTTGTTATTTTCCGGCCTCATTTAAAATGTCTAAATAGTGTAGTTTTTATTATGCTTCACCTCTTGCTATGTTACAAACAATTAATCTTGTCTTGTAAATAACGAGAGTCAACTAAATAAATAAATGTGGTGTTTCGTCAATATGCAACTCGTTGCATATTGAGCTCCACTTAACTTGTAGTTTTGTTTGTGCACCTTGCCATGCCATGCATATTTAAACCGGACATGCATCATACTTGTTTGTGCATCGTATGCCATGTTTATGCTTGTGTGTTTATCGTTTGTTTGCTTCTTTCCGGTTGCTTCTCTTGTTAGCTTCGGTTTCGTTCCGGAGTTGTGAGGATTCGCTCGACTGTGTTGCTTCGTCTACTTCGAGGATCCGTTCTTCTCCCTTGTGGAATCCCAGGCAAGATGACCGAACCCCGATAACATTACTATCTTTGCCTATTGCTAGTAGTTCCGCTCTATAGTTTTGCCTCGATGCCCATGTTCTTCCTGTCAGCCTCCTATTGTAACCATGAACCTGTCTAACCACCCTACCTATGCAAACCGTTAAATGGCTAAGTACGCTTCGCTCAGCCCTTCTTATAGCATTGCTAGTTGCAGGTGAAGATTGAAGATGCTTGCTTCATGTTGAAGTTTTGTTGGGTTATATCACACTATATAATGCTTAAATGAAATCATCTATATATTGGCAAGGGTGGAAGGCTAAGCCTTTTGATTGGTGATTTGTTCCACTCATGCCGTTAGGAACCGTATAAACCGGTGTTATGTTCCTTGATTATGCGTTCCTAACACGGTTGGGGTGTATGGGACCCCCTCGATAAACCGCTAAGTGCTAAGTCTTTTCCAGCAAGTCCCAACATTGGTACTATTTGCCTAATAACTAATAAAACTTGCATAGGGACTAGCTATCCCTTTTATTTTAATTCAACAACCCCGGGCCAGTGCTCCACATGAGTGTTGGTCCGAAACGGGGAGTCTGCGGGGCCGCCTTGGGGCAACCCGAGGTATCTGGTATACACCCGTAGAATCGCCCATCCGGTCGTGTCCTGAGACTTAGATACGCGCGGCTACTATCAGGGTGTCGACACGCCAGGGGGATTTGCTGGATTAGCCTTACCTTAGTTCGGAGTATCTTGAGCATGGGATTCCGAGAATACTCGGGTCTTCCCACCTTTGGAGTTGCGACTCCGCGGATCGTGGGCTTGTAATGGGTCAAGTTGGAACACCCCTGCAGGGTTTTGAACTTTCGAAAGCCGTGCCCGCGGTTATGTGGCAGATGGGAGCTTGTTAATATCCGGTTGTAGAAAACTTGACACAATGTTCCAATACACTACCAGCGTGTGTACCGTGACTGTCAATTTCCGAATAGGGATTCGGGAGTTGAACACGGTGGGGTTATGTTTGACGTGCTTTAGTTAGGATCACTTTGTGATCATCTCTCGACCGATGCACCTTCTCTTCTCGCTCTCTTATACGTAAGTTAGTGCTAGTTGCTGCTGCAGACTCTTGTTATTCCTTCACCTCTTGTTCTTTCTTCAGCCTTATCCTCACCCAAGGCTTGAATAGTCTTGTTACCCGGGAACGGGATTGCTGAGTCCTCTGTGGCTCACAGTTACTTCACCACTGTAATGCCCCGGATGTAATACTTTCCCTTTTGGGTATATATATATATATATCCGGCTTCATCTATTTCCTTTTCGGGTTCTTTGTCTTCCGGGCTTTCGTCGTTTTGTTGTGTGAGTGTGTGGCATTCATTCATATCATGTAGACATGTGCATTGCATTGCATTTGTGTTGTGGGTTGCATCCGGTTCGTCGTGTTTCTTCCCGCTGTCCGTTTCGCGTTCCGGAGCTCCCTCACGTGTCCGTGACGTCCCGTAGGCCTACTTTGTTATTCGGGCGTTTTACGTTACCGGTGTGCCGCGAGGTTGTGTTGTGTGTTGTTGTTTTGTTGTGTGCAACCCGCCTCTCAAATCTCGTCTCGTTTGGACTCCGTTGACTTTTCCATCCATTGTCCGTGTGGGTCCGAAGTGCCTTCGCTTCGTGTCCCGGAAACACCCCTGTGGCTTTCTTTTATCTCCGTCTAGGCCTTTTAAATCAACCCCCGCAATCGGATCCGTCGGATCGCGATCGGAGGGCTCCTAGCGCCCCTAAATCTCCTCCTAACCCTAAAAACTGCTATATATAGACCCCTAGTCTATTTGGGCATCTCCTTCTTCTTCCTCCTCTAGATCCCTTCCTTTTTTATTTATTTTTTTCTCTTCTTTCCCCAATTCCACTGATCCCTCCGGATCCCGAAGGATCCTTCGAATCGCCGCCAGCCGCAGCGAGCAGCTCGCTGGCCAGATCCGGATCGATCGGGCGCAAGTCAACGCAGCCCCGACCGCCGCCTGGCCTCGAGGGCCACTTGGTCGCCCAGCCGCTCGGGCTCGCGCCGCACCGAGCCGGCCGCTTCGACCCCGGCCCGTACGTCGCCTTCCCAGGACCACTTGGCCGCCTTCGCCGTTACCTCCCCGCGCCGGCCCACTCGCCGCATCGGGGCCCCGCACCGCAGGCCGCCTGCGCTCGCCGCCCCGCGGGATCCCTCTCCGCGGTGGGCCGCCGCCCCGCTCCAGGCGCCCGCTCGCGCCGCGGGCCTCCTCTGCCTCGGGTGGGCTTCGCCCCGCCAGCCCAGGCCACCGCGGGCCTCCCGCCGCTTCTCCGCCCCGCGGGCCGCGTCGGGCCGCCTCCACCGCACAGTTCCTCCGGTCGTGGGCCCAGATTCCGCCGCCGGCCCGTACTGTTCATCCGGATCAGATCTGGATCCGTTGAGGTTGACCTAATCCTCGTAAGTCCCTTTTAAATCCTGTTCTGGAATGCAATCTTTGAACTGCTCTAACTTTGTGCCTGTTGCTCCGTTTTGCGCGTGTAGCATGTCCAGATGTTCGTGGAGATGTCCTCTACGTTTTACCTGTTGTAGTCATGCATGTTAGATGTCATCTTGACACTTGTTTTGCTGTTGCAAGAGTGCATCATGTTATAAACTACTGTTATGTGTTATTTTCATGCCACCTTTGACTTGTGATATCTTTTAGCTCGTTTGTCCAAACGATGCAAATGACATGTCCACGTGTTCGTCTTGCCACGAACTACGTGATGCTTGTGATAGGTTGCATGGTAGATTTATTGTTTCCTTGTTATCATCGTTGCAAAGTGCCATGTTCATATGTTGTGTTTTCACTTGTTATGAAATGCCATCTTGTTGAGCTCGTTGCAATCGTTGTGTTCACCTCTATGATGCATGCTTGTGTGTTTCGGGATCACCTTCATATGCACTTTGATGAGGTGCTTACCCTTGGCCATGTTTAGTTTAGATGTGACTTAAACATGCTCTTTTGTGTGCTATGATGATATTGCTGTTTTAGGACTTAGTGAAATTTCACTAAGTCTGAAATCTGTAACGTTCCGATGCCATGTTCGTGTGATGTTGTAGGACAAAGCATGATAGTTTTGGGGTGGATTTTGATTGTTCCTTGAAGTATATATTGTTGTCTTTCCATCCATGTCCTCACATGTCCATTTGAGTGGCTGTAGCATGTTTATCTTTTGCTTTAAAGTTTCAATAAAATTCTGCTGCCAGAATTTTATTTCAAAGTTCAATATGTCCAAGATCATTGTTTTTGATCCGTGACTCCGTTGGGGGTGCACTTTGGACCTAGTTGCTGTACTATATTTCTAGTTTGTGTTCATGTCCTTTGCCATGCTTTTTGGGTGCTGTAGATTAATTATTTTGAGCTCCAAAGATGCTATGTTGCTGTAATTTTCAGTTTTCGCTCAAATCTTGTTTCGGGCATAACTTTTAGCCCGTAACTCCGATTTCAGCGAATCTTATATCAAACTTGGGTGATTTTCTGTGTAGATTAATAATATCAGCTTGTTATCTTGTTTTGAGGTGTTTTGCTTGAGTGATTTTTTACGTGCTCCATGTGCATCTTTAGTGCATCCATCATGCATTCATGTTTTTCGAGTGCGCATTGCATTTTGTTGATTGGTGCTTGGTGTGTTTGTTGTGTTTAGAGCCGGAAGCTGAGACCGGGTTCGAAGTTGAGCACGAGGTTTCCAACGAGTTTGAGCACGAGGACCCTTCTTTCGATCCGAACGAATTCTCTTCAGGCAAGATGACCGAACCCCGATAACTTTACTATCTTCGCCTATTGCTAGTAGTCTCGATCTATAGTTTTGCCTCGATGCCCATGTTCTTCTTGTCAGCCTCCTACTTGTAACCAATTGCCATGTTTAACCACCCTACCTATGCAAACCATTGCTTGGCTAAGTACGCTTCGCTCAGCCCTTCTTATAGCGTTGCTAGTTGCAGGTGAAGATCGAAGATGCTTGCTTCATGTTGAAGTTTGGTTGGGTTATATCACACTATATAAATGCTTAAACTGAAATCATCTATATATTGGCAAGGGTGGAAGGCTAAGCCTTTTGCTTGGTGTTTTGTTCCACTCATGCCGTTAGGATCCGTATAAGCCGGTTTTATGTTCCTTGATTATGCGTTCCTAACACGGTTGGGGTGTATGGGACCCCCTCGATAAACCGCTAAGTGCTAAGTCTTTTCCAGCAAATCCCAACATTGGTACTATTTGCCTAATAACAAACTAAACATGCATAGGGAGTAATTAACCCTCTTTCTTAATCAACAACCCCGGGCCAGTGCTCCACATGAGTGTTGGTCCGAAACGGGCAACCTGCGGGGCCACCTCGAGGAAACTCAAGGTATGGTAAAAACCCGTAGCTTGTCCCATCCGGTCGTGGCCTGAGACGAGATACGCGCGGCTACTATCAGGGTGTCGGCACGCCGGGAGGATTTGCTGGATTAGCCTTACCTTAGCTCGGTATATCTTGAGCACGGGATTCCGAGGATACTCGGGTCTTCCCACTTTGGAGTTGCGACTCCGCGGATCGTGGGCTTGTAATGGGTCAAGTTGGAACACCCCTGCAGGGTTTGAACTTTCGAAAGCCGTGCCCGCGGTTATGTGGCAGATGGGAGCTTGTTAATTCCGGTTGTAGATAACTTGACACAATGATACTAATACACTACCAGCGTGTGTTCCGTGACTGTCAATTTCCGAATCGGGATTCGGGAGTTGAACACGGAGGGGTTATGTTTGTGAGCTGTAGCTAGGATCACTTCGTGATCACTTCTCGCCGTTGCCTTCTCTTCTCGCTCTCACTTGCGTAAGCTAGATGCTAGTAGCTGCTGCAGACTTGTTCTTTCTTCAGCCCCTTTTCCCTCACCTAAAGGCTTAAATAGTTCTGTTACCCGGGAACGGGATTGCTGAGTCCTCTGTGGCTCGCAGTTACTTCACACACCAGATGCAGGTCCAGCTGTGAGCTATCCAGGTGATGGCACCGAGCTGGATTGGGAGTACGACGAGGAGCGTAGTCGTTACTATGTGCGCTACCCGGACGATCAGTAGTGGAGTCTCTTACTAGGATTCGATCCGCCTGTGGTTGTTTTATCTGAGTTTGGTACTTTGACATTTGGCTTTTGCCCTTAGAGGGTTGTAGTGATCTTAATGTATGATGTTTGAGACTTGTACTGTATTCTGTGACGTGGCGATTGTAAGCCAACTATTTTCAGTTTACTATCCCCCTTTTACATGAGTTGTGCAAAGATTACCAGACTTGAGATCATTCTAGGATGGACTTATGCCTTTAAGTCGTGCCTCGACACGTAGGAGGTATAACTCCATCCTGGGCATTACAACCACACCAGATGCAGGTTCAGCCGAGTTTGTTGCAGGGATGGATCAGAACTTCCAGGAGCTCGATGAAGAGTTTGGCCGTATGCTTGTGATGTTTCGACGATCAGTAGTGGTTTCTACTAGGATTCGATCCTGACCTGTGGCTTTATGTTGTTTTGGTATCTTTCTTTTGATCTTCACCCGTAGTCGGGTTGTGATGTTTTGAATGATGTATTGCTTATGTATTGTATTGTGTGAAGTGGTGAGTGTAAGCCAACTATCTTCTTTTGCAATTTAATCCCTCTTTTACATGAGTCATGCAAAGATACCAAAATTGAGATCATTCTAGGATGGGCTTATACCTTTAAGTCGTGCCTCGAAACGTAGGAGGTATAGTCCCATCCTGGGCATTACAAGTTGGTATTCAGAGCCTTCTCCGACCTAGAAGCCCCCACTGATTGATCGAATCGTTGACGGTTGAGTCTAGGCACACACATGAAATGTTTTGAGTCCTATATATATATATATATATATATATATATATATATATATATATATATATATATATATATATATATATATATATATATATCGGAGAGTAGGATTTCTTTTGCTCCTCATCTCTTTTCACTCTGGTGAGGACTCCTGACGATTACTCTTGCCTCTTCTACTTTCAAAAATTGCACTAAATTTTTTTTTAGGATCTCGCGAGTATTGTTTGGATTGTTTCGATGTCTTTGTGACGAGAACATTGTTCTCGATGCCTCCTGTCATTAGGGGTTGTGGCAGTGTTCCGGGGAGTTGAGCTCCGAGGTGTTGTCGTCACAAATCCATCGCGGCAGTACTAGAATACTTAAGACGGCCGACATCGAAAACTCTCCTATGCGGTTAGTGGCAAGATAACCCCGACATCACCCAGTACTGGGGAGGTAGTTCGAGAGTATTGCCATAGCTTGTATAGTGGATGCGTTTCGAAGGTCCGAGGTAAATGGTTTCCGAGAAAGACTGGTTATGTGTTGAAGGATGGATACAGCTGGATGTAGGTTTAGAGTTGAGTGCGCGGTGCTTCCCCTGTATCCCCAACACGTGATTGCATAACTGGAAACTTTCGGAAATTAATAGGTGGGTTCATCTAGTAGTTCTAGGCATTCTTCCAACGGATGCATGATATGAAGTTTGGGGTTCTACATTGAGTGAAGTGGTTTTATGGACTTGTTCTGATCGGGAGTTGCATCTTAAAGGGTCCTTGGCTATGCTGATCCGGGGATTGCAAAACCCTTTTGTAACACGTTCCATGAGCTTTCAGCACGAAGATGTCGAACGAAGCTTCTATCTTGTATTTGTTCTATTTGATCCTTGTTCCTTTTTATTTATCCTTTTCTTCTTCCAAGTGGCTTCTCGACAAGCTGATGTACCTGCGGAATTCATTCGTTCAATTCTCTGTTCGGATGATATTGTGAAGATCATGCTGCATATCTATCCTTTGTTCTTGTTTTGATTCTGGTATTCGAGTTGCTTCGATGTCAAATGTTGATTCCATACCTTTCTTAATCGGTGTTCTCATATTTCTATGGGAGTGCTAGTCCTTCTTGATCAATCAAGATTTTCATGTTAATCCTTTTCAACCGGCGTCCTTTGCTTTAAGTTAATCCGATCTTTTCATCATCTGCAAGATCAACTCTCAGTTTTTTTTTTCAATGATGCATGTTTCATTCATCTCAAGTCGTCTTTGTTTTCCCACCCTCCCACCCTTCTCTTTATGGAGGCAGCAATTCTTAAAAGGAAGTATCCATTTTATTCATGTGATATTTCTACATTCATTTCCTTTAATGTTCTTATCCGGTGATTTCTCAGGAAGATGCTCAAGAGCTTCAAGTTCATCATTCTTTTGTTCTCTAATTCTGCCGGTGGATGTAATTCAAGATTTCGGTGTTGATCTTATCCTTTTCGTCTTTTCACAATGCTTTCTTATTCCGGTGCACCAATTATTCACTCTCCTCTTGCTATTCATATCCGGAGTGCTGAAGATATCTTAGAAGATTCATAATTTCATTCTTAATCCGTTGAAATTATTTTTGAGGATTGTTATCTTATTCAAGCCATTTAATTCAACCGGGGCAATATCTCTTCAGCAATCTTTTCAACGGTGATTTCTTTGAGTGGGCCCTAACCCACAGGTCTTTTCCCAGGATCTTACCCGACTCTTCTAATTTTTCTGGAGTTATACTTAAATTCTTTTCAAAGTGTGACGTAAGAACGATCCTCATCAGTCACATGCCTTCTCCAAGATCGCTTTCAAATTCTTTTTTTATCATTGGTTCAACCTTTTAATTCTTCACTACGGAGTGCCTATACAATTCATGGTGGTGTATCTCATTGTCTTCTCAGATTTGGAGACCGGAGAAGAGTTTCTCTTAAATTTTGACCCGTTCTCAAGATTCGTGGTTCTAGCTTCATGCCATCCTCATTATTGTTCAGATTATGAGGAATTCTTTTACGCCATCCGAAGCATTTCATGAATTCTTTTCTTTGTGTTCCTCCGAAGGCCATCATTTCAGAAGATTCTTCGTTCTCAGTTTTCAACTTCGTCCTCCAAATATTCTTCATTGATGCCTTTTCGTTCGTCTCCATATTCTTACGGTGGTTCATTCAAGTTTACCCTTCCGTTGTTATCGTTTTAATTCATTGTTCTTTTCATAATCCTACCGGTGCTTCGTTGAAGATTTATCCAAGCTTGTGCGAGATCTCTCTTTAATCCTTTCCAACGACAGTAAGTAGTATGCCAAATCCGTTTGGTTGTCATCAATTTAAATTGGTGAAGGAGTTGCATGACATAATTCTTATTCTTATTCCTTCAAGGTGATTTAGTTCTTTTGTCTGGAGCTTGTTCATTATATCATATCCTTGGTTCTAAATTCTTCATCTTCTTTTCTGGAGCTCCAAGTTATTTCAATAATATCATTTCAAGCTCCATCTAATTCACCGCAGGCCTTGAATCTTATTCTTTTCATCTTTAACTTCTCATGCTTTCATTACCGGAGTTCTCATGGTGGTTCATCATCATTTAATTCATCCTCGAAGTCTTCATCAAGATTCTTGTTGGAGGAGCTCAAATATTCCTTCTTCTTGCATTTTGAAGTGCTATTCTTTCTACCTTATCTTTTCAGGTGGTGTTATGTCATTCTTGATAATTTTCCTCCATGTTTCATGATTCACGAGTTGTCAGGTATGAGATATTTAAAACCATCATTTCTTTCTCTTTAGGAGATCCTTTCAACCCCTCATTTTTTTATCCCTTGGAGTAATCTTGGGTTGTATTTCACCTAAAAGCTTTCCCTAAGGATTGTTGCTAATTATGGTGCTCATAAATGACCCAAGTTCTTCATTTATCATTCCGGCGAAATAAGTTTATCATCTCCTTGTTGATCTCATTCCAATCAAATGTTTTCGCCAGTGGCTGGTTTTCACCTCATAATTTTGAGATGTTTTCCATAAGCCCACATCAAGCTTATTCTTTCGTTGTTGAATTTCCAACAACTCCGTTCAACCCTTCTTCGTAAGGATGCTCTTTCAAATTCAATTTTGGGAGAAGTTGTCATTTTCTTCTCCATTCTTTTCTTTTCAGCGATCTATATGCTATTCTTTCATTCCGGAGGCATTGTGATGTTGCTCTCTCCAACCATCACCTCGTTTTTTTATCGAGATCATGTTCTTTCCCTTGCTTATCATTAACCGGAGTGTTTTATTCTTCATTCAAGTTCCCTCATCTTATCTAGTTTGCCTCTCTTTTCAACCGGAGTGCCGTCTGAATCCTTCTTACCTCTTCTGCCTTTTTTTTCTATTGTTTCGGAGGAAATATGTTGTTCATTTCATCAAGTATCACTCCATCTCCTCAAGTTCTTGTTAATTCCTTCCATTTTCAGACGGAGTGCTGTCCAAATTATTTCGTTCTTTTCCTTCTCAATCTTGGTTAACCGGAGTGGTTTTGAAATTCTTTTGTCATCCGTGAACTCTTGTTTCATGTCTTTCAACTATCAAGGTTCTCATAATGTTCCTTGTTTCTCTTTTCTAACGGAGTGTTTTCAACTTCGTTCATCTCTGTTGTACTCTTATTCAACTTGTTCAACCTCTCAAGGTTCTTTGGTTTTCACTCGTCTGTCAAAGAAGCAACTTTGTTTTACCTCTTCCTCTTCCGTTGTTACCCGGTGATATCTCTAGGATCTCGGGTCGAGATCCTCTGTTAGTGTGGGAGAGTTGTGACGCCCGAAGACCGACGTCCCAGAAGATTCCAGAAGATTCCAGATGTTCAGGGTTCCCCCTTGTGTTTCATTTGTGATTGTGTTATTTTTTTCACATTGCATCATGTCATCATGCCATCATGTCATATTTATTTTGCATTTCAAACTAAATAAATTGTGTGGGCCTTCGGTCCATTTAAATCGAGGGAAGGTGACTTCTCTTTATAACTTATCCTCCAAATATTATGGAGCTATTATAATAATATTCCATTGTTTCGGAATAACCCAACACACTTGCATATAATTTTCCCCATGCCTCTTAATTCAAGTTTCACCGTCAAACCTCCCTATTTTTTCTTTTCCCAATTATCGAGGCTCCTCCAAAAATCTAGACTCCTTTTAAACTCCTTTAAGACAAGCTATTTATTTTAGTTTGTTTTTCCCTATTTTGTGGAACTAATTTTGTGGGGTTGGAATTATTCCATAAAGCCTTTCAAAATTGTTCCATATTTTATTTCTTGTTCGTGGCCTTTTTCTTAATATTTTGTTCTATCTCTATTTTTTTCTGCTAAAGAATAAATAGAGACAGAAGAGCAGACCGGCCTCTTGGGCCATTCCTCTCGGCCCAGGCCTCTCCAACCCTCCAGGCCTCCTTTGGCCCAGCCGCAGGCCATCCCAGCCGGCCCAAGGCCCATTTTCCCCCAACCCTAGCGCAACCCCATCTCTCCTCTCGCTCCTCCTCTTTCCCTTCGCGCGCCGCAGCGTCTCCCTGCTCGATCCCGATCCCATCTCGCCTCGCCCCTCGACCCAAGAGCGCGCCCATCCCGCTCTTCCCCCGCAGCTCTTCCCGTCGCCCGCATCGCTAGGCGCATGCCCCGACGCGCCCGGCCTCCTCCTCCCGCGACCAGGCTCCGCCTCCCTCCGGCCCTCTGGCTAGCTCGTCCTCCCCGTCTCCAGAGACCCCGAGGCCTCGTCCTCCGGCCTCCCCGAACCCAAGGCCGTGGCCGCCTCCATCGCGCCCGGGCAGAGGTCCCGTCCCTGCGGCCAAGGCCTCGCCTCCTCGCCTGTACCACGATAGCGCCCCCGTCGGCCGGCTCCAGAGCCGACGGCTCCGCCCTGCCTCGTTCGCCGGACGTCCGTCGGCCAGCACTGCCGCCGCGCCTCGGGTCTCCACCACCGTACCCTCCGCCTCCCTTCCGCCGAGCGTCCAGTGCCCAGGCAGCCGGTCGAAGCCCAGCGCCGCTCCCTCCTCTCCGAGCTCCCTCCTGCCTCATCGCCAAGGCGCGACTCTGCCCCGCAGCGCCAGCTCCCTCCGACAGCACCGGATCCCGCGGCCCTGCCTCTGCCGTGTCATCTTTTTGCTGCTGCCATGGCCTCATGGTCCCTTCCCGCAAGACTTGTTGCTGCTGTTTTTCTTTCAGTAGTGACAGGTTGACATGTACGCCTACGAACCATGAACGAGCACCGCGACATCGACGAGGACAGCCCAAGTTTTTCTGCCAAGTACCACTACACCGTGAACGTCGTCGGATCTTCAAGTTCAACTACGGGGATTGCGCCAAGTTCCACGGAGCGTCAAGTTCGACTACGCGACAAGTACCTCGACGACATGTACAACTACGACTCCGAGACGAGAACGACTACAAGTTCGACGGACACCAAGTACCTCGACGACGAGTACATCTACGAACATGAACAACTACCGTCGCCGTGTACCCCTACCGTCGCCGAGACCGCAAGTACCTCTCCGAACGGGATGTGAACGACTACACGTGTACCTCTACGTGAACAACTACTTCCTCTTCGGAAACGTGAACCACTACTTCCTCTACGACTCGCGAGAACGACTCCTTCCTCTACGATCTCGAACCGTCCCGAAACGAGTGTTTCGAAGGTATAACCCGAGACGATGACTCGTGTGATGCTTGCTTGTGTTGTATGAAATGTTTCCCGTGTGTGCTTCGTGCCCGTTTCGCCCTTTTGTCATGCTCCTCGGTTGCCTCGTCGCCGACCCGTGGGAACCCGGTGACGGGATCATCCCACCTTTTCATCTTGTTCGACGCGCTTCCGTCACCTTTCTTTTGCTCCGGTCTCTCAACAAGTTACCGGAACCGATATGATGCCGTTGCATCATTTTCGGATCGTTGCCGTGGCACCCTTTTCCTTCCACCACGGTGACAAATGCTTCTTATCTCTTCATGTTAATGTTTAGCTAAATTGCATAAACTTGATCATATCATCCGCATCATTTTAACAACATTATAATGTGTGTTTGTTGTTGCTTTCATAATTACTAAACATGCTCATGGGGATTTTCCGGACTTGTTGTTGTTATTTTCCGGCCTCATTTAAAATGTCTAAATAGTGTAGTTTTTATTATGCTTCACCTCTTGCTATGTTACAAACAATTAATCTTGTCTTGTAAATAACGAGAGTCAACTAAATAAATAAATGTGGTGTTTCGTCAATATGCAACTCGTTGCATATTGAGCTCCACTTAACTTGTAGTTTTGTTTGTGCACCTTGCCATGCCATGCATATTTAAACCGGACATGCATCATACTTGTTTGTGCATCGTATGCCATGTTTATGCTTGTGTGTTTACCGTTTGTTTGCTTCTTTCCGGTTGCTTCTCTTGTTAGCTTCGGTTTCGTTCCGGAGTTGTGAGGATTTGCTCGACTGTGTTGCTTCGTCTACTTCGAGGATCCGTTCTTCTCCCTTGTGGAATCCCAGGCAAGATGACCGAACCCCGATAACATTACTATCTTTGCCTATTGCTAGTAGTTCCGCTCTATAGTTTTGCCTCGATGCCCATGTTCTTCCTGTCAGCCTCCTATTGTAACCATGAACCTGTCTAACCACCCTACCTATGCAAACCGTTGAATGGCTAAGTACGCTTCGCTCAGCCCTTCTTATAGCATTGCTAGTTGCAGGTGAAGATTGAAGATTCTTGCTTCATGTTGAAGTTTTGTTGGGTTATATCACACTATATAATGCTTAAATGAAATCATCTATATATTGGCAAGGGTGGAAGGCTAAGCCTTTTGCTTGGTGATTTGTTCCACTCATGCCGTTAGGAACCGTATAAACCGGTGTTATGTTCCTTGATTATGCGTTCCTAACATGGTTGGGGTGTATGTGACCCCCTCGATAAACCGCTAAGTGCTAAGTCTTTTCCAGCAAGTCCCAACATTGGTACTATTTGCCTAATAACTAATAAAACTTGCATAGGGACTAGCTATCCCTTTTATTTTAATTCAACAACCCCGGGCCAGTGCTCCACATGAGTGTTGGTCCGAAACGGGGAGTCTGCGGGGCCGCCTTGGGGCAACCCGAGGTATCTGGTATACACCCGTAGAATCGCCCATCCGGTCGTGTCCTGAGACTTAGATACTCGCGGCTACTATCAGGGTGTCGACACGCCGGGAGGATTTGCTGGATTAGCCTTACCTTAATTCGGAGTATCTTGAGCACGGGATTCCGAGAATACTCGGGTCTTCCCACCTTTGGAGTTGCGACTCCGCGGATCGTGGGCTTGTAATGGGTCAAGTTGGAACACCCCTGCAGGGTTTTGAACTTTCGAAAGCCGTGCCCGCGGTTATGTGGCAGATGGGAGCTTGTTAATATCCGGTTGTAGAAAACTTGACACAATGTTCCAATACACTACCAGCGTGTGTACCGTGACTGTCAATTTCCGAATAGGGATTCGGGAGTTGAACACGGTGGGGTTATGTTTGACGTGCTTTAGTTAGGATCACTTCGTGATCATCTCTCGACCGATGCACCTTCTCTTCTCGCTCTCTTATACGTAAGTTAGTGCTAGTTGCTGCTGCAGACTCTTGTTATTCGTTCACCTCTTGTTCTTTCTTCAGCCTTATCCTCACCCAAGGCTTGAATAGTCTTGTTACCTGGGAACGGGATTGCTGAGTCCTCTGTGGCTCACAGTTACTTCACCACACCAGATGCAGGTTCAGCCGAGTTTGTTGCAGGGATGGATCAGAACTTCCAGGAGCTCGATGAAGAGTTTGGCCGTATGCTTGTGATGTTTCGACGATCAGTAGTGGTTTCTACTAGGATTCGATCCTGCCCTGTGGCTTTATGTTGTTTTGGTATCTTTCTTTTGATCTTCACCCGTAGTCGGGTTGTGATGTTTTGAATGATGTATTGCTTATGTATTGTATTGTGTGAAGTGGCGAGTGTAAGCCAACTATCTTCTTTTGCAATTTAATCCCTCTTTTACATGAGTCGTGCAAAGATACCAAACTTGAGATCATTCTAGGATGGGCTTATACCTTTAAGTCGTGCCTCGACACGTAGGAGGTATAGTCCCATCCTGGGCATTACAATGATCCCCTCCGTGATCATGTTCCTCTCCGGCGGAGTGCCAGAAAAGGGCTCTAGATTGGATCTCGTGGTTCTAGAACTTGCGGCGGTTGAAACATTTTTTCTCCAACTCCTATAAGGTTTCTGGAATATTTGAGTATTTATAGAGCTGAGAGGCGGTGGAGAGGACCCCCATGGGCCCCACTACCCACACCAGGGCGTGCAAGGGGGCTGGGACGTGCCATGGTGTCTCGTGGGCCCCACGGACTCTCTCTCGTGGACTTCTTTGGCCTGTTGGATGCCTTTTGGTCCAAAAAAAAATCTCCAAAAAGTTTTGTTGTATTTGGACTCACTACTGGAATTAGCTTATTTGCCGTCTACCAGTTCTTTGCCGTCTGCTGGCTGACGGTAAAGAGGGTATTCGCCGTCCGCTTACAGAAAACGAACGACAAAAAATTGGCTGATGGCAAAGAAGGTCTTTGCCATGAGCCAATTCTTTGTCATCTGCCAGCTGACGGCAAAGGGTCACAAAGAGACATGTGGGCCCCACTAACGAGCTGCTCAGAAAAACCTAATGGCCCCCTCTTTGCCATCTGCTGTCAGACGACAAAGAGCAAAAAAGTAGACGGCAAAGGGGGGCGGACGACAAAGAGTTAACCTAACTAACGG
>LR738709.1:45997616-46016483 GCA_902687465.1 Secale cereale | reverse complement strand
ACACCCCGACCCCAAAACAGCACCTCAACCCCGACACGGCACCCCGACCCCGACACAACACCCACAACACCCGACCCCCGACACCTCCCGAAAAGGTGCTCTTTGACCTTCCAGAGGCCGACGGGGTCATATATTTGTGAATTATAAGTAAGGTCATATATTTTTTGATTTTGTTATGCAAAACATCATATATATTTGTGTTGATTGAGTGTATTGAAATGTGCGGTTGTTTCGACACTGCGAGGGTGTGGTGTTTGACGACCTCCCTGTGCGTTCGACGAGCTCCGCCCCTGCGTTCGTTGGTGAGCACAAATGACATCTCCTCCTCCCCCCTTCATTTGCTCAGTTTCGGTCTTCGTG
Organism: Secale cereale; assembly: GCA_902687465.1. Classification (NCBI taxonomy): domain Eukaryota; kingdom Viridiplantae; phylum Streptophyta; class Magnoliopsida; order Poales; family Poaceae; genus Secale; species Secale cereale. Next base: position 46,016,123 of record LR738709.1, on the reverse strand, counting down.
CTGATGAAACTTGCTAGCTATAGGTGTCAATCATCAGTATGCGTAAGCACTATGCGTCTCCCGTTCGAAAGGGTTACATCTATAAATATGCATGCATTTGCATATTTATAATCATGATTTTTTCGAATTGTCCAACGTTATCCATGGATAGCCCGAGTATGTGTAGATTGGGTTTATTTTCCCATATGCTCTGCTTCGGATCCGATGCAGAATTTCGTCAGTGCCTCCCTGTTGTTCTCCGGGTACACATCCTCTCTGCTTATTGCCGAGACGTGTATCAGGAGAATAGCGGGGAGGTGCTGCCAAAATTTTGCGTCGGATCCGGAGCAGAGCATGGGAAAACGAACCCAATCTACACATACTCGGGTGGGATTAGGACCTATGTTTACCTATTAGCATGTAGGTTGCATGGACGTAATAAAACTAATAACTACATTAACTAATGGATATGGTTTTCTTAATTATGTACATATTTCTTGTGTGTCCAGTAGGAAGTAAATATGAGTGATCGTGCGTGGATGTACACCGGTTACACTAGACAAAAAGTTTGGACCGAGGAATGGTTAGCAGAAACCAATGGGTTTGTTAGAGCCGCATTTGCAAAAGGCCAAAAAAAGCTGGTGCCCCTGTGTCCGGTGTGACAACTATAATAAGAGGGACGAGTTTGAAATGAGTAAAGAGCTGCATAAGTTTGGTTTTACGCCTGGTTACACAATCTGGACATTTCATGGTGAGTCTGCCCAACGTGCCAGAGCCGAGGTGGTTCGTCGTCGCACCGACGAGCATGGTACCGGGATGGAAGACATGGTGCAAGACTTTGACGATGCTCGGGACTCGGACGAGGAGATGGAGGAATCTGCAAAGGCCTTCACTGAAATGTTGGAGTCCTCAAAACGTCCTCTCCACGAGCACACTGAGATTTGTCAGCTGGATGCCATCTCACAAATAATGGCTTTGAAGGCTCAATTCAACTTGGACAGAGAATGCCACGACGCAATGATGAAAGTATTCAGACGATTTCTACCCAAAGGCCATGTGCTACCTGCAAACCTGTACCAGTCAGACAAAATCCTCCGTGCTCTTAAGATGCCTTATGAGAAGATACATGCCTGTGAGAAAGGATGTGTCTTATTTAGGCTTCAGTATGAGGACTTGACCTATTGTCCCATTTGCAAGTCTTCCACGTATGTTGTGGTAGACAACGGTATGGGTGATAAGACGCAGACAAAAATACCCATTAATGTTCTTCGATATATGCCAATCGTACCAAGACTTCAACGTCTTTTCATGGTTGATGAGACGGCCAGACAGATGACATGGCATAAAACGGGCAAAAGAACTGAACTAGATGCAGATGGGAATGTGATGATGGTGCACACATCGGATGGTGAAGCGTGGAAGCGCTTTGATGCATTACATAAAGAAAAAAAATGGCAGATCCAAGGCATCCCCGAGTCGACGTCAGCACGGATGGGTTCAGTGTGTTTGGTCAGACGGCAGCCCAATACAGTTGTTGGCCCGTGTTTGTCATTCTACTCAATCTCCCCCCAGGCAGATTATGCAAAGAAAGAACATTTTCCTGACGTTGATAATTCCAGGGCCCAACTATCCGGGGAAGAATATGAATGTGTACATGCAGCCGCTTAAGGACGAATTGCAAGAAGCTTGGGATAATGGGTTCAAGACATACGACGCCTTTAGCAAAAAGAACTTCATAATGCGTGCCTGGTACATGTACTCGACGCATGACTTGCCGGCGTATGCGCTATTCGTTGGCTGGTGTGTGGATGGAAGGTCCCCGTGCCCCACATGCAAGGGAGCTCTTGATTTTCGTTGGCTGAAGGCAGGGCACAAGTATACTTGCTTCGGCTTGCATAGACCGTTTCTAGATCCTCGCCATAAGTTCAGGAAAGACAAGAAGAACTTCATCAAAGGTAGAGTTGTCAAACACTCTGCACCACCTGCGTTGACAGGCCAAGAGACCCTAGATCAGTTAAACGCTCTCGAGCCAGATCCAGAGCGTCTAGGGTATTTCAAGGGGTATAATAAGGAACACGCCTGGACTCACAAGACATGCTTGTGGGATCTGCCTTACTTCACAGACCTCCTTTGCCCACACAACATCGACGTGATGCACACTGAGAATAATATCGCCGAAGCCATTTTTGGTACATTGTTCGGCATAGAGGGGAAATCAAAGGATAATACTAAGGCTAGAGTCGATCAACATGAGCTATGTGATAGACCGTCACAAAACATGCAAGAACCGAAAGGAAAGCGGAACTGGACGAGGCCAAAGGCATGGTTCAATCTTGGAAGGCCAGCTATGAGGGAAATTGTTTTGTGGGTGAAAATGCAGTTGATGTTCCCCGATGTGTATGCAGAAAATCTAAAGAGGGGAGCGAGTCTTGAAAAATTGAAAATATTTGGTCTACAAAGTCATGATTGGCACATATGGATTGAGCGAATAATGCCGGTGATGTTGCGTGGCTTCATCCCCGAGGATGAATGGCTAGAGATGATCTTCCTGCTAAGCTTCTTTAATCCAATGCAACACTTGATTTTGCATCTCCCGACCGAGGCAAGATTGGCGGGGCCCCGTGCAAAATCGTTGGTGCTACTCAACTGAGAGGATGCAGAAGACGCTTGGAGCAAAATGTAAAAATAAACGTAGAATTGAAGCATCGATGGCCGAGGCATTCATCACTGAGGAGGCGGCAAACTTCATGACAACACACTATGAAGCCAAAAATCGTCATTTGCATAATCCGAAGCCTCGGTACAATGCTGATGACCCTAAAAAGGGTCGATCCAACCTCAGCCTATTCAAAGGGAATCTCGCACTAGCCAGTGGTTGGAAACCAGTATCGTTGGATTTTGAAGAATGGCGGACCATTTCGCTGTATCTCTTCAACAACCTAACAGAAGTGCGACCGTACATCGAGTCAGATCTCGGTACATACAATTCTTCGCAACTTCTATTTCCTTTAAACTGCTCTTATTCCTGGATATTTGATGCAGTCGATACATCGCCATATTCTCGTATGGAGCGCTGATCCAAAAGGATTCCATCGAAGAGTATGAGCTTCTGGCAAAGCAAGGAGGCGAATATCCCGGTTTCATCTATTGGTTCAAAAAAGTCGGTAATTTCCATTAGACCATTTCATTTATTTGGCTAATTTGCGACTAATGCAACAATCCTTTCGTATTAAACTTGTAGGCTAATTCAGAGATTATGGATGCCAAATCGAGACAAGTAGCTAATGGTTTTGACTATAAGGTCCGTTCATTTGACAAATACGACATCAACGGGTATCGGTTTCGTACCTATGGCAAAGAGATATCAATGGCTGACCGAAAGTGTACAAATTGTTGTGTCTCTGCTATCGGCAAAGGAAATATCGAGTATTATTGAAGAGTTGAAGCAATTTATGAAGTTCAATTCGATGGTGAAAACCCACCAAACATCGTAGTCTTAAGATGTTATTGGTTCCAGCCGAGGGAGACTAGAAGGACTCATGAACATATAGGGCTAGTCGAAATCAAATAAAGCACCCATTTGGATGTTCCTGATGTCTATATTACGGCTCAATAGGCAACCCAAGTTTTCTATCTACCGTGGGCCTGTCAAAGTGATCCAAATCTCAGTGGTTGGGATGTCGTTTATGAAGTGCCGCCACGTGTTAGACCACCTCCCCGCAATGAAGAGGATTATGAACCTCACATTAACCAAGACACATATGACGAAGTATAATTCTTCCAAGAAACACGTCTTTCCAAAAAATGTTTCAAGAACCGCTCTACTCCACCCAGAACATATTAGTAGACAACGATAGTGAATCCGACTTCACCCCTGAGCCAGAACAAGAAGAGCCGGAACTGGAAGAAGTTATTGCTGCAGATGACCTATCAATGCTTGAACGATTACGTAAAGGAGGCCTTCCACATCTTGATGCATTTATTGATGATGATGATGAGCATGTCACTGATAGTGATGATGATGATGCATTTATACACGATTCAGAGTAATATTAGTAATGTGAGGTATTCAATTTTTTTATTATGTTCATGATGATGATACACTTAAATTATATACACATTATTCATGTCACGTATTCAAAACTTTTATGTTGTACTAATTTCATTTACCTTTTGTCATTGTAGGTGTTGACAGGATGGTGGGCAAGGGTCCAGAGCGCCAGGAGCCTCCTGCGAGCGGTACTAGCTGGAGGGGTGCTACCTCTTGAGCTTGCGTTGTATTCCCTCGAAGAGGAAAGGGAGATGCAGCACAATAGCGTAAGTATTTCCCTCAATTTTTGAGAACCAAGGTATCAATCCAGTAGGAGACCACGCGCGAGTCCCTCGCACCCGCACAAACAAATAAGAACTTCGCAGCCAACGCGATAAGGGGTTGTCAATCCCTTTACGGTCACTTACGAAAGTGAGATCTGATCGAGATGATAGTTTATATTTTTGGTATTTTTAGTTTATAAGAATAGCAAATAAAAGCGATAAAAGTAAAGTTGATGTAGATTGATATATTGAGAATAGACCCGGGGGCCATAGTTTTCTCTAGTGGCTTCTCTCATGAAAGCGATATTCTACGGCGGGTAAACAAATTACTGTCGAGCAATTGATAGAAAAGCGAATAATTATGAGACTATATAGGCTTGATCATTGTATATAGGCATCACGTCCGAGACAAGTAGACCGACTCCTGCCTGCATCTACTACTATTACTCCACACATCGACCGCTATCCAGCATGCATCTAGTGTATTGAGTTCATAAGAACAAAGTAACGCCTTAAGCAAGATGACATGATGTAGAGGGATAAACTCAACCAATATGATATAAACCCCATCTTTTTATCCTCGATGGCAACAATACAACACGTGCCTTGCTGCCCCTACTGTCACTGGGAAAGGACACCGCAAGATTGAACCCAAAGCCAAGCACTTCTCCCATTACAAGAACTATAGATCTAGTAGGCCAAACCAAACCAATAATTCGAAGAGACTTGCAAGGATATTATGAGCACACATAAAAAGTTCAGAGAAGAACCAAATAACTTTCATAGATAACCTTGATCATAAACTCACAATTCAACGGATCTCGACAAATACACCGCAAAAAGAGATTACATCGAATAGATCTCCTCGAAGACCGAGGAGAACTTTGTATTGAGATCCAGAGAGAGAGAAGAACCATCTAGATACTAGCTATGGACCCGAAGGTCTGTGGTAAACTACTCACAACTCATGGTGAGGGCGATGATGATGATGATGAAGGCCTCCGTGATGGATCCCCCTCCGACGGAGCTCCGGAACACGCTCCAAGATGGGATCTCAACGGGAACAGAAGGTACGGCGGTGGAATTAGGGTTTTTTCTCTGTTCACGGAGTTTCTGGGGTACGTAGACTTATATAGGAAGAAGGAGGGCACCGGGGGACGCTCGAGGGGGCCACGAGGCAGGGGGCGCGCCCTGGGAAGGGGGCCGCGCCCCCACCCTCGTGGGCCAGCCCTCGGTCCCCTAACGTGGTTCTCAAGCTCCGCGTGCGTGATTTTCTCCAAAAATATCTCTCGCGAAGGTTTCATTACGTTTGGACTCCGTTTGATATTCTTTTTCTGCAAAACCCTGAAACAGGCAAAAAACAACAATCTGGACTAGGCCTTTGGGTTAGTAGGTTATTCCAAAAATGATATAAAGGTGAATAATAAAGCCCATTAAACATCCAAGACATCATAAATAATAGCATGGAACAATAAAAAATTATAGATATGCTGGAGACGTATCAAGCATCCCCAAGCTTAATTCCTACTCGTCCTCGAGTAGGTAAATGATAAAGAAAGAATTTTTGATGTGGAATGCTAACCAATATAGTTTTTCAATGTAATTCTCTTAATTGTGGCATGAATGTTTAGATCTGAAAGATTCAAGATAAAAGTCTATATTGACATAAGAAATAGCAATACTTGAAGCATACTAACAAAGCAATCATGTCTTCTCAAAATATATGGCTAAAGAAAGTTATCCCTACAAAATCATATAGTCTGGCTATGCTCCCTCTTCATCACACAAAATATTCATATCATGCACAACCCCGATTTCAGCCAAGCATTTGTTTTCATACTCTATCTTTTCAGACCTTTCAACTTTCACGCAATACATGAGCGTGAGCCATGGATATAGCACTATGGGTGGAATAGAGGTGGTTGTGGAGAAGACAAAAAGGAGGGAGATAGTCTCACATCGACTAGGCATATCAACGGGCTATGGAGATGCCCATCAATAGATATCAATGTGAGTGAGTAGGGATTGCCATGCAACGGATGAACTAGAGCTAAATATGAATGAAAGCTCAACAAAAGAAACTAGTGGGTATGCATCCAACTTGCTTGCTCACGAAGACCTAGGGCATTTGAGGAAGCCCATCATTGGAATATACAAGCCAAGTTCTATAATGAAAATTCCCACTAGTATATGAAAGTGACTAAGTATGAGACTCTCTACAATGAAGAACATGGTGCTACTTTGAAGCACAAGTGTGGAAAAAATATAGTAGCAATTGTCCCTTCTCTCTTTTCTCTCATTTTTTTGGAGGGCCTTTCTCTTTTTTTATTAGGCCCTCTCTATTTTTTTGGGCCATCTCCCTTTTTTTATTGGCCTATCCTCACATGGGACAATGCTCTAATAATGATGATCATCACACTTTTTTATTACAACTCGAAATTACAACTCGATACTACAACAAGTATGACTCTACATGAATGCCTCCAGCGGTGTACCGAGATATGCAATGAATAAAGAGTGACATATATGAATAATTATGCATGGTGGCTTTGCCACAACTACGATGTCAACTACATGATCATGCATGGCAATATGACAATATGATGTGTGTCATATGAACAGAACGGTGGAAAGTTGCATGGCAATATATTTCTGAATGGCTATGGGAATGCCATGATAGGTAGGTATGGTGGCTGTTTTGAGGGAAAATATGGTGGCTGTTTTGAGGAAGGATATATAGTGGGTTTATGGCACCGGCGAAAGTTGCGCGGTACAAGAGAGGCTAGCAATGGTGGAAGGGTGAGAGTGCGTATAATCCATGGACTCAACATTAGTCATAAGAACTCCTATACTTATTGCAAAAATCTACGAGTCATCAAAACAAAGCAATCAACGCATGCTCCTAGGGGGGAGGTTGGTAGGAGTTAACCATCGCGCGCCCCCGACCTCCACATAAAGGTTGGCACTCTACAAATACCTTATGCTCTAACTTCGTCACATAGCGGTTCACCATACGTGCATTATACGGGAATCACTAACCTTAACACAAGTATTTCTCAATTTCATAATAACTCCACTATAATGACTCTAATATCACTATCCTCATATCTCAGAACAATTATCAAGCATCCAACATCTCATTCTATTCAATGCACTTGGTGTGATTTTTTTTACTACATTGACATTGGATGTCTATCATGTGAAGACTAGTTTGTTTAGCCTAAATAAACACATTACCATGCTGTTTTAATAGACTCTCAAAAGGATATAAGTGAAGCATGAGAGTTCAACAATTTCTACAAAATTTTACCACCACCATGCTCTAAAAGATATAAGTGAAGCACTAGAGCAAAAACTATTCAACTCAAAAGATATAAGTGAAGCACATAGAGTGTTCTAACAATTTCTAGGCCATACTTAACTCTCTCAAATAGGTGTGTCCAGCAAGGATGATTGTGGCAAACTAACAAGCAAATACTCAAATTATACAAGACGCTCCAAGCAAAACACATAACATGTTGCGAATAAAATTATAGCTCCAAGTATAGTTACCGATGGATGAAGACGAAAGAGGGGATGCCTTCCCGAGGCATCCCCAAGCTTAGGCTTTTGATTATCTTGAATTTACTTGGGGTGCCATGGGCATCCCCAAGCTTAGGCCTTTGCTACTCCTAGTTTCATAGTCCATCAAAACAATACTCAAAACTTGAAAACTTCACAACACAAAACTTAGACAAAAATTCTTGTGAGCTCCGTTAGTATAAGAAAGCAAACCACCACTCAAAACTGCAGCAATGAATTCATTCTTTGTTTATTTTGGTGTTAAACCTACTTTATTCCAACTTCTCTATGGTTCATATCCTCCAATACTACTCATAGATCCATCGGAATAAGCAAACAACACACGAAAAACAGAATCTGTCAAAAACAGAACAATCTGTAGTAATATGCAGGTTTCGCCTACTTCTGGAACTCCAAAAAATTCAAACTAAATTGGTAAATTTGTGGAATTTGTCTACGAATCATCTGTAAAAAGAATCAACTAAAAAGCACGCTCCAGTAAAATCTGAAGACCACTTTAGCAAGCGCTAACGATTCTGTTTTTCACAGCAAGATCACATAAACTTCACACAAGTCTTCCCAAAGGTTCTACTTGGCACAAACACTAAACAAAACATGAAACCACATCTAATCAGAGGCTAGATGCAATATTTATTCCCTAACAGCAACAAAAACAAAAAATATAAAATTGGGTTGCCTCCCAACAAGCTCTTTCTTTATAGCCATTAAGATAGGCTTGAGAATTCAATGATGTTCACATGAAAGATAAGAATTGAAGCACAAAGAGAGCATCATAAGACATGTGACAAACACATCTAAGTCTAACATACTTCCTATTCATAGGCATTTTATAAGGAAACAAATTATCATAGCAAGCAAGATCTAGCGTATGCAAGGAAGAAGAAAGAAACAAGATCAATTCAACATGAAGAGAGGTAATTTAGTAACATGAAGATTTCTATGACCATATTTTCCTCTCTCATAATAATTGCATGTAGGATCATAAGCAAATTCAACAATATAGCTATCACATAACATATTCTCAACACGATCCACATGCATGCGAAGTTGACACTCATCCAAAATAGTGGGATTAACATTAACTAAAGTCATGACCTCTCCAAACCCACTTTTATCAAAAGTTTCATAAGATTGAACATCCTCCAAGTATGTGGGATCTAAAGTTGACACTCTTCCAAACCCACTTTCAATATTAATGCAAACATTATTATCAATCTTATATTCATCATGGGGATTAAATAAAATTTCAAGATCATAAGAAGAATCACCCCAATCATGATCATTGTAACAAGTAGTAGACATAGCAAAACTAGCATCCCCAAGCTTAGGGTTTTGCATATTATTAGCATAGTTGACATCAATAGAATTTATAGTAACATCATTGCAATCATGCTTTTTATTTAAGGAGCTAACATGAATCACTTTTTCTTTTCACAATTCCTCACAATTTTCAGATTCATAAATTTCAAGCAAAACCCTATAAAGACAATCTAGTGCACGCAGCTCACTAGCAATAGGTTCAACATAATTGGATCTCTTAAAGAGATTAGCAAGTGGATGAGGATCCATAATTTAGCAAGCGAAGATGCAAGCTAATTGAGGGCACATAGCACACAAGCAAACAAGAGGCAAGCGAACGATAAAACACACGGCAGAAGAAGGGCAAATAAAACGGCAAGGGTGAAGTGGGGGAGAGGAAAACGAGAGGCAAGAAAATGTAATGCAAAGGATAAGGGTTTGTGATAGGTACTTGGTATATGACTTTTGCATAAGCCTCCCCGGCAACGGCGCCAGAAATTCTTCTTGCTACCTCTTGAGCTTGCGTTGTATTCCCTCGAAGAGGAAAGGGAGATGCAGCACAGTAGCGTAAGTATTTCCCTCAGTTTTTGAGAACCAAGGTATCAATCCAGTAGGAGACCACGCGCGAGTCCCTCGCACCCGCACAAACAAATAAGAACTTCGCAGCCAACGCGATAAGGGGTTGTCAATCCCTTTACGGTCACTAACGAAAGTGAGATCTGATAGAGATGATAGTTTATATTTTTGGTATTTTTAGTTTATAAGAACAACAAATAAAAGCGATAAAAGTAAAGTGGATGTAGATTGATATGTTGAGAATAGACCCGGGGGCCATAGTTTTCTCTAGTGGCTTCTCTCATGAAAGCGATATTCTATGGCGGGTAAACAAATTGCTGTCGAGCAATTGATAGAAAAGCGAATAATTATGAGACTATCTAGGCATGATCATTGTATATAGGCATCACGTCCGAGACAAGTAGACCGACTCCTTCCTGCATCTACTACTATTACTCCACACATCAACCGCTATCCAACATGCATCTAGTGTATTGAGTTCATAAGAACAGAGTAACGCCTTAAGCAAGATGACATGATGTAGAGGGATAAACTCAAGCAATATGATATAAACCCCATCTTTTTATCCTCGATGGCAACAATACAATACGTGCCTTGCTGCCCCTACTGTCACTCGGAAAGGACACCGCAAGATTGAACCCAAAGCCAAGCACTTCTCCCATTGCAAGAACTATAGATCTAGTAGGCCAAACCAAACCAATAATTCGAAGAGACTTGCAAGGATATTATGAGCACACATAAAAAGTTCAGAGAAGAACCAAATAACTTTCATAGATAACCTTGATCATAAACTCACAATTCATCGGATCTCGACAAACACATTGCAAAAAGAGATTACATCGAATAGATCTCCTCGAAGACCGAGGAGAACTTTGTATTGAGATCCAGAGAGAGAGAAGAAGCCATCTAGATACTAGCTATGGACCCGAAGGTCTATGGTAAACTACTCACAACTCATGGTGAGGGCGATGATGATGATGATGAAGGCCTCCATGATGGATCCCCCTTCGGTGGAGCTCCAGAACAGGCTCCAAGATGGGATCTCCACGGGAACAGAAGGTACGGCGGTGGAATTAGGTTTTTTTCTCTATTCATGGAGTTTCTGGGGTACGTAGACTTATATAGGAAGAAGGAGGGCACCGGGGGACGCTCGAGGGGGCCATGAGGCAGGGGGGCGCGCCCCCACCCTTGTGGGCCAGCCCTCGGTCCCCTGACGTGGTTCTCAAGCTCCACGTGCGTGATTTTCTCCAAAAATATCTCTCGCGAAGGTTTCATTCCGTTTGGACTCCGTTTGATATTCTTTTTCTGCAAAACCCTGAAACAGGAAAAAACCAGCAATCTGGACTGGGCCTTTGGGTTAGTAGGTTGGTCCCAAAAATGATATAAAGTTGAATAATAAAGCCCATTAAACATCCAAGACTTCATAAATAATATCATGGAATAATAAAAAATTATAGATACGTTGAAGACGTATCAAGGGGTGGTTCCATTATTACACCCTAGCCCCTCCGGAGAGCGCTGCTAGACATTATGCAGGCACCAGCGGCGGGCTTTTCTTCTTCAGCTAGGAGAGGTCGGGGACGACGAAGAAGGCTACTAGAGGTGGACGTGGCAGCGGGAGAGGTAGGAAGGCTGCTATGCCTTCCTCGCCGCCACCCCCAGCTGATTCACCCGACCACAGGACTGCTTTGTCTAACATGGACCCGTCAGACTCGGGTCCTTCGGCCCACTAGACTCGGGTCGCCGATCCTTCGCCTGACGTGGACCCGCCAGACTCGGGTCCTTCGGCCCACTAGACTCGGGTCGCCGATCCTTCGCACCACGTGAGTACGTTCCCAGAGTCTTCGTCCCAGAAGACTCCGGTCCCAGAGTCTTCTTCCCACGAGACTCCGGAGGCTAGTCTCCCTACTGATGGTAGCGAGGACACCTTTTCTGATGATAGCTACAGCGACGACGAGCTGGTTGAGTAGGGCAAGAAGGTATACCAGCGTGGCGGTACAAAGCTCCCGACCATGCCGACGACCCCCGAGCATAGGTGCTTGATTGCGCCTAATGGGTTGAAGTAAGTGCATTTACTCTTTTGTAACCTTTTGCCTTCACATTTCTTCAAATTAATATCTAATGCGTTGGCATTGTCATACTGCAGGGGCTGGGTACACCCCCGTGGTTCCCATAGGCCCAACCAGGTCCTTGGTGTGGCTTTGCCGGCAACACTTCCCTGGGTGGGTCATGTTGCCCGGTGAGGGTCAGGTTCCACAGCTAGCACTGACCTGAGAGCTGTACTCGGTTGCCCCGGCCCCGCGGAGTATTTGGTCGCCGGAGTCGTGTGCGAGATAGTGGCCGAGATTGTGTTCCGTCGGTTTTGGGTAATTTCTCCTTTACAGAATTAAAAATCAACACTACCTAGTGGTTGTACTAATCAGTGTTTTCTTATTTGATTGCAAACCTTCTACAGGGTTTCAGAGGGAGAGCAGGAGGCCGCGTGTAAGGTTGTCGATGCCGAGTGCAAGCGCCTACTTCAGAAATTGTGGCACGAGGCTCGGGTGCAGGCCGTTCGAGACTACTACGCCACGAAGGGTATTAGGAGGGCCAAGAAGAAGTGTCGCGGCAAGTTTCTTACTAAGGACAAGTACATGCTGGTAATTACCTATTCTTAAGGGCTCGAACTTATTTTTCTTGATTTGATTCATAGGCATAGCGCTGAAATTCTCTTGACTAACTTAGGTGCCCCCGAGATGGTGTGCAGATAAGATGGACTGTTGGGAGGCGTTGGTGGATGCGTGGTGCTCTCCCCAATGGCTAGTCGAACACCATAGGGCCAAGGATAAGCGTGACCAAATGGAAGGTGTGCCACACCATCAAGGGAGCTCCAACCTGTTTGAGTACGAGGATCACTGGGTTTGTGTTAGCTAAATAATGACCTAAACTTATCTTAGCTAGTTCATTTATGACACATTTAGCTCTAAAATGACATAATAACCTTAGATAGCTATATAAAAGGCCTAAATATGCTTTAGTTAGTTATAAAATGCCATAACTACATTGGATTGCTCAATAACGACCTAAACTAATCTATAGCTAGTTCATTTATGACATATTTAGCTCTAAAATGACATAATAACCTTACATGGTGTAGACAGCGGTGGAGAAAGTCATGGTGGCCGAGATCGGAGGATCAGTAATGTGGACGGGCCTTGGAGGCGATGGAGTCAGCAATGTGTTTGATAACTTTCAGGAGCAGCAGTGAAAGTGGGGGCGGAAGCACTGGAGGATTTCATTTTTGGTGGTGCTCCTCGCGTGCTGAGTCGTGACTTTCAGGGTGAAAATCTAAGGTCTGGCCTTAATTGGTTGTGCCTGGCAATTGCCTTGCTGAAGGTATTGTTTTGAGAGCTCGGACTTCTCTAGGGTGAAAACCTAAGATCTTGGATCGGGCGATGACGGTGCTTGTGCACCGTTTCCTTCTTGAAGGCGTCACTTTTGGAGACCTTTTATGTTTTCCGGGTGTTGTCATCGGTGGCGGTTTGTGTGCTGCTGCTGAGAGGAGTTGATCACTATGGTGAGGCCTTTGTTTTTCCTTTCTTTTCTTTTTCTTTTTGGGCTGTGTGCATCTGGGATGTCTTTGAGGCATCTTATTGGTGTAGAGGCTGGGTGTAGTTGGTATCTTCTTGATATTAATATATTCCTCTTTTCGAAAAATAAAATGCCTAAATATGCTTTAGTTAGTTATAAAATGGCATAACTACCTTAGATAGCTCAATAACGACCTAAACTAATCTTAGCTAGTTCATTCATGACATAATTAGCTCTAAAATGACATAATCACCTTAGATAGCTCTATAAGATGCCTAAATATGCTTTAGTTAGCTAAAAAATGGCATAACTACCTTGGATTGCTCAATAATGACATAATTAGCATACCTTGGTCAATAATGGCATAATAATCTTGGTTACCTCCAAAATGACCTAAACTTAGTTTATTTTCTTCGAAAATGACATAATAACCTTACTTAGCTCCAAAATGACCTATTTACATAGCAATATCATTCTTCATGCTAGCTTGAGCCCTTAACTAATATTTTGTTCCTCTCTCAGGCGAACCACCACAAGAAGCCTGTGCCAAATATGTTCGACCTCTATGGCATGGCCCATAGTGCCCCCTACAAGAAGGCCAAGGCATTCTGGGAGTCCGACCTAGATAATCCAGAGAGTTTCACCAACGTATCCTCGCACCACAAGCTCGTGAGGTACAGAGATGAGGGGAAGGCGAGGAAAGGGGGGGGGGACTTTAACCCGATCTAGGATCCTTTTGATATAGAGCTGGTCATGATATCTGGTGGTGGGAGGCCCCATGGCGCCATGGCCATTGGTGATGGACTGATACGTTGTCCTAGGATTCTCCTGGAGATCAAGAAGCGCCAGACTAGCTCCGATCCTGAGATAATGCCTCGTGCACGGCCCGCGGAGCTCGCCATGGCGGTTAGTTATACAGACTCTCTCACCTTTCCTCCATTACATTGTGTGTGCGTCCGTTGATGACTACAATGCTAATGAGGAGTGGTGTGTTGCATGCATTGGTTGAGAACGAGAGATTGAACACCCAGGTGCTTTTGTAGAAGGCAAAAAGGGAGGCGGCGGAGAGGGAGAGGGAGATGGAGGAGAGGACGGCTAAGCTGTTGGAGGAGGAGAGGAACCGGAACGAGGTGTCTCATCGGGCCCTATACGAGCTCCTTGTGTTACGTTTCTCGTGCATATTATCCAAATCATGCACGTAATGTTCGCATTACTAACTAATATGACTAACTCGTGATAACCAAATGTGCAGACCATGTGCGAGCAAAACGGCTAGACCCCTCCGCCGATGCCCCAGATTGCTCCTGCAACCATGGTGAGTTTGATTTAAATGGTCGTTAGTTACTAGTATTCACATTTTCAGTTGCATCATGCTAACGAGACATTTTTGGAAATGATCTTTGGTGCAACATGCCTCCCGACAAGCATCGACCAATCCTTCTGCATCTGGCAATGGCGGAACCCCGATCGGTCATTCACCTTCGTCTGCCACTGCATCCCCGACCGGTCCTTCACCTCCGTGATAACGGTATTATTATTCTAACTTTCATCTTTCCCAATTTGCAGATTTGATTTAGACGTGGAAGCTTGCATTGATGGAGTGTACTATTCTTCTGGTGCTTCATTGTTGTTTATGAAAACTTGTTTGGATATGTATGTCTATATGGATATGTTGTCGTTGGAAACTTGTTTCTGGATATGTATGTATATAGGGATATGTTGAATAGGACTTTGTTGAACTATGTTGTTGGATATGTTGGATTTGATGAAATATGTTGTTGGACATGATGTTATATGTTGTTGGATATGTTGGATATGTATGTATGTATATCTCTGTATGAAATCATGTCAAATTAAATGGATTCAAATAAAAACAGGGGATATATAGCCTCTTTGCCATCTGCTAGCAGACGGCAGCGAGGCCACGTGGCAGCCACCTGTACAAACTGGGAACACTGGGCTGCCTATTTGGGCACTTTGCCGGGTGCCAGCAGATGGCAAGGATTCAAAGCTCTTTGCCTTCTGCTAGTAGACGACAAAGTGCCCAAGTAGGACTGGCAAATAGGGCCAGCTATGCCGTCCGTCAGCAGACAACAAAGATTTAAAGCTCTTTGCCGTCTGCTGGCAGACGGCATAGCTGGCCACGTGGCAGCTTCCCAGTGTCGTCGGAGCTGAGCTCTTTGCCGTTCGCTTGCCTCTTTGCCGTCTGCTGGCGGACGGCAAAGCACGCCGTTAACCCCTAATGGCGCTCACCCGACCCCATTGCCGTCCACGATCTTTGCCATCTGCTGGCCACAGATGGCGGAGGCAAAGCCGTTTGTCGTCTGCTTCTATGAAGTAGACGACAAAGAACGCCTTTGCTAGCACTTGTTCAGACGGACAGTTTGCCGTCCGCCGGCGGACGGCAAAGGTGATATTGATATTCGGCAAAGTGAAAAACAAGCAGAAAACAACAGCTGGCACTGGCACTGGCACTATGCGAATAGGTTAGTCCCAAAAATTGATATAAAGTTGCTATAAAATGAATGTAAAACATCCAAGAATGATAATATAACAGCATGGAACAATAAAAAAATTATAGATACGTTGAAGACGTATCAATGCTCCTGCCCAAGTTCTGCCTCAAGGCGGCGGTGCTCCGCCCCGAAAGTCCTCCCTCTGTTTTTTCTAGGTCAAATGGCAATATATACCAGAAGATGGTCACCAGAAGTGGGCCAGGTGGCCCACTACCCACCAGGGCGCGCCTGGGGGGTAGGCACGCCCTGGTGCCTAGTGGGCACCTGGGTGGCCTCCTCCAGTATCTCTTTTCTCCAATAATTTTTATATATTCCATACGTCAAATTTCAGCCCATTTGGAGATGTGTAGGATAGGTATCTCTGACGTAGCTTTTTCAGGTCCATAATTCTAGTTACCGGTATTCTCCCTCTTTGTATAAAGCTTGCAAATTATGAGAGAAAAGGCATTATAATTACTCCCTAAAGTGTTATATTGAATAAAAACACTATAAATAACAGCAAGAAAACATGATGCAAAATGGATGTATCAACTCTCCCAAGCTTAGACCTTGCTTGTCCTCAAACCAATATCTAGAATCATGTCCACATGTTTAGAGAGAGAGATGTTGATAAAAAACAAAATACATACATAGTAGCTTCATGATCATTATTATAACAAAAATAATTATTATCATAAGACTTCTTATGAGCAAGTAACAATCCACCACAATAGCAAACTATAAGGCATAAACTTCTTGAAAGCTAACAAACTATGTTCTGAGTATACAATGTAATTTGACTTCATCATATTTTCAGGAAGGGTCTCATGTAGAAGCTTTTTAGCAAGTCCAGATACTCAACCATCGTTTAGTCTTCTATGATTGCTAACAGTCACAACATATATATGGAGCAAAAAGTTTCAGCCAGACACATCAAAAGATAGGGGCTTATAGTTTCACCTCCCAACTTATTCGCTTCAAGGGTGATGTCAACTATAATAATTCACGATCACTCACATTCAACTGGATATATGTGCCTAGATCTTTCCCCACCACATGATGCTTGCAAAAGAGAAAAATAAAAATGAAACGAGGAGAACACTATCGACTCTTGCATACAAAGTAAATACATAAAAAAAAATTAAAGATAGGCCTTTCGCAGAGGGCAGTAGAGGTTGTCATGCACTTTTATTGTTGGATGCGCAATCTCTTACTGCAAAAGAACGTCACGTTATATTGCCCCCTATGATAGCAACCTTTATTATGCAGTCCGTCGCTTTTATTACTTTGCCATCATAAGTTTGTATAAGGCTTGTTTCCCTTACAATAAGAGTTCAAACATATTTAGAATCCATTTTTATTGCTTTATGCACCGATGACAACTTACATGAAGGATTTTACTCAATCCATAGGTAGGTACAGTGGACTCTTAAAGCAAGAAATTAGGTTTAAGGATTTTGGATGCACAAGTAGTATCTCTACTTAGTGCGGATTTTTGGCTAGCAAAGATATTTGGCAAGAACTACATGTTAGAGGATATATGACAATATAAATTCTATGTGAATATGAACAAACATAAACCATTATATTGTCTTCCTTGTCCAACCTCAACAATTTGACATAAAATATTTATTGGGGCCTCACAATCATAAAAGATGTCCAAGATAGTATATTTGCATGTGAATCTTCTCTTCCCTTATTAATTCTTTCATGAATTGCACCATTGACCAATGCTACGCTTGCCAACCTTCATTAAATTTGACCACGTATACTCTTTCCTATGTAATTTCATTACTTCCCATAAGGTTAGCATATGATCTTTTTCATTATTTCCTTTATTTTGATTGAAACATAAAAGTAAAGAAGCGAATACTCAAACTAATCTTTATTATATAACTCTCAACTGGATTACATAGATAGATAGATCATGAACTAGCACTCGAAAAATAGATCATATGAAACTTTTATTTTACTAAATCATGAAATAACTAAGGATCAAACTAAAACTTGTGAAGGTAATAAAAGTGATGGTGATACGATACCGTGGCACCTCCCCCAAGCTTGGTGAAAGCCAAGGGGAGTGCCCATACCCATGTACTCAAGTCTCCTTCTTTGGTGATGGTGGTGATGAGGATGGAGTATTCTTCTTCT
This sequence comes from Secale cereale, assembly GCA_902687465.1. Classification (NCBI taxonomy): domain Eukaryota; kingdom Viridiplantae; phylum Streptophyta; class Magnoliopsida; order Poales; family Poaceae; genus Secale; species Secale cereale. The sequence goes on along the minus strand of LR738709.1, from coordinate 45,998,157 downwards.
AAAACTTACACCTGAGGATAAAATTTTCCTCCCTCAAATCATCATTCTCTTGCTCCAACTTCAATACCCTTTTGCATAATACCCCTTGCTTTCTTTTAGAAAACGAGATGTAATAAATTGGACCTGAGGTTTGTTTACTCCGTTTGGGAGACTTGACTTCTTGAACTCCACTTGCATATCCCCGGGTTGAGGTAGAGGGGTATCATCTTCATCCGAGGTTGCGTCCTTCGTTTCCTCCGATTCAGTGTCTTCCTCCTCCTTCGTGGTCCATCCATAGGGAGAAATATCCCCATAGGTCCTTGGGTTTGCAACGTGGTGCGAGACATATGTCTCTCCATCTGAATCTTGAGACGACATACTTTCATATCTGCCAAAAGTACTGCACGAAACAAGAACAAAGGATATCTCCGCGATGTTCTGGTCAAATCGTCTGAGGCTATATATAAAGAACTTTTATCTTGGGAAACAAGCATACGAGATGAAAACAAAGTCGGGAATGTCCTTGAGGGCCCCACTACCCACCAGGGCACGCTGGGGGGGG
>LR738709.1:45983682-45997558 GCA_902687465.1 Secale cereale | reverse complement strand
GGGGGTAGGAGCACTCAGGTGCCTAGTGGGCACCTGGGTTGCCTTCCCAAATGTTTCTTATTATTACATTTTTTCTAATGTTCCAAAACTGACAGAATATATTTTTGCGGATTTTAAGGAGTCGGTTTACTTACCGTATCACGTACCCCTTCCTTTTCAGGGTTTTGGAGTGTTCTAAAAGGTCTCTTTTATGTATTCTTCCGGTGTCATGGTTTGAATAATATTAGTTTCAACATTATAGGTGTAGCTCAAATAGAGTGCTTAATCCTTTGTCCATTGACCACCTTCGCATTAGTGCCTTCGGCATTATTGATCTTAATAGCTCTAGACCGATAAACTTCTTCAATGATATATGGTCCTTCCCATTTGGAGAGAAGTTTTCCTGCAAGAAATCTAAAACGAGAATTGTACAATAAAACATACTCACCCACTTTGAATTCCTTCTTTTGGATTCTTTTATCATGCCATCTTTTAACTTTTTCTTCGTACAACTTGGCATTTTCACAGGCTTGGGTTCTCCATTCATCTTGTGAGCTAATATCAAATAACCTCTTTTCACCAGCAAGTTTGACATTATAATTGAGTTCCTTAATTGCCCAATATGCTTTATGTTCTAACTCAAGAGGTAATGACAAGATTTTCCACAAACCATTTTATATGGAGACATACCCATATGATTTTTATAAGTTGTTATGTAGGACCAAAGTGCATCATCTAATTTCTTAGACCAATTCTTTCGGGACCTATTGACATTCTTTGCAAAATTAACTTTATTTCCCTATCGCTTAATTCAACTTGACCACTAGATTGAGGGTGATAAGGAGATGCAATTCTATGATTGACATCATACTTAGCAAGCAATTTACGGAAAGCACCATGAATAAAATGTGAATCGCCATCGGTCATTAAATATCTAGGTACACCAAACCTCAGGAAAATAATTTCCTTAAGCATTTTAATTGAAGTGTTATGATCAACACTACTAGTTGGAGTAGCTTCTACCCACTTAGTGACAAACCAACAATAACCAAGATATGTGTGTACCCATTAGAGGAAGGAAAAGGTCCCATATAATCAAAGCCCCAAACATCAAATGGTTCAATAACAAGTGAATAATTGATGTCACTTGAGATGTGTTGGTATTTACCCAAGGAATAAGGGATGATGTAACACAACAACAGTAAGGTATTTCCCTCAGTGATGAGACCAAGGTTATTGAACCAGTAGGAGAACCAAGCAACACTCTGTAAACGGTACCTACACACAAAGAACAAATACTTGCAACCTGACGCGTTAAAGGGGTTGTCAACCCCTTCCGGGTAATGATGACCCACAAGTATAGGGGATCAATTGTAGCACTTTTTGATAAGTAAGAGTGTTGAACCCAATGAGGAGTAGAAGGGACTGACAAGTGTTTTTCAGTAAGGTAATGTCTGCAAGTGCTGAAATTGTAAGTAGCAGAGTAGTTTGATAGCAAGATAATTTTGTAACGAGCAAGTACCGATAGTAGTAGCAAAAGTGCAGCAATATAGCCCAATCCTTTTGAGGCATATGACAGGCCAAAATGGTCTCTTATAATAAGCAAAGCGTTCTTGAGGGTACACAGAAATTTCATCAAGTCACTTTCATCATGCTGGTTCAATTCGTGTTCGCTACTTTGATAATTTGATGTGTGGGTGGATCGGTGCTTAGGTGATGTTCTTACTTGAACAAACCTCCTACTTATGATTAACCCTCCCGCAAGCATCCGCAACTACGAGAAAAGTATTAAGAATAAATTTTAACCATAGCATTAAACTTTGGATCCAATCGGTCCCTTACGGAATAGCGTATAAACTGGGGTTTAAGCTTCTGTCACTCTCGCAACCCACCATATAATTACTACTCCACAATGCATTCCATTAGGCCCAAATATGGTGAAGTGTCATGTAGTCGATGTTCACATGACACCACTAAGGGAATCACAACATACATACTATCAAAATATCGAACACATATCAAATTCACATGATTACTTGCAACATGATTTCTCCCATGACCTCAAGAACAAAGGTAACTACTCACAAATGATGAACATGTCAAGATCAGAGGGGTATTAAATAGCATAATGGATCGGAACATATAATATTCCACCAAATAAACCATATAGTAATCAACTACAAGATGTAATTAACACTACTAGTCACCCACAAGCACCAATCTATAGTTCCGGTAACAAGATTGAACACAAGAGATGAACCAGGGTTTGAGATGGGATGTTTCTGTTGAAGATGTTGATGAAGATAGCCCTCCCCAAGATGGGAGAGTTGTTGGTGATGATGATGACGATGATTTCCCCCTCCGGGAGGGATGTACCCCCGGCGGAATCACTCCGCCGGAGGGAAAAAGTGCTCCTGCCCAAGTTCCGCCTTGAGACGGCGGTGCTCCGTCCCAAAAGTCTTCTCGTTATTTTTTCTAGGTCATAAGGGCTTATATACCAGAAGATGGGTACCAGAGGTGGGCCTGGGTGAGCACAACCCACAAGGGCGCGCCTGGTCTCCCTAGCGCGCCAACCTGGTGGGCCCCCTATAGTACTTCTTTACTCCAATATTCTTCAAATAATTCGTAAAAATTCTCCATGGAGTTTCAGCTTGTTTGGAGTTGTGCAGGATAGGTGGCCTGACGTAGCTTTTTCAAGTCTAGATTTCCAGCTGCCGGGATTCTCTCTCTTGGTGCATACCTTGCAAATTATGAGAGAAAAGGCATTAGAATTACTCCAGAAAGCATTATTATACATAGAAACAACATAAATAACAGTAAGATAACATGATGCAAAATGGACGTATCAACTCCCTCAAGCTTAGACCTCGCTTGTCCCCAAGCAAAAATTGAAAACGAAAAACATGTCCACATGCTTTCAGAGAGAGGTGTCGATAAAAACAAAATGTAGACATAGAAGCATCATGTTGATTATTATAACAACAACAAATTTAAACATGAGGGTTTTACCAAAGGAACTGCATCATAGACTTGTCATGAACAAGTAATAGTTCATCACATAATTGAAGTATAAAGCATAAAATCTATTAGAAACCAACAAACTATGTTTTCAGTCAACTTTGCAACTACAATTCATCATCTTTTCAGGAAGGGTCACATATCGGAGCCTTTAGGCAAGTCCACATACTCAACCATCATATAGTCTTCTATGATTGCTAACACTCACCGCATACACATGAGCAAAACATTTCAACCGGACACATAGAAAGATAGGGGCTTATGGTTTTGCCTCCCAACGTACTCACCTCAGGGGTGATGTCAACAATAATAACTCATGTCACCCATAGTCAACTAGACATATGTGCCTAGATCTTTCCTCACCACATGACGCTTGCCAAAGGATAAAATAAAAAGGAATAGAGAGAAAACTTTGTCTCTTTGCATAAAAGTAAAGGATAGACCCTTCACAGAGGGAAGCAGAGGTTGCCATGCGCTTAAATGTTTGTATGCTCAATCCCTTAGTGCAAAAGAACATGACGTTGCATTGTCCCTTGTGATAGAAACCTTTATTATGCAGTCTGTCGCTTTTATTCTTCACCATCACAAGTTAGTGCAATGCTCAATTTTCCTTTACACTAAATGATCTCACACTTTTAGAAGCAATTTTTATTGCCTTATTGCACCGATGAAAACTTACTTGAAGGATCTTAATCAATCCATAGGTTGGTATGGTGGACACTCGGAAAAGATTTGGGTTTAAGGGTTTTTGGATGCACAAGTAGTATCTCTACTTAATTCGGAGTTTTTGGCTAGAAAAAAATATTGAGCAAGCACCACATGTTAAAGGATCTATGACAATATGACTTCTATGTGAATATGAACAAACATAAATCATTAAGTTGTCTTCCTTGTCCAACGTCAACAATTTTGGCATATAATGTTTTGATGGGGGCTCACAATCACAAAAGATTTCTAGGATATTATATTTATATGTGAATCTTCTCTTCCCTTATTAATTCTTTCATGAGTTGCATAATTGACCAATGCTATGTTTGTCAATCTCTAATAAAATTTTCTACTTATACTTTTCCTTATGTGGTGCCATCACCTACCATAAGATTAGCATATGATCTTCTTAATTTACTTTCTTTCATTTATTCATTCAATTATAACCTTTCTTTTTATTGAAACATGAAGGTAAAGAAAGCAAAACTCAAAACTAAACTTTATTATATTCCTCACACACGATTACAACGATAGATCACTAAGCAAACTCAGAAAAAGAAGGGATGGAACTAAACTTTCATTTATTCTAAAGCAAAAGATCGAACTAGGATAAGTAAATGCAAAAGGATAGTAGGGATGATATGATACCGGGGCACCTCCCCCAAGCTTGGTGAAAGCCAAGGGGAGTGCCCATACCCAATACTCAAGTTTCTTTTGGTGGTGAGGAAGATGGCGGTGATGGAGAAGAAATAGTGAGCTCTTCTAACTTGCATCGCAAGCTAAATTTTTCGTCCCTTAGGTTTTTGTTCTCCATCTCGAGCTTCAATATTTTCTTGCCCAATGCTTCCTTAGTCTCCCGTTCAAAGCGAGGAGGAAGAGGCTCATCTTCTTCCTCCTCATCCGTAGACCAAGCATGTGCAGGCTTAAAAACATAGATATCAAAAGACTTGTGGGAGGAAGGGCTCTCATCCCCCGAGCCTTGAGACGACATGATCTCAGATCTACCAGAAATCAGCAAGAAAGAAGAACAGAAGATTTCTCCGTGATACGGTGGTCAATAGGTTCGGGGTGTATATAAAGAATTTTTATCTTGGGAAACAAGTAAGCTGTAGAAAAACGGAGTGCGGAAGGTACCCGAGGTGGGCACAACCCACCTGGGCGCACCAGGCAAGCCTGGCGTGCCCTGGTGTCTTGTGCCCACCAGGGTACGCTTCCTAGTAGTTTCTTATTTTCCTATTTTTGCAAATATTCCAAAACTAATAAAAAATATTTTTGCAGATTTTTCGGTGTCCGTTTACTTACCGTATCACATACCTCCTTATTTTCACGATTCTGAAGTGATCCGGAAGGATTCTTTTATGTGATCTTCCGGTGTCAAAGCTTGGATAATATTGCTTTCAACATTAATGGGCGTACCTGAGATATAGTGCTTTATTCGTTGCCCGTTAACAATCTTCGGGTTAGTACCTTAAACATTATTTATTTTGATGGCTCCAGACTGATAAACCTCCTCGATAACATAGGGGCCTTCCCATTTAGAGAGGTGTTTGCCTGCAAAGAACCTGAAATGAGAGTTGTACAAAAGAACATATTCTTTGACTTTGAACTCACGCTTGGGCTATCCATTCATCTAATGAGCTAATATCAAATGACCTCTTTGTCGGTGTACTAAAGTAGGGGTACCTTAGTATCCCGAACTTGTGCACGGACAGTTGCAGCGTCCCGCGGCAAGGCTTGCCGGGCGACCGCCAAGATCCTCTCGTGGTTCCTTTGGAGCCATTCAAGAACAAAGTATTCAAGTCAAAGAGACAAGGCCCCGGCAAGAGGAGCTTGCCGGGAAGGCCACTCAAGGCTCAAGACCACCCAAAGCGCAAAACCATGGCAAGAGGAGCTTGCCGGGGAGGCCCACCGAGGCATCTCAAGAAACTTGCCGCGACGTGCCACGCGTCCCAGCAAGGTCCGGTGAGCGACAAGCTTCCGGAAACGACAAGATAGCGACCGCGGCAAGGCGCTTGCCGCGACAAGCTTCCACTCAGTACCCACGCTCCAGCGCATCCGCCCACGTGTCGCTCTGGGACCATCCCAGGCGCACGTGGCGGAAGGCTGTGCAGCCTGGGGTACACGGTGGCGAGCAGCGATGACAAGGCTACCGTCGTGGCGGGCGGTGGTGCCCCTGACGGCCACTTTTGGCACTGTTTGGGCAACGGCGACGGGCATTTAATGCCCTTGTCCCCTGCCGTCAGGGTTAGGTATGGGACACTATTCCATCTACCACCCTTTTTACACTTTTGCCCTCAACTACATTGCCACCTGTCGGTGACCCCTTGAACGTATAAAAGGAGGCCCTTGCGCAACGTAGAGGGGGATCGATCATTTTTCACACTCGGTCTCGCTAGCAGTTAGAGTGTACTGTAGCTCTCCTCGCTCCCGAGCCAAGAACTCAATACAACCACCAAAGCAGGAGTAGGGTTTTACGCATCCGTGCGGCCCGAACCTGGGTAAACTGCTCGTGTGCTCGCCTCGATCTGCTCTTCGTGCATCCTCCGCCCCCTTGCCGTATCGAAAAGGGGCTCCGGTCCCATAGTTGTTCGTGGGCGATCAGTTTCCCTGACATCTTTGGCGCGCCAGGCAGGGGAGTGCGTCGAGGTTGTGTGGATCTGATCCGGCGTTCACACGGGCTAGATCTTCAATTTCTCCATCAACATGCCGCCGAAGAAGAAAGCTTCGGAGGCAGCAGGTCCGTCCGCGTCGATCACACCACCGCCGAAGCCAACGGCTGGTGGGGTAGACGCCGGCGGAAGAACAGCCGTCGACGAGGGAACTCACGGCGCCGCCAAGTCCAAGGACAAGGCAGACGACCGGGCGCACTCCAAGACCTCGGCGTCCATACATGCACCGCGCCCCTCTGAGGAGGCGCGGGGCCGGCAGCATCATGGTACTCACGGTACCATACACTTGCTGAATCAAGATCAAGCTGGCGGATCTCGGGATGCTCAAGGCCAGCATGCACACTAGCATGCCGGCACGAGCAAGGCACGGTCGCCGGGACGGGATACTGCTCCTTCTAACATAGTTAGAAGTCCGAGCATATCCCGCTCCTCGCACCGCTCGCCACCGCTACCCGCCACTCCAGCAGAAGCTCTAGCACGAGCTCAACTGCTCCTAGACTTCCCTCCAGCGGCAGACAAGGCCGACAACTGGAGGGCCACCATCCAGAGTCTCATCGCCTTCGCCAACGGCGAAACTCCGCAGCAGCCAAGTACATCGCGGCCGCGACAAGTCAGCCAGGCGCGGGCCGATGGCGACAAGACCGGTGGGGGTGCAACCACCGTGCACTCTCCGCCCCGAAGGCCAAGGTCGCCGACTCGCCGGATCAACATCGATGATGACTCCACTGCGTCATCGGATCCGCGAGCTCGCCGCGATCAGCGCCAAGTTCTCGATAATCGACAACAAGAAGACGCTCGCACCCGCATCGAGCGCCAAAGAGAAGCGCGGCGTCAATCAGACCAGTGCGCTAGGCCCACTGTCGACGCGCATGCGCCAGGGGGACCAGGCGACTTGCCGTACGTGGTATGTTGTCCTGCGTTCACTCGTGAGCTGCGGCAAGTCCAGTGTCCCAGCATGAAGAACTTCAAGCCCGATGTACCGGAGAAGTACGACGGCAAGACGCATCCGTCGGAGTTCCTCAGCATCTACACCATTGCGGTGCAGGCTGCTGGGGGGCGAGACGAGAAGATCCTTGCCAACTACTTCCCTCTGGTACTCAAGCCAAACGTTAGGTCCTGGCTCATGCACTTGCCGGACAACTCCATTTCTTCTTGGGAAGATCTCTGCCATCAGTTTGTCGGCGCCTTTATAGGCGGCCACAAACCTCATGGCCAGGAGAGTGACCTTCACCTGCTCGCCCAGAAGGAAGGAGAGCCCCTGCGCAAGTATATCCAGAGGTTCAGCCGTGTCCAGCACAACATCCCAGACGTCCACCCTGCCGTGGTTATCAGCGCATTCCACCAGAACGTGCGTAACCGCAGGATGAGGGAGGAGATGGCGATGTGCAAAATCAGGGACGTCAGCGAACTGTACGCCCTGGCCGACAAGTGTGCACGTGTTGAAGAGGGGAGGAAACTCCCCGGAGAAGATGCTGGAGCAGGAGGGTCTGACAGTGAGGATGCCGCCCCGGCAAAGAAAAACCGGCGGTGGAACGACAGGAAGAAGAAGAACAAGGAAGTGCTAGTCGTTGAGCAGTCCGGCAAGGAGGCTGGCGCCAAGAAAGCCCAAGTTGGTAGCTCCGGCAAGGAGACTGCCGCATGCACCAACTGCCAGGCTGTGGCGGCCGCCGACAAGCAGGACGGCACCGACAAGCAATATTGCAAGATCCACCGCACTAAGGGCCATGATCTCCAGAACTACAAGAAGGTCGAGTACCTCGTCGTGCAGCAGAAAGCTGAGTACGAGCGGCGCGACAAGGAGAAGGCCCAAGGAGGTGATGGAGGATCCGGCAAGAAGCGGCCTTTCAACGGCAGGGGAGGACGCCGTGGCAAGGCCAAGCAGTGACAAGGAGATAGACCTCCCCGCGGCCGCGACAAGGACGAAGACGACGACGACGATGAAGACATGGATGATGGAGAGACCAGCGAGCAGGAGTTTCAGAAAGCCACGGAGGTTTTGTGCGTTGACGGCGGTGCTTCTCTGCATACTTCACACCGCCAACTTAAACAGTGGGTGCGGGAAGTTAATGCGGCAGAACCACCTGTCGAATCGCGCAAACTTCTGAAGTGGTCCAGCACGCCTATCATCTTTGATATTGAGGACCACCCTGATCGCACAACTGCGGTCGGGTGCTTGCCGATGTTGGTCTCACCAACTATCCGCAACCTCAAGGTCACTAAGATGTTAGTTGACGGCGGGGCCGGCTTGAACCTGATCTCCTCCGCTGTGCTCCACAAACTCCAAATCCCTGACAGCGAGCTCGAAGAAACCGGCACGTTTCAAGGAATCAACCCGGGAAGGAGCAAGCCGAAGGGGAAGATTACACTGCCAGTGACGTTTGGCGGCGAGCTGAACTTCAGGACTGAGAGGGTCACTTTTGACGTTGCCGATTTCCCGTTGCCTTACAATGGGATACTTGGCCGTCCAGCACTCGCCAAGTTCATTGCAGCCTCTCACTATGCATACAACATACTCAAGATGCCAGGCCCGATAAGCGTCATCTCTGTCCCTGGCGACAAGAAAGACGCACTTATCTGCGCCGACAAGATCTACCGGGAAGCAGCAGCCGCAGCGGATCGCAAGACACTTGCCGCTGAAGCTCCCGGGGGGAAGGAGAAGACCAAGCCCGGCAAGAGCTCTGGGGCCCACTCCGGCAAACGCACCTCTTCGGAGTGCTGCGCTGCCGTCGAGGACGCTCCATCGAGCTCCACCGGCAAGTGTAAGAAGACGATGGCGGCTCCGCCAGAGACGAAGAAGGTGTCCGCCAAGGAGGATGGCACTGGTGGTACTTTCACCATCAGTGCCACGCTTGACCCTAAATAGGAAAGCGCGCTCGTTGCTTTCCTGCGAGCGAATGTCGACGTGTTTGCATGGCAACCGTCCGACATCCCCGGTGTTCCCAGGAAAGTAATTGAGCACAAGCTTGCCATTTGTCCTCACGCGCGGCCCGTCAAGCAAAAAGTTAGGAAACAAGCAGTAGAGCGCCAAGAGTTTATCGCAGAAGAAATCAAGAAGTTGGAAGCAGCAGGCCTTGTCAGAGGAGTGCTCCATCCGACGTGGTTGGCCAATCCTGTAGTCGTGCGTAAGGCAAACGGGAAATGGAGGCTTTGTATCGACTTCACCGATGTGAATAAAGCTTGTCCAAAAGACCCATTTCCCTTGCTGCGCATTGACCAGATTGTTGACTCCACGGCCGGATGTGACCTCCTTTCATTTCTTGACGCATACTTAGGATACCATCAGATCTTCATGGCTGAAGAGGATGAAGAGAAGACCGCATTCATCACTCCATGTGGCACATACTGCTTCATACGCATGCCTTTCGGATTGAAGAATGCTGGTTCAACATTTGCAAGGGTAGTCCATACAGCTTTCGAGCCACAAATCCACAGAAATATAGAGGCATACATGGATGACATAGTGGTCAAGAGCAAGGACAGGGCTACTCTGATTCAAGATCTAGACGAAACCTTTGCAAATCTGCGCAAGATCCAGCTCAAGCTCAACCCCGAGAAGTGCGTGTTTGGAGTCCCTTCCGGCAAGCTTCTCGGGTTCTTTGTGTCTCAGAGGGGAATTGAAGCCAATCCCGACAAGATCAAAGCCATTGAGCAAATCGAAGCACCCAAGCGCGTCAAGGATGTACGGAGGCTTGCCGGTTGTGTGGCTGCTCTCAGCAGGTTCATCTCTAAGTCAGCTGAACGCGCCCTGCCGTTTTTCAAAATTTTGAAAAAGGCAGGTCCAATGAAATGGACTCCGGAAGCGGAGGCTGCGCTGCAAGACTTGAAGAGGTACCTGTCCTCCACTCCAGTACTTGTCGCACCTAAACCACAAGAGAAGTTGCTGATACCAAGGTCTGTCGGGCTCATTTCTGAGAAGTAACTCACAGAATAGCCCTAAGTCACACTGGCTCCCAAGCACAACCAGTGGACAACCTTGATATAGATAACCAGTACAATAATATTACACAGGGTTGAGTCAGGGTGACTCAATAATTTATTACAACAACTCAACACACTAGGGTGGCGAAATATGACAGTGGGTGGTGGAACTCAACGCTGAAAGACTAGCATAGAGTCAAGCGTCAGTGTGAGGCTTGACTATTTTATTGGTGTGGCGGAAGCTTGACGGATGGTACAAGTGATAGACTCAAGACACAGGCGTGCTGACTGGGAACCTTCTAAGCGTCGGCCTCGCTAGCGCAATTCTCCTCCACGGGCTCGTCCTCCTCCAAGTCTGGCCAAGTAAATAGCCAGGGACAAGCCAGTGAGTACTTTGAATGTACTCGCAAACATTATGAAAATAAGGTATACTGAAAGCATATGCCATGGCAAATAAATTATATGTATGCAACATTTATCAAGACTTGGCATGGTGGAACTTATGGTTAGTACAAAAAAATAATTATGAGGAATATAAGGGAGTAAAAGAAATGCCGGTCGGATGTCAAGTGACATCACGGTAGGACTTGAAGAGAAATGCCAGTTGGGTATCCACAAGAGTAGTGGCGAGATAAACCGCCTGACACTCGAGGGACGCCTCAAAAGGACTTTAAAAGAAATGCCAGTGGGTGTCCACAAGAGTAGTGGCGAGATAAACCGCCTGACACTCGAGGGACGCCTCAAAAGGACTTTAAAAGAAATGCCAGTGGGTGTCCACAAGAGTAGTGGCGAGATAAACCGCCTGACACTCGAGGGACGCCTCAAAAGGACTTTTAAAAGAAATGCCACTACTCTTGTGGACACCCGACTGGCATTTCTTTTCAAGTCCTTTCGTGGCGTCGCCTGAGTTCTCGGATAGTATCGTCCGATTATTCTTTTAGACACCCGACTGGCATTTCTTTTCAAGACCGATCGCGGTGTCACTTGACATCCGACCGGCATTTCTTTATATTCTATTGATATTAATATTTATTTTCTGCAATAATTATTATTCACCATGCCGTATTCTAATCCCTGTCAGCATGCATTTAATATAAGTCCACCATGAGCATATGCATATACTTTATTTTATCATGACCATATAATTGGTTGCTGCATTTGTTATATCATTTGTCCATGATGTTTGCGAGTACATTCAAACGTACTCACAGGCTTGTCCCTGGCTATTTACTTGGTCAGGTTAAGAGTTTTGCGAGGAGTACCACCGCGTCCGTACGAAGCCTAGGAGCAAAACCACGCGGGATAGGTGTTATCCAGGTCAGCTGTTCCTATGGGAATGGAGACCCATCGATGTTGGAGATCCACAAGCCAAATTCTTCATCCTTCACCGGAGTCATTGTTGCATCAGTAGACCTTTATGGTCTTGTATCAAATTCTTGTAAATGCTTGGTAATCTGTAACAAGTATGTGTCCACCAGTAACAGTAATCCTGGGCTGGTGATGACACTAGGGGTTAATTTCTGGAATATTATGTTCCCGAAACCCGGCCCCAGTCTGTCGGGGCCGGGTTTCGGGAACATAATATTCCAGAAATTAACCCCTAGTGTCATCACCAGCCCAGGATTACTGTTACTGGTGGACACATACTTGTTACAGATTACCAAGCATTTACAAGAATTTGATACAAGACCATAAAGGTCTACTGATGCAACAATGACTCCGGTGAAGGATGAAGAATTTGGCTTGTGGATCTCCAACATCGATGGGTCTCCATTCCCATAGGAACAGCTGACCTGGATAACACCTATCCCGCGTGGTTTTGCTCCTAGGCTTCGTACGGACGCGGTGGTACTCCTCGCAAAACTCTTAACCTGACCAAGTAAATAGCCAGGGACAAGCCTGTGAGTACGTTTGAATGTACTCGCAAACATCATGGACAAATGATATAACAAATGCAGCAACCAATTATATGGTCATGATAAAATAAAGTATATGCATATGCTCATGGTGGACTTATATTAAATGCATGCTGACAGGGATTAGAATACGGCATGGTGAATAATAATTATTGCAGAAAATAAATATTAATATCAATAGAATATAAAGAAATGCCGGTCGGATGTCAAGTGACACCGCGATCGGTCTTGAAAAGAAATGCCAGTCGGGTGTCTAAAAGAATAATCGGACGATACTATCCGAGAACTCAGGCGACGCCACGAAAGGACTTGAAAAGAAATGCCAGTCGGGTGTCCACAAGAGTAGTGGCGTGATAAACCGCCTGACACTCGAGGGACGCCACAGAAAGGACTTGAAAAGAAATGCCAATCGGGTGTCCACATGAGTAGTGGCGTGATAAACCGCCTGACACTCGAGGGACGCCACAGAAAGGACTTAAAAATAAAGGCGAGTGTCCGGGGTAGTCTGGCCAGCCCCTGAGACACTCTGGAAAATTAAAATAAGAGCAGGGGTTAGTTCACAATAATAATCATCTCATCCAAAATATTCATAATAACAACAGTAGCAGTAATATATTATCCTGCAAAATACACCATGCTCAAATTATTAAATATTTCCTCCGGAGACCGACTCTAAGACCGACACTTGACCAACCCAGACTGTAGTCCTTAACCGCGGACACGGCTATTCGAATAGATACGACTCTGCAGAGGTTGTACTCTTTACCCACAAGTATAGGATTTCATTAGTCAGTATCGTGTCACCGACTAATTCCCATTACGGTTTTTGGGTTGAAAACACACCTAACCAGCACACACCAGCTTAACTTTTCTGCTGCCAGGGTTCACCCAAAACAACAGTTAAGTAAAACTCTAAGTCGGAGAGGCTACAACCTCCATGAGCATGGGATCACTATTCATACGCGCGGATTACAAGGGTACACTCCCTCTCGGCATCACACAGCCGGAAACACCCATGCCCCCTAGCCTGATGACAGGATTTAGTCCAGGGCCCTGGAAACCCTCATCAAGGCCCTCTGTACGGTGTGTGCACGGAAAGGGGTTAACAACTTACTAAACCATACCTTACCCGAGGCAGGGACAAGTGGTAGCACAAGACAAGTATGGGGGTTACCGGAACAAGACTCGATCTACGGTCGACTCAGGAGGCTTATGTTTTCTGCAGTGGTTAACACCACAAACATATTATCTCAACAGTATCACCCGGACAGGGCTACAACCCTTGCCGGCTTCCACAATATTTCTCATGACACCATCGTGTCAAATATGGCCCGTGCCCCCGGCACGTCCAAAACAGGAACACATTCCTGGATTCTCAAACTTGTGCATGTTGCAAATTTGAAAGGGATGCATGCAAGAGAAAAATATAAACATGATCATGCATGCATGCAATATTAATAACTATATACCAAACCTATGAAAGACATGTCCTAAATATTCTAGCATGCAAACATTCACCATATCAAGTGTTCAAAATGCTTGCCTTAGGTATGAAAAGGTGCTGGTTACTTTGCAAGGAGTCATCTTCCCTTCATATCCTATTTTCAAAAATATCTAAATCACCACATAATTCAAAAACAGCAATAAAAAGTATTTCAAAAGTTTTTT
>LR738709.1:45939315-45959408 GCA_902687465.1 Secale cereale | reverse complement strand
GGGGGGGGGGGGGAAGACGGCCTTTTTCTTCCGCATCGCCGCGAGCCGCAGCGCCTCAGCCGACTTCGCGGACTTCCCCTTCTCGCCTTTCGGAGCCATGGCGGAGGCGGTGGGGGAGGTCGACGCCGCTGGTGGTGCTGGTGGCGACGGGGGGCGGAGCGCTGCTCTCTTTCGGCCTTCGGGAAGGAGGGGAGCGGCGGAGGTTTCTGAGGATTGAAGCAAGCAATGGGCAGATGGAAGAACTGCCCCTGTTTCCCCTGCTTATAAGGGGGAAGGAGGCAGACGTTCCGCATTTCCTATTAAAGAAAAGCACCCACGACCTCTCCCACGACGCCGCAATCAACGCGTGCCGTTAGGGGAGAGCGCGCTGGATACGGAGAAAGATTCGGCGTGCCGCAGGCCGCGCGTGCCTGTGCACTGTTTTGGGCCTGGCCCAATAGCGCTCAGCACCGTGTATGGCCCAGGCCCGGGGGCTCCTGTCGGTGTACTAAAGTAGGGGTACCTTAGTATCCCGAACTTGTGCACGGACAGTTGCAGCGTCTCGCGGCAAGGCTTGCCGGGCGACCGCCAAGATCCTCTCGTGGTTCCTTTGGAGCCATTCAAGAACAAAGTATTCAAGTCAAAGAGACAAGGCCCCGGCAAGAGGAGCTTCCCGGGAAGGCCACTCAAGGCTCAAGAACACCCAAAGCGCAAAACCATGGCAAGAGGAGCTTGCCGGGGAGGCCCACCGAGGCATCTCAAGAAACTTGCCGCGACGCACCACGCGTCCCGGCAAGGCCCGGTGAGCGACAAGCTTCCGGAAATGACAAGATAGCGACCGCGGCAAGGGGCTTGCCACGACAAGCTTCCACTCACTACCCACGCTCCAACACATCCGCCCACGTGTCGCTCTAGGACCATCCCAGGCGCACGTGGCGGAAGGCTGTGCAGCCTGGGGTACACGGTGGCGAGCAGCGATGACAAGGCTACCGTCGTGGCGGGCGGTGGCGCCCCTGACGGCCACTTTTTGCACTGTTTGGGCGACGGCAATGGGCATTTAATGCCCTTGTCCCCTGCCGTCAGGGTTAGGTATGGGACACTGTTCCATCTACCACCCTTTTTACACTTTTGCCCTCAACTACGTTGCCACCTGTCGGTGACCCCTTGAACGTATAAAAGGAGGCCCATGCGCAATGTAGAGGGGGATCGATCATTTTTCACACTCGGTCTCGCTAGCGGTTAGAGTGTACTGTAGCTCTCCTCGCTCCCAAGCCAAGAACTCAATACAACCACCAAAGCAGGAGTAGGGTTTTACGCATCCGTGCGGCCCGAACCTGGGTAAACTGCTCGTGTGCTCGCCTCGATCTGCTCTTTGTGCATCCTCCGCCCCCTTGCCGTACCGAAAAGGGGCTCCGGTCCCATAGGTGTTCGTGGGCGATCAGTTTCCCCGACACTCTTTTCACTAGCAAGTTTGAAATCATAGTTGAGTTCCTTGATTGCCCAAAAAATCTTTATGTTCTAACCCAAGAGGCAAATGGGAAATTTTTGTTTTTGCCACTCTAGATTTTGCCAATTTTCCTTATGCCACTCTAGATTTTGATATATCACTTTTGCCACTCTTAGTTTTTGATAATGATCACAATTGCCATGCTTGTGGTAAAAACAAAATTTTCAGAGTGGAAATTGTGATACATTTCAAAAGCTAAGAGTAGCAAAACTGAAATAAAATTATTTTTCTTTTTCCACGGAATGGCAATTATGATCATTGTCAAAAGATAAGAGTGGCAAAAGTGAAATGTCAAAATAAGGAAAATTGGCAAAATCTAGAGTGGCAAAAATTAAATTTTCCCGAGGCAAATGACAAGCTTTACCATATACCATTTTATAAGGAGACATACCCATAGGATTTTTATAAGCTGTTATATAAGCCCAAAGTGCATCATCTAATTTCTTAGATCAATTCTTCATGGACCCATTGACAGTTTTTTGCAAAATTAATTTTATTTCTCTATTACTAAGCTCAACTTGACCACTAGACTGAGGATGATAAGGTGATGCAATTCTATGGTTAACATCATATTTAGCAAGCATTTTACGGAAAGCACCATGAATAAAGTGTGAACCACCATCAATCATCAAATATCTGGGACTCCAAACCTTGGGAAAATAAGTTCCTTAACCATTTTAATAGAGGTGTTGTGATCATCACTACTGGTTGGAATAGCTTCTACCCATTTAGTAACATAATCAACAACAACCAAAATATGTGTATACCCATTAGAGGAAGGAAAAGGTTGTAACACCCCAAAAATTTAATCATATTTTTTATTAAATAAAAATTTGGCTAGAAATAAAATTTTGAATTATAATAGGTCCTTTAATAATTTTCAGAGCCTTTTCTATTCCTGTCTTAGAAAATCTTCTCTTCATATAGTAAATTTTTGGAAATAATGTTGTGGGCTCTGGTGGTTATCTTAAATCACTTCTTTATTTGTTTAATAACAGTAGAAATTATTTTCATAATAAAATTTTGCCTTAGAAAATTCTTTTAATAGCATTTTCAGTATTTTAAATGCTTCTGTTGCACTACAACCTTTTCAAATAATTCTCTAAAAATTCCACCATAATTCTGAGAGGTCTTTTGATGCCTATATGTCACTTTGGTGCAAAAACCCAACTTGGTGTATTGCAAAATTTGAGTGAACCATCCTCTTTTCTATTTCTGCCCATTTCCTAGGTTTCAACTACAACCCTATTTTTACTTGCCCCAAAAATTCTGAGCCTTGGCCATCTTCTTGTTCTCCTTACCAAACCCTTAAGTCCTGAAGATCAGCTCCATTGGAATTTTCTAAGTCCACCAAAAACCCCTCTGAATACTCAGTCCAGAACTGAATTTCTGCAAAACTTGCACTAGCAAGTATTTCCTTTTCCCAAAATAACTTCACCCCCATCTCTACCATCTAAAGAGACACTATACTGCCAAGTCTCACCTCTAACAAGCTTCCCTAGAGGGCTCTATCTTTTCATCAAACAGGTTGTGGGCATGGCAAAAATTTTGCCACTTCCTAAACCATTATGGACACTTGATCATTTAGCCAAACCAGCATGTCCATCATTTCTATCATGACTAGAAGCACCACCCTGCTAATTTGCAGCTCATGTGGGTCACTCTAGATGCCATTAGCATTTCGATGAGCAACTGGTGTGCAGGCTCAGAGCACGAGCAGAGCGCTCGTTTGGCAGGCGTCGGCACCGCCACGCGTGGCCTCCCTGCTGCCTTCCCCGCATGTGTTTCTCCTCCCCTAGCTTCGCGGGCAAGCCAGCAAGCTCGCCGACGTATCTACTTGGCCCCTAGCGCCGCCCACCGCCGTCCACGACGACAAGGACCGCCGCCCGACGAATCCCACTGCGCCACGTCTCTGTCGGCGCCGTCCCGCCTTAATGGCCAACGGCCAAGGCCATACGCGGCAGCCACCGACGTCGCCACGTAGCACCGACCTCACTGACCCCGCCACCGGCCTCACCGACCTCACCCGCCGCCGTAAATGGCCGCCGCCTCTGTCCGCCCGTGGACGGTGCCGTCCTAGTTACCTGGCACCTCCCCGAGCCAGCCAGCTCGCCTGGGAGTAACTGCGGCCGGCCACCGCCCTCACCTAACCGCGCCGGCCACGCCTACTCGCCACCGCCCGCGTTCTTCCATAAATGGCGTCGCCACCGTGTCCGCTCTCTGGAAGTCGCGGCACCGCGTCGCCCCGCCTATATAAGCCACCCCGAGCTCTCCCAGCTCCACACCATTCCCACTCCTCCCTCTAAGAACCACCCCAAGCCACAGAACGACCGGAAACGGCCGTCGTCCCCGTTTCCGGCAGCCACTGCCACCGCCCTCACCTCGAAGCCACCCACCTCTCCAGTGCCTCCCCCTCTCCACTCTCAGCACCGGAGCTTCACCACCGTCCCACCGATCCATCCCCGTCATCAATTTAGCCCGGGGACTGCCGTAGACAAGATGCCCAAATTCCCTGCGCCGGAGTCTCCCGGGCAAGCTCGCCGCCGGCAATCCCGTGCTCCCCGCCGACCAACCCATACACCGGAGGGACCGCACGGGCCAGCCGAGCACCCTGGTGGGCTCGGCTCGTCGAGGGGAGCCGCCGTACGCCGGGGATCGCCGCCGAAGCCCCGCCTCTGCCTCTGTCCAGGCACGCGCAAGGGAGAGGACGAACCCGACAGGTGGGACCCACCTGTCGGTGGGTCACTGGTTCGCTCCCGTGCGGCTGGGCAACTGGGCTCGGCCCAATTACTTTTTCAGCTAATCCGCGCACAGGGCGCTTCTCTACCCTCTTCTTTTTATTTCTTTTCAGTAGCGTTCAAATAATTCCGCAGAGCACATTTCAAACCCAACTCCAGTTATTCTAATTTCTGTAGGTTTCTAAAATCATGCTCTGTTTATTTAAATTAGGTGAACATTTTTTTTTCCTATATATAGTTTCTGTTTAGTCTTTTAAACATTTCTTTTAATCATATTTTCCAACTTAGTAATTCCATAGTAATTCAAATATGCTCTAAATAAATTAATTCTTTTTCTGTTATTTCTTAAACATTCCCTAGTTTATTTTAGTATTTATTTCAAAAATAATTGAAATACTTTTTAGTGCTGTTTTTGAATTATGTGGTGATTTAGATATTTTTGAAAATAGGAAATGAAGGGGGGATGAATTTTTCAAACTTTTGGAGTGCACCCAATATTTCTGCATGCTCAAGGCAAGCATCTTGAACACTTGATATGATGATTGCATGGTGAACTATTTGCTAGAATAATATAAACATGACTATGTTGAATTCAATTAAATTGCATATTGCTAGTAGTGCACGCAGGGTCATGATCATATTTTCTCTTGCATGCATTCTACTCTAGTTCTATTATGCATAAGTTATGAGAGTCCAGGAGTGTGCTCCTGCTTTGGACGTGCCGGTGGGCACGGGCCATTTTTGACACGGTGGTGTCATGAGATTTATGTGGAAACAGGCAAGGGTTGTGGCCCTGTCCTGGTGATATGATTGGAAGAATAATTTTGTCGTGCTAACCACTGCAGGAATCATAAGCCTCCTGAGTCGACCGTAGATCGAGTCTTGTTCCGGTAACCCCCATACTTGTTTCGTGCTACCACTTGTCCCTGCCACAGGTAGGGTATGGTTCAGTAAGTTGTTAACCCCTTTCCGTGCACACACCGTACAGAGGACCACGATGAGGGTTTCCAGGGCCCTGGACTAAATCCAGTCATCGGGTCAAGGGGGCATGGGTGTTTCCGGCTGTCGTGATGCCCAGAGGGAGTGTACCCTTGTAATCCGCGCGTTTGAATAGTGATCCCATGCTATTGGAGGTTGTAGCCTTCCCGCTTAGAGTTTTACTTAACTGTTGTTTTGGGTGGTTCCTGGCAGCAGAAAAGTTAAGCTGGTGTGTGCTGGTTAGGTGTGTTTTCAACCCAAAGACCGTAATGGGAATTAGTCAGCGTCACGATACTGACTAAAGAAATCCTATACTTGTGGGTAAAGAGTACACCCTCTGCAGAGTTTGAAAACCTATTCGAATAGCCGTGTCCGCGGTTAAGGACTACAGTCTGGGTTGGTCAAGTATCGGTCTTAGAGTCGGTCTCCGGAGGAAATATTTAAAAGTGAGCAGGGTTATTTTGCAGGATAATTATCGTTGCTACTGGTGATTACCATTAGTATTTTTGATGATATGATTATATTTGTGAACTAACCCCCTGCTCTTATTTTACTTTCCAGAGTGTCTCAGGGGCTGGCTAGTCTACCCCGGACATTCGTTTTTATTTTCAAGTCCTTTTGTGGCGTCCCTCGAGTGTCAGGCGGTTTATCACGCCACTACTCTTGTGGATACCCGATTGGCATTTCTTTTCGAGTCCTTTCGTGGCGTTGCCTGAGTTCTCGGATGGTATCGTCCGATTTCTCTTCTAGACACCCGACTGGCATTTCTTTTCAAAACCGACCGTGGAGTCACTTGACATCCGACCGGCATTTCTTCTATATTTTATTAATGCTAATATTTAATTTCTGCACTAACTATTAATCACCATGCCATGTTTTAACTCCTGTCAGCATGCATTTAGTATGAGTCTATCATGAGCACATGCATATAGTTTAATTCATCATGACCATATAATTGTTTGATGCATTTGTTATATCATTTGTCCATGATGTTTATAATTGTTTGATGCACTTGTTATATCATTTGTCCATGATGTTTGCGAGTACATTCAAACGTACTCATAGGCTTGTCCCTGGCTATCTACTTGGCCAGGTTAGGAGTTCTACAAGGAGTACCACAGTGACGTCCGTGCGAAGCCTAGGAGTACAGCCACGCGGGATAGGAGTTATCCGGGTCAGCTGTTCCTGTGGGAATGGTGCCCCATCGATGTTGGAGATCCGCAAGCCAATCCCTTCATCCACCACCGGAGTCATTGTTGTATCAGTAGACCTTTATGGTCTTGTATCAGATTCTTGTAAATGCTTGGTAATCTGTAACAAGGGTGTGTCCACCAGTAACAGTAATCCTGGGCTGGTGATGACACTAGGGGTTAATTTCTGGAATATTGTGTTCCCGAAATCCGGCCCCGACAGCCTTGGTATCAGAGCCAGGCTGACCATTGGCTAATCCTATCTTAGCCTGGTCACCATCCCTAGGTTTCCACACCATCCACAACTTTTCCTGTCCACAGTCAAGTCTATCCCATCCATGGTGGCCACCCGACATCTTTTGATAGCCGGTGCCCAACCTATCAGTCTATCCATAGGCCGTGCGCCTGTGCCAACACCTGAGTTGTCCCATCCACAAGCGTGCGATGGAAGACTCGGCTGACTTATAAAGGAAGCCTTGCCCCAAAACTCAACACATCACAGCCTCATTCCCAGTTCGATATCCAACCACCAAGATGCCAGGCCCCCTCGTTCGCAACGAGACCACCGCAGTCGAGCTCGAAGGCTTCGTAGCCATCCTCGCCAATCTCACCCGTCGTGCCTTCGGCACCGACGAGCCGCCGGAGTATGTCGTGTACCAAGAGCACACGAGTAATTCCATCCATCACTTCTGGGCCACGGCGCACATCTACGGGAGAAGCATCACATCGGAGCGCCCCTACCGGTTCACCGGGAGGACGACCTCCGACGAGCCCCAAGCCATCCAACTTGCAGCCCGAGAGGCTATAGTTCATCTTCGGCACCTGTCGCCGAGGGTTAACTGCCGCTCATTCTACTACTACCCTAGTCGTGAAGGCTATGGTAGACCGACCCAGGTCGCCAACGGAGACCATGAGTCGGACCCTGCCCTGGTGCATCTGGTGCGCTACCTGAGAGCGCAAGAGGCACTATTTGATCAGGTCACTCTTGACCTGATTGAGACCCGCATGACGCTCGCTCGCCTGACCCCGGCGAGAAGTGAAGTCGCACCCGCCACCGACACCCCGATAGTGCTGCCTGGAAGGCCGGTTGAGCCCCCAAGCTCTGACCATGTCATCCACCCGGGCAATGCCATCGCCTCACCCGGAGATCTCCGTCGTCTCTTGGAGGCCTACTCCAATGGGACGGTGACCTCGACACCCCGCGAAGGCCACCACCGCTACTCCAGCCCTGTAGCTCCCCATCCTACCCCGGCCAGCTCCGACACGGAAGCACCCGGAGAGGACTCGGCATCCGCAAGACGCGCCCGGCTAGATATCAACCAGGTGGACTGAGTCCACCAGAAATTATTGCCAAGCCCTAGTGGCCGGTTTTTCCTTTAGTTCCGTAGTAGCCGTTGTGTGGCGTAGTAAGTTTGTAACCACCTGTGTGTCATCATCTCATAGTATGTGTGATCTGGCATGAATTGTTTGACGAGTGGTTGCAGAGTAAAATTCTAGACGTGACCCCTAATCGACATGCACAGTAACATGTCACTTTTCTTTTGGGGATTGAGGCCTGAGACTTTGACTCAGACAGCCCCGCGCCGGAGTCGGTGTCTCAGTCGTACCAGCACCACTTCATGTTTCATGACCCAGGCTCTCTATAAGAGGCCCCTCTCATTTTCCACACCAGCAACCATCAGCATCGAGCACTACCTTCCTCATTCACCCATCCATGTCTCACCCCGGAGCTTACCTGAGGACCCCCGATGCAAACCCTGGTAGT
Organism: Secale cereale; assembly: GCA_902687465.1. Classification (NCBI taxonomy): domain Eukaryota; kingdom Viridiplantae; phylum Streptophyta; class Magnoliopsida; order Poales; family Poaceae; genus Secale; species Secale cereale. Next base: position 45,951,251 of record LR738709.1, on the reverse strand, counting down.
TTTGTTAAGATATTATGGGATTTTACCCGCAATACTCTTGGCTCCACCCATCCACCCCTGTATGAGCTGTTCAAATCGAGAATCACTCCTGATCTCTCGAAATACTGGGCAGCGGTACATATTCCACCAGCAGATTTAAACCAAGGCCCTCCCTATGTTATCTTCATCGGGAGATCCATGCCAACCCCATGCATGGCCATTGAGTCTGCTGCGTATGAAGCAGTCACCCGTCTTCGATTTGCGGTACCTTGTGCCAGCACAAGGGAATACTGCTATTTTCCAAGCCGCGCTGCTTTTGGAGCAGAAGCTACGTTCCGCTGTGGACGTGCGGAGAGCGATCCAGCCCTGGTCTATCTCATTCAATATGTGATGGCCCAGGAGCGTTTCACCCAGCAAATACTGGAGTATCTCCACTACCTTGCTGTTCTGAATCCCCGGATCGCCATTGGCGGACCCCCTCTGCCAACTCAGGAGGGACACGTTCTTCGATTGCTTCCTCAACTTCCTCCGCTCCCTCCGGAAGAAGAAGAATGTATTCCAACACCGGGAAGCCTTCCGCTTAACCCCGTAGATCTCGCTTTCGGACCGTAGACGGTCGTGAGTGCGTTTGCGTAGCATGTAGTGTTTGTTTGCATGATGTGAACTTGTTTTGTTTGTATGTCATGAATGTATTGCCCTGTTTGCATTTTGCGTATGAGTGTTTTGTTTGTGTGGTATGCTTGTAAATTCTTCCGTCCTTAACGAATCTCGAGGACGAGATTTTCTTAAGGGGGGTAGAGTTTGTAACACCCCAAAAATTTAATCATATTTTTTATTAAATAAAAATTTGGCTAGAAATAAAATTTTGAATTATAATAGGTCCTTTAATAATTTTCAGAGCCTTTTCTATTCCTGTCTTAGAAAATCTTCTCTTCATATAGTAAATTTTTGGAAATAATGTTGTGGGCTCTGGTGGTTATCTTAAATCACTTCTTTATTTGTTTAATAACAGTAGAAATTATTTTCATAATAAAATTTTGCCTTAGAAAATTCTTTTAATAGCATTTTCAGTATTTTAAATGCTTCTGTTGCACTACAACCTTTTCAAATAATTCTCTAAAAATTCCACCATAATTCTGAGAGGTCTTTTGATGCCTATATGTCACTTTGGTGCAAAAACCCAACTTGGTGTTTTGCAAAATTTGAGTGAACCATCCTCTTTTCTATTTCTGCCCATTTCCTAGGTTTCAACTACAACCCTATTTTTACTTGCCCCAAAAATTCTGAGCCTTGGCCATCTTCTTGTTCTCCTTACCAAACCCTTAAGTCCTGAAGATCAGCTCCATTGGAATTTTCTAAGTCCACCAAAAACCCCTCTGAATACTCAGTCCAGAACTGAATTTCTGCAAAACTTGCACTAGCAAGTATTTCCTTTTCCCAAAATAACTTCACCCCCATCTCTACCATCTAAAGAGACACTATACTGCCAAGTCTCACCTCTAACAAGCTTCCCTAGAGGGCTCTATCTTTTCATCAAACAGGTTGTGGGCATGGCAAAAATTTTGCCACTTCCTAAACCATTATGGACACTTGATCATTTAGCCAAACCAGCATGTCCATCATTTCTATCATGACTAGAAGCACCACCCTGCTAATTTGCAGCTCATGTGGGTCACTCTAGATGCCATTAGCATTTCGACGAGCAACTGGTGTGCAGGCTCAGAGCACGAGCAGAGCGCTCGTTTGGCAGGCGTCGGCACCGCCACGCGTGGCCTCCCTGCTGCCTTCCCCGCATGTGTTTCTCCTCCCCTAGCTTTGCGGGCAAGCCAGCAAGCTCGCCGACGTATCTACTTGGCCCCTAGCGCCGCCCACCGCCGTCCACGACGACAAGGACCGCCGCCCGACGAATCCCACTGCGCCACGTCTCTGTCGGCGCCGTCCCGCCTTAATGGCCAACGGCCAAGGCCATACGCGGCAGCCACCGACGTCGCCACGTAGCACCGACCTCACTGACCCCGCCACCGGCCTCACCGACCTCACCCGCCGCCGTAAATGGCCGCCGCCTCTGTCCGCCCGTGGACGGTGCCGTCCTAGTTACCTGGCACCTCCCCGAGCCAGCCAGCTCGCCTGGGAGTAACTGCGGCCGGCCACCGCCCTCACCTAACCGCGCCGGCCACGCCTACTCGCCACCGCCCGCGTTCTTCCATAAATGGCGTCGCCACCGTGTCCGCTCTCTGGAAGTCGCGGCACCGCGTCGCCCCGCCTATATAAGCCACCCCGAGCTCTCCCAGCTCCACACCATTCCCACTCCTCCCTCTAAGAACCACCCCAAGCCACAGAACGACCGGAAACGGCCGTCGTCCCCGTTTCCGGCAGCCACTGCCACCGCCCTCACCTTGAAGCCACCCACCTCTCCAGTGCCTCCCCCTCTCCACTCTCAGCACCGGAGCTTCACCACCGTCCCACCGATCCATCCCCGTCATCAATTTAGCCCGGGGACTGCCGTAGACAAGATGCCCAAATTCCCTGCGCCGGAGTCTCCCGGGCAAGCTCGCCGCCGGCAATCCCGTGCTCCCCGCCGACCAACCCATACACCGGAGGGACCGCACGGGCCAGCCGAGCACCCTGGTGGGCTCGGCTCGTCGAGGGGAGCCGCCGTACGCCGGGGATCGCCGCCGAAGCCCCGCCTCTGCCTCTGTCCAGGCGCGCGCAAGGGAGAGGACGAACCCGACAGGTGGGACCCACCTGTCGGTGGGTCACTGGTTCGCTCCCGTGCGGCTGGGCAACTGGGCTCGGCCCAATTACTTTTTCAGCTAATCCGCGCACAGGGCGCTTCTCTACCCTCTTCTTTTTATTTCTTTTCAGTAGCGTTCAAATAATTCCGCAGAGCACATTTCAAACCCAACTCCAGTTATTCTAATTTCTGTAGGTTTCTAAAATCATGCTCTGTTTATTTAAATTAGGTGAACATTTTTTTTCCTATATATAGTTTCTGTTTAGTCTTTTAAACATTTCTTTTAATCATATTTTCCAACTTAGTAATTCCATAGTAATTCAAATATGCTCTAAATAAATTAATTCTTTTTCTGTTATTTCTTAAACATTCCCTAGTTTATTTTAGTATTTATTTCAAAAATAATTGAAATACTTTTTAGTGCTGTTTTTGAATTATGTGGTGATTTAGATATTTTTGAAAATAGGAAATGAAGGGGGGATGAATTTTTCAAACTTTTGGAGTGCACCCAATATTTCTGCATGCTCAAGGCAAGCATCTTGAACACTTGATATGATGATTGCATGGTGAACTATTTGCTAGAATAATATAAACATGACTATGTTGAATTCAATTAAATTGCATATTGCTAGTAGTGCACGCAGGGTCATGATCATATTTTCTCTTGCATGCATTCTACTCTAGTTCTATTATGCATAAGTTATGAGAGTCCAGGAGTGTGCTCCTGCTTTGGACGTGCCGGTGGGCACGGGCCATTTTTGACACGGTGGTGTCATGAGATTTATGTGGAAACAGGCAAGGGTTGTGGCCCTGTCCTGGTGATATGATTGGAAGAATAATTTTGTCGTGCTAACCACTGCAGGAATCATAAGCCTCCTGAGTCGACCGTAGATCGAGTCTTGTTCCGGTAACCCCCATACTTGTTTCGTGCTACCACTTGTCCCTGCCACAGGTAGGGTATGGTTCAGTAAGTTGTTAACCCCTTTCCGTGCACACACCGTACAGAGGACCACGATGAGGGTTTCCAGGGCCCTGGACTAAATCCAGTCATCGGGTCAAGGGGGCATGGGTGTTTCCGGCTGTCATGATGCCGAGAGGGAGTGTACCCTTGTAATCCGCGCGTTTGAATAGTGATCCCATGCTATTGGAGGTTGTAGCCTTCCCGCTTAGAGTTTTACTTAACTGTTGTTTTGGGTGGTTCCTGGCAGCAGAAAAGTTAAGCTGGTGTGTGCTGGTTAGGTGTGTTTTCAACCCAAAGACCGTAATGGGAATTAGTCAGCGTCACGATACTGACTAAAGAAATCCTATACTTGTGGGTAAAGAGTACACCCTCTGCAGAGTTTGAAAACCTATTCGAATAGCCGTGTCCGCGGTTAAGGACTACAGTCTGGGTTGGTCAAGTATCGGTCTTAGAGTCGGTCTCCGGAGGAAATATTTAAAAGTGAGCAGGGTTATTTTGCAGGATAATTATCGTTGCTACTGGTGATTACCATTAGTATTTTTGATGATATGATTATATTTGTGAACTAACCCCCTGCTCTTATTTTACTTTCCAGAGTGTCTCAGGGGCTGGTTAGTCTACCCCGGACATTCGTTTTTATTTTCAAGTCCTTTTGTGGCGTCCCTCAAGTGTCAGGCGGTTTATCTCGCCACTACTCTTGTGGATACCCGATTGGCATTTCTTTTAGAGTCCTTTCGTGGCGTTGCCTGAGTTCTCGGATGGTATCGTCCGATTTCTCTTCTAGACACCCGACTGGCATTTCTTGTCAAAACCGACCGTGGAGTCACTTGACATCCGACCGGCATTTCTTCTATATTTTATTAATGCTAATATTTAATTTCTGCACTAACTATTAATCACCATGCCATGTTTTAACTCCTGTCAGCATGCATTTAGTATGAGTCTATCATGAGCACATGCATATAGTTTAATTCATCATGACCATATAATTGTTTGATGCATTTGTTATATCATTTGTCCATGATGTTTATAATTGTTTGATGCACTTGTTATATCATTTGTCCATGATGTTTGCGAGTACATTCAAACGTACTCACAGGCTTGTCCCTGGCTATCTACTTGGCCAGGTTAGGAGTTCTACAAGGAGTACCACAGTGACGTCCATGCGAAGCCTAGGAGTACAGCCACGCGGGATAGGAGTTATCCGGGTCAGCTGTTCCTGTGGGAATGGTGCCCCATCGATGTTGGAGATCCGCAAGCCAATCCCTTCATCCACCACCGGAGTCATTGTTGTATCAGTAGACCTTTATGGTCTTGTATCAGATTCTTGTAAATGCTTGGTAATCTGTAACAAGGGTGTGTCCACCAGTAACAGTAATCCTGGGCTGGTGATGACACTAGGGGTTAATTTCTGGAATATTGTGTTCCCGAAATCCGGCCCCGACAAAGGTCCCATGTAATCAAATCCACAAACATCAAATGGTTCAACAACAAGTGAATAATTCATAGGTATTTCTTGATGCTTACCGATATTACCTATTCTTTGACATTCCTCACAAGATGAGACAAACTTACGGGCATCTTTGAAGAGGGTAGGCCAATAAAATCTAGACGCAATACCTTGTGAGCAGTTCTATCACTAGCAGGATGTCCTCCATATGCTTCAGAGTGACACTTCTGAAGGATTTGTCCCTATTCATGCTCAGGTACACAACATCTAATAATACCATCTACTCCTTCTTTATAAAGATGTGGGTCATCCCAAAAGTAATGTCTTAAATCATAAAAGAACTTTTTCTTTTGTTGGTAAGTAAAACTAGGTGGTAAATATTTAGCAACAATGTGATTAGCATAGTCAGCATACCAAGGAGTATTATTAGTAATATATATTGCAGCTGACTACTCATCAGGAAAACTATCATCAGTAGGTAGTGGGTCTTCAAACACATTTTCAAGTCTAGACAAGTTATCAGCTACGGGGTTCTCAGCTCCTTTTTCTATCAGTGATATGCAAATCAAATTCTTTTAGCAAGAGAACCCACCAAATAAGTCTAGGTTTAGCATCTTTCTTTTCCATAAGGTATTTAATAGCAGCATGGTCAGTGTGAACAATTACTCTTGAATCAACATTGTAAGATCTAAATTTGTCACAAGCAAACACAACTGCTAAGAATTCTTTTTTAGTGGTAGCATAATTCTTTTGAGCACTGTCTAGAGTTTTACTAGCATAATGAATAACACTTAGTTTTTTTATCAATTCTTTGTCCTAGAATAGCACCAACAACATAATCACTAGCATCACACATAATTTCAAAAGGTAAGTTCCAATCAGGTGGTTGAACTATAGGTGCAAAAATTAAGGCTTTCTTAAGTGTTTCAAAGGCTTCAAAGCAATTATCATAAAAAACAATAGGAACATCCTTTTGTAAAAGGTTAGTGAGAGGCCTAGAAATTTTAGAGAAGTCTTTGATAAATCTCCTATAGAAACCAACATGACCTAAGAAACTACGAATACCTTTGATATCATTAGGACATGGCATTTTGTCAATTGCATCAACCTTAGCATTGTCCACTTCAATACCCTTTTCAAAAATCTTATGAACCAAGACAATACCTTCAATAACCATAAAGTGGCATTTCTCCCAATTCAAGACAAGACTTGTTTGTTCACATCTCTGCAAAACTCGATCAAGATTTCTTAAACAATCATCACATGACTTCCCATAAACGAAGAAATCATCCATGAAAACCTCTACAATCTTTTCACAAAAGTCAGAGAATATTGCAGTGATACATCTTTGAAAGGTAGCAGGTGCATTGCATAAACTAAAAGGCATACGTCTATAAGCATAAGTTCCAAAGGGACAAGTAAAAGTAGTCTTTTCTTGATCAGGTTGAGAGACAGGTATTTGTGAAAAACTAGAGTATCCATCAAGGAAGCAAAAGTGTGTGTGCTTTGATAATCTTTCTAGCATTTGATCAATAAAAGGTAGAGGGTAATGATCTTTTCTAGTTGCTTTATTTAATTTCCTAAAATCAGTTACCATTCCATAGCCTGTAACAATTCTTTGTGGAATAAGTTCATTCTTTGTAATGCCCAGGATGGGACTATACCTCCTACGTGTCGAGGCACGACTTAAAGGTATAAGCCCATCCTAGAATGATCTCAAGTTTGGTATCTTTGCGCGACTCATGTAAAAGAGGGATTAAAATGCAAAAGGAGATAGTTGGCTTACACTCGCCACTTCACACAATACATTACATAAGCAATCATCATACAGAACATCACAACCCGACTACGGGTGAAGATCCAAAAGAAAGATACCAAAACAACATAAAACCACAGGTCAGGATCGAATCCTAGTAGAAACCACTACTGAACATCGAAACGTCTCAAGCAAACAGCCACGATCTTCAACAAGCTCCTGGGGAAGCACTGAACCAGCTCCTGCATCGAGCTCGGCTGAACCTGCATCTGGTGTGGTGAAGTAACTGTGAGCCACAGAGGACTCAGCAATCCCGTTCCCGGGTAACAAGACTATTTAAGCCTTGGGTGAGGATAAGGCTGAAGAAAGAATATGAGGTGAAGGAACAAACAAGAGTCTGCAGCAGCAACTAGCACTAACTTACGCAAAAGAGAGCGAGAAGAGAAGAGCATCGGTCGAAAGATGATCACGAAGTGATCCTAGCTAAAGCCGATCAAACATAACCCCACCGTGTTCAACTCCCGAATCCCTATTCGGAAATTGACAGTCACGGTACACACGCTGGTAGTGTATTGAAACATTGTGTCAAGTTATCTACAACCGGAATTAACAAGCTCCCATCTGCCACATAACCGCGGGCACGGCTTTCGAAAGTTCAAACCCTGCAGGGGTGTTCCAACTTGGCCCATTACAAGCCCACGATCCGCGGAGTCGCAACTCCATAGTTGGGAAGGCCCGAGTATTCTCGGAATCCCGTGCTCAAGTTAAACCGAACTAAGGTAAGGCTAATCCAGCAAATCCTCCCGGCGTGTCGACACCCTGATAGTAGCCGCGCGTATCTAGGTCTCAGGACACGACCGGATGGGCGATGCTACAGGACCCAAACCTCGAGTTTCCCCGTGGTGGTTCCCGCAGGACCCCCGTTTGGGACCAACACCATCGGCACTGGCCCCCCCTGCTATGTAGAAATAAAGGATCCTCGAGGGAGCGACCCCCTATGCAAATTTAATTAATTAATTAAGTTGTTATTATGAGGCAAATAGTACCAAAAGTTGGGACTTGCTGGAAAAGACTTAGCACTTAGCGGTTTATCAAGGGGGTCCCATACACCCCAACCGTGTTAGGAACGCAAAATCAAGGAACATAACACCGGTTTATACGGTTCCTAACGGCATGAGTGGAACAAAACACCAAGCAAAAGGCTTAGCCTTCCACCCTGCCAGTATATAGATGATTTCATTTTAAGCATTTATATAGTGTGATATAACCCAACCAAACTTCAACATGAAGCAAGCATCTTCAATCTTCACCTGCAACTAGCAATGCTATAAGAAGGGCTGAGCGGAGCGTACTTAGCCAAGCAACGGTTTGCGTAGGTAGGGTGGTTAAACATGGCAATTGGTTACAAGTAGGAGGCTGACAAGAAGAACATGGGCATCGAGGCAAAACTATAGATCGAGACTACTAGCAATAGGCAAAGATAGTAATGATATCCGGGTTCGGTCATCTTGCCTGGGATTCCACAAGGGAGAAGAACGGATCCAAGAAGAAGACGAAGAAGAAGCCTCACAACTCCGGAACGAAACCGAAGCTAACAAGAGAAACAACCGGAAAGAAGCAAACAACACGGTAAACACACACATCATAAACATGGCATACGATGCACAAACAAGTATGATGCATGTCCGGTTTAATTATGCATGGCATGGCAAAGTGCACAAACAAATACTACAAGTTAAGTGGAGATCAATATGCAACGAGTTGCATATTGACGAAACACCACATATTAATTATTTAGTTGACTCTCATTATTACAAGACAAGGTTAAATGTTTTTAACATGGCAAGAGGTGAAGCATAAAGAAACTACACTAACTAGGCAATTTAAATGGGGCCGGAAATAACAACAACATATTCCGGAAAATCCCCATGAGCATGTTTAAATAATTATAAGCAAACAACAATTAAGCATTTTAGTGTTGTTAATATGATGCGGATGACATGATCAAGTTTATGCAAGTTTTATTAACAGGTTGACTTAAGAGGAAGACATGAAGTGTTTGTCACCGTGGTGGAACGAAAGAGTGCCACGGCAACGATAACCAAAAATGATGCCACGGCAACATATCGGTTCCGGTATCTCGTTAAGAGACCGGTGCAAAAGGTAGAGCGAACGAGTTGAACAAGATGATGGGGTGATCCCGTTGCCGGGTTCCCACGAGTCGGTGGCGAGGCAACCGAGGAACATGACAAAAGGTGGAACAACGGGCACGAAGCACACAAGGGAGACAACATACACACAAGCATGCATCTCACGGGTCACGTCTCGGGGTATACCTTCGAAGCGTGCGTTTCGGGGCGGTTCGAGACGTAGTGGAAGGAGTCGTTCACGAGGTCGTCGTGGGAAGTAGAGGAAGTAGTTGTACTCGGGCGACGGTAGAGGTACTCGTTCCGTTCGTTCGTAGAGGTACTTGAGGTTTCGGCGACGGTTGTGGTACATGGTGCTTCCGGGCGACGGTAGTGGTACACGCGACGGTAGTCGTTCGGGTCGTAGAGGTACTTGGTCGTCGTGGTACACGTGTCGTACACGGATGTAGGGGTACTTGGTCGGGTCGTCGTGTAGAGGTACTTGCGCGTCGTGTAGTTGTACTTGTCACGGAGGGGTACTCGGCGCATCGAAGGGGTACTTGTTGCATCACACAAGTAGTCGTTCACGGGCTCATTTTCGTTCTCTGTCAAGGTTAACATTACAAGCAACAAAAAAAAAACAAAAAAAAAACAAAACAACAGCAACAGGGTTCCGGTGCTGGCCAAGGCAGCAGCACGGGTCAGACGAAGAAGAGGCCGTAGCTCTTGCGACGGGGTTGCAGCAGCAGAAGAACGGGGACGCCGGACAGAGGCAGGGCCCGTTGCGCTCGGGGCTGCTGGAGAGGACGACGCGGCTGTCGTCGACCATGGCGAGGAGGCGGGAGGCGCCCGCACGCGCCAGAGGAGGCAGGCGCCCTGCACGCGCCAGAGGAGGCAGGCGCCCTGCGCGGCCTTGGCGGAGGAGGACCACGGGAGATGCAGCAGGGGGGAGGCGTCGGAGGCGGCGCTGAGGCGTCGCTGGGCTCGGCCCCTGGAGGCGACGAGGAGAAGGACGGCGCGGAGGGGCGCTCGGGGACGAGCGGACAGAAGATCGAAGGAGAGGGAGAGCGGGTCGAAGCGGGGTCGGGCGACGAGAGGGAGAGGGGAGAGACTGGCGGCGGCACGAGGAGGAAAACGAGGGGAGGGGAGATCGGGCTGCTGGTGGGTTAGGGTTAGGGAAAAAGTGGGCCTTGGGCCGGCTGGGAAGGTGGAGCTGAAGGTGGGCCAGCTGGCCTGGGCCTTAGAGAGGCCTGGGCTGGCTGGGAGGCTCTCCTTCTGTTGTTTTTTTTTAAAAATTAAAACAGAATATGACAACAAGAAAGAAAAGAAGGGAGGAGCTAGGAAAGGAGTTAGGGCAAGAGGTAAAAATTCCCCGGGCTCACAAAAAAAATGTCAGGATTTAGAATAAAATAGAAGGAGGGTTTTTGGAGGAACCTCGAGCAACGAGAAAAGAATTAAAGCAAGGTTTGAGGCAAAGAATTGAGATAGAAAGCATGGAGAAATATTGCAAGTGTGTTTGAGTAACTCCGAGGAATGGAATAATTATTAATATAGCTCCATAATTATTAGGAGGCTTTAATATGTTATAAAGAGAAGTCACCTTCCCTCGATTTAAATGGACCGAAGGTCCACACGATTTATTTGGTTGAGATGCAAAAATTAAAATGACATGATGGCATGATGACATGATGCAATGCGAAAATAAAAACACAAGCACAAAAGAAACACACGGTCAACCCGGAACATCCGGAATCTTCTGGAATCTTCTGGAACCTTCTGGGACGTCGGTCTTCGGGCGTCACAACTCTCCCACACTAACAGAGGATCTCGACCCGAGATCCTAGAGATATCACCGGGTAAAAAACGAAGAGGAAGAGGTAACACAAAGTTGCTTCTTCGAGAAACGAGTGAAACCAGGAACCTTGAGAGGTTGAACAAGTTGAAAGAAAGAATGCAACGGAGATGAACGAAGATGAAACACTCCGTTACAAAAGAGGAACAATGAACATAACAAGAACCTTGCAGGTTGAAAGACATGAAACAAGAGCTTAGGAACCAAAAGAATATGAAACCTCAATGGTATAGCCAAGGAATAAGAATGACAGAATTTGGACAGCACTCCGTCTGAAAATGGAAGGAATTAACCAAGAACTTGAGAAGATGGAATGATACTTGATGAAATGAACAACATATTGCCTCCGAAACAATTAAAAGAATTGCACAAGGGGTAAGAAAAGATTCAGACAGCACTCCAGTTAAAAGAGAGGCAAAACTAGATAAGATGACGGAACTAGAATGAAGAATATCACACTCCGGTTAAAAGTTAAGCAAGGGAAAGAACAAGATCTCGATAAAACGATAAGATGGTTTGGAGAGAGCAATATCACAAAGCCTCCGGAATGACAGAATAGCATAGGTCGTTGGAAAGAAAAGAACGGAGAAGAAAAAGATAACTTCTCTCAAAACGAAATTTGAAAGAGCATCCTTACGAAGAAGGGTTGAGTGTAGTTGTTGGAAAAATCAACAACGAAGAATAAGCTTCATGTGGGCTTATGGAAAACATCTCAAAATTATGAGGTGACAACGAGCCACTGAGGAGAACATTTGATTGGATTGAGATTAACAAGGAGACGATAAACTTATTTCACGGAGAGGATAAATGAAGAATTTGGGTCATTTATAAGCACCATAATTAGTAACAATCCTTAGGGAAAGCTTTTAGGTGAAATACAACCCAAGATAACTCCAAGAGATAAAATGAGGGGTTGAAAGGATCTCCTAAAGAGAAGAAATGATGGCTTAAATTATCTCACTCTTGATAACTCGTGAATCATGAAACATGAAGGAATTGTCAAGAATGACATAACACCATCTGAAAAGATAAGGTAGAAAGAATTGCACTTGGAAAGCATGATGAAGAATGCTTAAGC
>LR738709.1:45918737-45939305 GCA_902687465.1 Secale cereale | reverse complement strand
CATGGCAAGAGGTGAAGCATAAAGAAACTACACTAACTAGGCAATTTAAATGGGGCCGGAAATAACAACAACATATTCCGGAAAATCCCCATGAGCATGTTTAAATAATTATAAGCAAACAACAATTAAGCATTTTAGTGTTGTTAATATGATGCGGATGACATGATCAAGTTTATGCAAGTTTTATTAACAGGTTGACTTAAGAGGAAGACATGAAGTGTTTGTCACCGTGGTGGAACGAAAGAGTGCCACGGCAACGATAACCAAAAATGATGCCACGGCAACATATCGGTTCCGGTATCTCGTTAAGAGACCGGTGCAAAAGGTAGAGCGAACGAGTTGAACAAGATGATGGGGTGATCCCGTTGCCGGGTTCCCACGAGTCGGTGGCGAGGCAACCGAGGAACATGACAAAAGGTGGAACAACGGGCACGAAGCACACAAGGGAGACAACATACACACAAGCATGCATCTCACGGGTCACGTCTCGGGGTATACCTTCGAAGCGTGCGTTTCGGGGCGGTTCGAGACGTAGTGGAAGGAGTCGTTCACGAGGTCGTCGTGGGAAGTAGAGGAAGTAGTTGTACTCGGGCGACGGTAGAGGTACTCGTTCCGTTCGTTCGTAGAGGTACTTGAGGTTTCGGCGACGGTTGTGGTACATGGTGCTTCCGGGCGACGGTAGTGGTACACGCGACGATAGTCGTTCGGGTCTTAGAGGTACTTGGTCGTCGTGGTACACGTGTCGTACACGGATGTAGGGGTACTTGGTCGGGTCGTCGTGTAGAGGTACTTGCGCGTCGTGTAGTTGTACTTGTCACGGAGGGGTACTCGGCGCATCGAAGGGGTACTTGTTGCATCACACAAGTAGTCGTTCACGGGCTCATTTTCGTTCTCTGTCAAGGTTAACATTACAAGCAACAAAAAAAAAACAAAAAAAAAACAAAACAACAGCAACAGGGTTCCGGTGCTGGCCAAGGCAGCAGCACGGGTCAGACGAAGAAGAGGCCGTAGCTCTTGCGACGGGGTTGCAGCAGCAGAAGAACGGGGACGCCGGACAGAGGCAGGGCCCGTTGCGCTCGGGGCTGCTGGAGAGGACGACGCGGCTGTCGTCGACCATGGCGAGGAGGCGGGAGGCGCCCGCACGCGCCAGAGGAGGCAGGCGCCCTGCACGCGCCAGAGGAGGCAGGCGCCCTGCGCGGCCTTGGCGGAGGAGGACCACGGGAGATGCAGCAGGGGGGAGGCGTCGGAGGCGGCGCTGAGGCGTCGCTGGGCTCGGCCCCTGGAGGCGACGAGGAGAAGGACGGCGCGGAGGGGCGCTCGGGGACGAGCGGACAGAAGATCGAAGGAGAGGGAGAGCGGGTCGAAGCGGGGTCGGGCGACGAGAGGGAGAGGGGAGAGACTGGCGGCGGCACGAGGAGGAAAACGAGGGGAGGGGAGATCGGGCTGCTGGTGGGTTAGGGTTAGGGAAAAAGTGGGCCTTGGGCCGGCTGGGAAGGTGGAGCTGAAGGTGGGCCAGCTGGCCTGGGCCTTAGAGAGGCCTGGGCTGGCTGGGAGGCTCTCCTTCTGTTGTTTTTTTTTAAAAATTAAAACAGAATATGACAACAAGAAAGAAAAGAAGGGAGGAGCTAGGAAAGGAGTTAGGGCAAGAGGTAAAAATTCCCCGGGCTCACAAAAAAAATGTCAGGATTTAGAATAAAATAGAAGGAGGGTTTTTGGAGGAACCTCGAGCAACGAGAAAAGAATTAAAGCAAGGTTTGAGGCAAAGAATTGAGATAGAAAGCATGGAGAAATATTGCAAGTGTGTTTGAGTAACTCCGAGGAATGGAATAATTATTAATATAGCTCCATAATTATTAGGAGGCTTTAATATGTTATAAAGAGAAGTCACCTTCCCTCGATTTAAATGGACCGAAGGTCCACACGATTTATTTGGTTGAGATGCAAAAATTAAAATGACATGATGGCATGATGACATGATGCAATGCGAAAATAAAAACACAAGCACAAAAGAAACACACGGTCAACCCGGAACATCCGGAATCTTCTGGAATCTTCTGGAACCTTCTGGGACGTCGGTCTTCGGGCGTCACAACTCTCCCACACTAACAGAGGATCTCGACCCGAGATCCTAGAGATATCACCGGGTAAAAAACGAAGAGGAAGAGGTAACACAAAGTTGCTTCTTCGAGAAACGAGTGAAACCAGGAACCTTGAGAGGTTGAACAAGTTGAAAGAAAGAATGCAACGGAGATGAACGAAGATGAAACACTCCGTTACAAAAGAGGAACAATGAACATAACAAGAACCTTGCAGGTTGAAAGACATGAAACAAGAGCTTAGGAACCAAAAGAATATGAAACCTCAATGGTATAGCCAAGGAATAAGAATGACAGAATTTGGACAGCACTCCGTCTGAAAATGGAAGGAATTAACCAAGAACTTGAGAAGATGGAATGATACTTGATGAAATGAACAACATATTGCCTCCGAAACAATTAAAAGAATTGCACAAGGGGTAAGAAAAGATTCAGACAGCACTCCGGTTAAAAGAGAGGCAAAACTAGATAAGATGACGGAACTAGAATGAAGAATATCACACTCCGGTTAAAAGTTAAGCAAGGGAAAGAACAAGATCTCGATAAAACGATAAGATGGTTTGGAGAGAGCAATATCACAAAGCCTCCGGAATGACAGAATAGCATAGGTCGTTGGAAAGAAAAGAACGGAGAAGAAAAAGATAACTTCTCTCAAAACGAAATTTGAAAGAGCATCCTTACGAAGAAGGGTTGAGTGTAGTTGTTGGAAAAATCAACAACGAAGAATAAGCTTCATGTGGGCTTATGGAAAACATCTCAAAATTATGAGGTGACAACGAGCCACTGAGGAGAACATTTGATTGGATTGAGATTAACAAGGAGACGATAAACTTATTTCACGGAGAGGATAAATGAAGAATTTGGGTCATTTATAAGCACCATAATTAGTAACAATCCTTAGGGAAAGCTTTTAGGTGAAATACAACCCAAGATAACTCCAAGAGATAAAATGAGGGGTTGAAAGGATCTCCTAAAGAGAAGAAATGATGGCTTAAATTATCTCACTCTTGATAACTCGTGAATCATGAAACATGAAGGAATTGTCAAGAATGACATAACACCATCTGAAAAGATAAGGTAGAAAGAATTGCACTTGGAAAGCATGATGAAGAATGCTTAAGCCCCAACAGAATCTTGATGAAGACTTCGAGGATGAATTAAATGATGATGAATCACCATGGGAACTCCGGTAATGAAAGCAAGAGAAGTGGAAGATGAAAAGAATAATATTCAAGGCATGCGGTGAATTAGATGGATGTTTGAAAGATAATTGAAATAACTTGAAAGCTCCGGAAAACAAGATGAAGAATTTAGAACCGAGAATATGATATGATGAACAAGCTCCAGACAAAAGAATTAAATCACCTGGAAGGAATAAGAATAAGAATTATGTTATGCATCTCCTTCACCAATTTAAATTGATGACAACCAAAGGATTTGGCATACTACTTATTCTCGTTGGAAAGAATTAAAGAGGGATCAAGCACAAGCTCGGATAAATCTTCAACGAACCACCGGTAGGATTATGAAAAGAACAAATGAATTGATATGATAACAAGGAAGAGTGAACTTGAAAGAAGCACCGTAAGAATATGGAGACGAACGAAGAAACATCAATGAAGAATAATTGGAGGATGAAGTTGAAAACTGAGAACGAAGAAATATGCTGAAATGATGGCCTTCGGAGGAACACAAATAAAAGAATTCAAGAATGCTTCGGATGGTATAAAAGAATTCCTCACAATCAAAACGATAATGAGGATGGCATGAAGGTAGAACCACAACTCTTCAAGAGAACGGGCCAAGATTTAAGAGAAACTCTTCTCCGATCTCCAAATGTTGAAAATGAAGACGAGAAATGCCATAAGAATTGTTGAGCACTCCGGCATGAAGAATTAAAAGGTTGAACCAACGATGAAAAAGAATTGAAAGCGATCTTGGAGAAGGCATGTGACTGATGGGGATCATTCTTACGTCACATTTGAAAAGAATTTGAGTATAACTCCAGAAAATAGAAGAGTCAGGTAAGATCCTGGAAAGACCTGTGGGTTAGGGCCCACTCAAAGAAATCACCGTTGAAAAGATTGCTTGAGAGATATTGCACCGGTAGAATTAAAAGGCTTGAATAAGAAGACAATGCTCAAAATAATTTGAACGGAATAAGAATGGAATTATGAATCTTCAACACTCCGGATAAGAATAGCAAGAGGAGAATGATTAATTGGTGCACCGGAATAAGAAAGCATTGTGAAAAGAGGAAAAGGATAAGATCAACACCGAAATCTTGAATTACATCCGCCGGAAGAATTATTGGAATTAAGAATGATGAACTTGAAGCTCTTGAGCAACTTCACGATAAATCGCCGGATAAGAACATTGAAGGAAAAGAATGAAGAAATATCACATGAATAAAATGGATACTTCATTTGAGAATTTCTGGCTCCAAGAAGAAAAAGGGTGGGAGGGCGGGGAAAAACAAAGACAACTTGGGATGAACAAAAGGGCACCGGTTGAAAAGAATTAACATGATGATCTTGATGGTCAAGAAGAATTAGGACTCCCATAGAAATATGAGAATACCGATTAGGAAGGTATGGAATCAACATTTGCCATCGAAGCAACTCGAATACCAGAATTGAAACAAGAACAAAGGATAGATATGCAACAAGATCTTCACAATATCATCCGAACAGAGGATTGAACGAATGAATTCTGCAGGTACATCAACTAGACGAGAAGCCACTTGGAGAACAAAAGATAAATAAAAAGAAACAAGGATCAGATAGAACAAATACAAGATAGAAGCTTCGTTCCGCATCTTCGTGCTGAAAGCTCATGGAACATGTTACAAAAGGGTTTTGCAATCCCCGGATCAGCATGGCCAAGGACCCTTTAAGATGCAACTCCCGATCAGAACAAGTCCATAAAACCACTTCACTCAATGTAGAACCCAAACTTCATATCGAGCATCCGTTGGAAGAATGCCTAGAACTACTAGATGAACCCACCTATAGATTTCCGAAAGTTTCCAGTTATGCAATCAGGTGTTGGGGATACACGGGAAGCACCGCGCAATCAACTCTAAACCTACATCCAGGTGTATCCATCCTTCAACACATAACCAGTCTTTCTCGGAAACTGTTTACCTCGGACCTTCGAAAACGCATCCACTATACAAGCTATGGCAATACTCTCGAACTACCTCCCCAGTACTGGGTGATGTCGGGGTTATCTTGCCACTGGCCGTATAGGAGAGATTTTCGATGTCGGCCGTCTTAAGTATTTAGTACTGCCGCGATATGCTTGTTACAATGATACCCCGAAGCTCAACTCCTCGGTAACAGGAGGCATCGAGAACAATATCCTTGTCACAAGAACATCGAAACAATCCCAGAATACTCGCGGGATCCTAAAAAAAATTTGGTGCAATTTTTGAAAGTAGAAGAGAAAAGAGTAATCGTCAGGAGTCCTCACCAGAGAGAAAGGGGATGAGAAGCAAAGAAATCCTACTCTCCGATATAATATAGGACTCAAAAAGTTTTTTTAGTGTGTGCCTAGACTCAACCGTCAACGATTCGATCAATCAGTGGGGGCTTCTAGGTCGGAGAAGGCTCTGATACCAACTTGTAATGCCCAGGATGGGACTATATCTCCTACGTGTCGAGGCACGACTTAAAGATATAAGCCCATCCTAGAATGATCTCAAGTTTGGTATCTTTGCACGACTCATGTAAAAGAGGGATTAAATTGCAAAAGGAGATAGTTGGCTTACACTCGCCACTTCACACAATACATTACATAAGCAAACATCATTCAGAACATCACAACCCGACTACGGGTGAAGATCCAAAGAAAGATACCAAAACAACAAAAGCCACAGGTCAGGATCGAATCCTAGTAGAAACCACTACTGAACATCGAAACGTCACAAGCAAACGGCCACACTCTTCAACGAGCTCCTGGTGAAGAACTGAACCAACTCCTGCATCAAACTCGGCTGAACCTGCAACTGGTGTGGTGGAGTAACTGTGAGCCACAGAGGACTCAGCAATCCCGTTCCCGGGTAACAAGACTATTTAAGCCTTGGGTGAGGATAAGGCTGAAGAAAGAATAAGAGGTGAAGGAACAAACAAGAGTCTGCAGCAGCAACTAGCACTAACTTACGTAAAAGAGAGCGAGAAGAGAAGAGCATCGGTCGAAAGATGATCACGAAGTGATCCTAGCTAAAGCCGATCAAACATAACCCCACCGTGTTCAACTCCCGAATCCCTATTCGGAAATTGACAGTCACGGTACACACGCTGGTAGTGTATTGAAACATTGTGTCAAGTTATCTACAACCGGAATTAACAAGCTCCCATCTGCCACATAACCGCGGGCACGGCTTTCGAAAGTTCAAACCCTGCAGGGGTGTTCCAACTTGACCCATTACAAGCCCACGATCCGCGGAGTCGCAACTCCATAGTTGGGAAGACCCGAGTATTCTCGGAATCCCGTGCTCAAGTTAAACCGAACTAAGGTAAGGCTAATCCAGCAAATCCTCCCGGCGTGTCGACACCCTGATAGTAGCCGCGCGTATCTAGGTCTCAGGACACGACCGGATGGGCGATCCTACAGGTATACCAAATACCTCGGGTTGCCCCAAGGCGGCCCTGCAGTCTCCCCGTTTGGGACCAACACCATCGACACTGGCCCCCCCTGCTATGTAGAAATAAAGGATCCTCGAGGGAGCGACCCTCTATGCAAATTTAATTAATTAATTAAGTTGTTATTATGGGCAAATAGTACCAAATGTTGGGACTTGCTGGAAAAGACTTAGCACTTAGCGGTTTATCAAGGGGGTCCCATACACCCCAACCGTGTTAGGAACGCAAAATCAAGGAACATAACACCGGTTTATACGGTTCCTAACGGCATGAGTGGAACAAAACACCAAGCAAAAGGCTTAGCCTTCCACCCTGCCAGTATATAGATGATTTCATTTTAAGCATTTATATAGTGTGATATAACCCAACCAAACTTCAACATGAAGCAAGCATCTTCAATCTTCACCTGCAACTAGCAATGCTATAAGAAGGGCTGAGCGGAGCGTACTTAGCCAAGCAACGGTTTGCGTAGGTAGGGTGGTTAAACATGGCAATTGGTTACAAGTAGGAGGCTGACAAGAAGAACATGGGCATCGAGGCAAAACTATAGATCGAGACTACTAGCAATAGGCAAAGATAGTAATGATATCCGGGTTCGGTCATCTTGCCTGGGATTCCACAAGGGAGAAGAACGGATCCAAGAAGAAGACGAAGAAGAAGCCTCACAACTCCGGAACGAAACCGAAGCTAACAAGAGAAACAACCGGAAAGAAGCAAACAACACGGTAAACACACACATCATAAACATGGCATACGATGCACAAACAAGTATGATGCATGTCCGGTTTAATTATGCATGGCATGGCAAAGTGCACAAACAAATACTACAAGTTAAGTGGAGATCAATATGCAACGAGTTGCATATTGACGAAACACCACATATTAATTATTTAGTTGACTCTCATTATTACAAGACAAGGTTAAATGTTTTTAACATGGCAAGAGGTGAAGCATAAAGAAACTACACTAACTAGGCAATTTAAATGGGGCCGGAAATAACAACAACATATTCCGGAAAATCCCCATGAGCATGTTTAAATAATTATAAGCAAACAACAATTAAGCATTTTAGTGTTGTTAATATGATGCGGATGACATGATCAAGTTTATGCAAGTTTTATTAACAGGTTGACTTAAGAGGAAGACATGAAGTGTTTGTCACCGTGGTGGAACGAAAGAGTGCCACGGCAACGATAACCAAAAATGATGCCACGGCAACATATCGGTTCCGGTATCTCGTTAAGAGACCGGTGCAAAAGGTAGAGCGAACGAGTTGAACAAGATGATGGGGTGATCCCGTTGCCGGGTTCCCACGAGTCGGTGGCGAGGCAACCGAGGAACATGACAAAAGGTGGAACAACGGGCACGAAGCACACAAGGGAGACAACATACACACAAGCATGCATCTCACGGGTCACGTCTCGGGGTATACCTTCGAAGCGTGCGTTTCGGGGCGGTTCGAGACGTAGTGGAAGGAGTCGTTCACGAGGTCGTCGTGGGAAGTAGAGGAAGTAGTTGTACTCGGGCGACGGTAGAGGTACTCGTTCCGTTCGTTCGTAGAGGTACTTGAGGTTTCGGCGACGGTTGTGGTACATGGTGCTTCCGGGCGACGGTAGTGGTACACGCGACGGTAGTCGTTCGGGTCGTAGAGGTACTTGGTCGTCGTGGTACACGTGTCGTACACGGATGTAGGGGTACTTGGTCGGGTCGTCGTGTAGAGGTACTTGCGCGTCGTGTAGTTGTACTTGTCACGGAGGGGTACTCGGCGCATCGAAGGGGTACTTGTTGCATCACACAAGTAGTCGTTCACGGGCTCATTTTCGTTCTCTGTCAAGGTTAACATTACAAGCAACAAAAAAAAAACAAAAAAAAAACAAAACAACAGCAACAGGGTTCCGGTGCTGGCCAAGGCAGCAGCACGGGTCAGACGAAGAAGAGGCCGTAGCTCTTGCGACGGGGTTGCAGCAGCAGAAGAACGGGGACGCCGGACAGAGGCAGGGCCCGTTGCGCTCGGGGCTGCTGGAGAGGACGACGCGGCTGTCGTCGACCATGGCGAGGAGGCGGGAGGCGCCCGCACGCGCCAGAGGAGGCAGGCGCCCTGCACGCGCCAGAGGAGGCAGGCGCCCTGCGCGGCCTTGGCGGAGGAGGACCACGGGAGATGCAGCAGGGGGGAGGCGTCGGAGGCGGCGCTGAGGCGTCGCTGGGCTCGGCCCCTGGAGGCGACGAGGAGAAGGACGGCGCGGAGGGGCGCTCGGGGACGAGCGGACAGAAGATCGAAGGAGAGGGAGAGCGGGTCGAAGCGGGGTCGGGCGACGAGAGGGAGAGGGGAGAGACTGGCGGCGGCACGAGGAGGAAAACGAGGGGAGGGGAGATCGGGCTGCTGGTGGGTTAGGGTTAGGGAAAAAGTGGGCCTTGGGCCGGCTGGGAAGGTGGAGCTGAAGGTGGGCCAGCTGGCCTGGGCCTTAGAGAGGCCTGGGCTGGCTGGGAGGCTCTCCTTCTGTTGTTTTTTTTAAAAAATTAAAACAGAATATGACAACAAGAAAGAAAAGAAGGGAGGAGCTAGGAAAGGAGTTAGGGCAAGAGGTAAAAATTCCCCGGGCTCACAAAAAAAAAAGTCAGGATTTAGAATAAAATAGAAGGAGGGTTTTTGGAGGAACCTCGAGCAACGAGAAAAGAATTAAAGCAAGGTTTGAGGCAAAGAATTGAGATAGAAAGCATGGAGAAATATTGCAAGTGTGTTTGAGTAACTCCGAGGAATGGAATAATTATTAATATAGCTCCATAATTATTAGGAGGCTTTAATATGTTATAAAGAGAAGTCACCTTCCCTCGATTTAAATGGACCGAAGGTCCACACGATTTATTTGGTTGAGATGCAAAAATTAAAATGACATGATGGCATGATGACATGATGCAATGCGAAAATAAAAACACAAGCACAAAAGAAACACACGGTCAACCCGGAACATCCGGAATCTTCTGGAATCTTCTGGAACCTTCTGGGACGTCGGTCTTCGGGCGTCACATTCTTATCATTAGGAAAAACAGTAATACCTCCTTTCTTAGGAACACAATGAATGAGATTTACCCATCTACTATCATCTTCGGATTTAACCGACATTGATGCTCGACAATGGGTTTAGCATCAGGTTCCATATTAATCTTATGCTGACATAAGTGGGACTAATGCCCTTTAAATCATCAAGAGTATATCCAATAGCAGCTCGGTGCTTCCTTTGAAATTTCAATAATCTTTCTTCTTCATGTTCTGAAAGGTTAGCACTGATAATAACATGATATATCTTATTTTCATCAAGATAAGCATATTTCAAAGTGTCAGGCAATTGTTTTAATTCAAACACATGATCACCTTTAGGTGGAGGAGGACCTCCTAGAGTTTCAATAGGTAGATTGTGTTTAAGCAGAGGACGTTGCTAAAATAAAATATCAATATTTCATTTGTTTCATGCATATGTAAATCATTTTCATGGTCTAGCAAATATTGTTCTAGTGGATCAGTAGGAGGCACAACAATAGAAGCAAGACCAATAATTTCATCTTTACTAGGTAATTCTTTTTTCATGAAGCTTTCTATTAAACTTGAAGAAATTAAATTCATGAGACTCATCACCAAAACTAACACCGACAGTTTGTTTCTTACAATCTATTTTAGCATTAATGGTGTTCAAGAAAGGTCTACCAAAGATAATGGGACATAAGTCATCTTGCGGGGAACCAAGAACAAGACAATCAGTAGGGTATTTTATTTTCCCACACAAGACTTCAACATCTCTAACAATCCCAATTGGTGATATAGTATCTATATTAGCAAGTTTAATAGTGACATCAATGTCTTCTATCTCTACGGGTGCTATGCCATTCATAATTTCTTGGTATAAAGAGTAGGGAATAGCACTCACGCTAGCACCTATGTCACATAAACCATGATAGCAATGATCTCCTATTTTGACCGAGACAACGGCCATGCAACAACATGTCTTTGTTTACCCTTTTTATCAGGCTTGGCAATTCTAGAAGCTTCTTCATTAAAGCAAATAACATGCCCATCTACATTTTCTTCCAAGAGATCTTTGACCATAGCAATATTAGGTTCTACTTTAATTTGTTCATCTGGTTTAGGTGTTTTGATATAACTTTTGTTGACCACAGTTGAAACTTTAGCATGTTCCTTTATCCTAACAGGAAAAGGTGGTTTCTCAATGTAAGAAGTAGGAACAACTGGATCAACATTATAAAGTATAGTTTCTTCTTTAACTGGTACCGGTTCTTTAATTTATTCTTTAATAGGTGGGTGATATTTAAACCACTTCTCTTTAGGGAGATCAACATGAGTAGCAAAAGATTCACAAAAGGAGGCTACTATCTCAGAGTCAAGTCCATATTTAGTGCTAAACTTTGAAAAGGCATCATTATTCATAAAAGATTTAACAAAATCATACTTAAGCTTAATACCTGACTCTTTACCTTTGTCGAGTTCCCAATCTTCAGAGTTGCATCTTACTCTTTCCAAAAGATCCCACCGGAATTCAATAGTCTTCTTCATAAAAGAAATAGCACATGAAGTATCAAGCATGGATTGATCATTACGAGAAAGCCGAGCATAATTTTTTTGAATAATAATTTGTCCTGAGAGCTCATGATTGGGCATGAATATAACACTGACTTCAGCCTCCCCCAAGCTTGAGCGATACTTTCCCCTTCACGAGGCCAAAAATTATATATGTAATTCCGATCATGATGAACTAGATGCATAGGATATTTTTTTGGTGAAACTCCATTTTCAATCGGTTCCATTTCCAAGATCCAATATCATCGCATAGCCTATACCATGCTAATGCTTTTCACTTCAAAGATAAAGGAAAAACATTCTTCATAACTTGATCTCCGGGTAAACCTGCAACCTTAAACATACACAAATTTGTTCCACATATATCAAGTGCATATGAGGATGTTTGGTTCAATCGCCTGCATAAGGATTAGCTAGCAGTTGTTCTATCATACCTGAAGGGATTTCATATTCAATATTTTCAGAAGGTGCAGCTGGTTGAGGGGTAGCTAATTGTGGTTCCGATCGTGGTGAAGATACCCCGAACAAACCCCTCAAATGATTGTTCTCCATAGTAACAAGTGACAATAAATTTCAGCACACTATATGAATGTTTCCTTACCAATTTCCACTTACCAGAAGTGCTTCACTCGCCGGCAATGGCACTAGAAAATTGCCTTGATGACTGATGACCCACAAGTGTAGGGGATCTATCGTAGTCCTTTCGATAAGTAGGAGTGTCGAACCCAACGAGGAGAAAAAGGAAATGATAAGCAGTTTTCAGTAAGGTATTTTCTGCAAGCACTGCAATTATCGGTAACAGATAGTTTTGTGATAAGATAATTGGTAACAAGTGACAAATAGTAAAAGTAAATAAGGTGCAGCAAGATGGCCCAATCCTTTTTGTAGCAAAGGACAAGCCTGGACAAACTCTTATATGAAGGAAAGCGCTCCCGAGGACACATGGGAATTATCGTCAAGCTAGTTTTCATCAGGTTCATATGATTCGTGTTCGTTACTTTGATAATTTGGTATGTGGGTGGACCGGTGCTTGGGTGCTGCCCTTACTTGGACAAGCATCCCACTTATGATTAACCTCTATTGCAAGCATCCGCAACTACAAAAGAAGTATTAAGGTAAACCTAACCATAGCATGAAACATATGGATCCAAATCAGCCCCTTACGAAGCAACACATAAACTAGGTTTTAAGCTTCTGTCACTCTAGCAACCCATCATCTACTTATTACTTCCCAATGCCTTCCTCTAGGCCCAAACAATGGTGAAGTGTCATATAGTCGAAGTTCACATGACACCATTAGAGGAAAAGACAACATACATCTTATCAAAATATCGAATGAATACCAAATTCACATGACTACTTATAGCAAGACTTCTCCCATGTCCTCAGGAACAAGCGTAACTACTCACAAAACATATTCATGTTCATAATCAGAGGAGTATTAATATGCATAATGGATCTGAACATATGATCTTTGATGGGCCTCTAACCCCTCGTTGGTTACCCCAAGTGGAAGGTGTGAAATGCAGTGTTGTGGAAGTTTTTCCCTTAGCAAAGATGCCAAGGATCGAATCCCCAGAGACTCCTAGGTTCAACAAGTAGGTGTCAACTGCTAACGGCGCCAGATATTAGCAATCAACGTGGACCTGCACACAGATACAAATAACTTTGCTCCCAACGAGTACAGAGAGGTTGTCAATCCCTCCGGCCTCGTAGTTCACAAAGGATTAAACGCAAATGATAGTAGTGATAGATAATGTTTGCAATAGTAAATAATAGCGAAAAGTAAATAGCGGATGTGACCAATGATGGTAATATGGACCGGAGTCTCATGATGTTCACTAGTGATGTCTCTCTCCCAAAAGACGATAAAACAGCTATATGAGGTAAACGAATTACAGCTGGGCAATTGACAGGACCACGAACGCAAACCAATGCTGACTACATTGCAAGAAAGGTTGAGGTTCAAAGCATGGGCGGTACGCCAAAGTAAGTAGACCGAAATCCATCAATATCTACTACTAATCATCCACCTTGAGATATCTATCCAGAACATCTCGCTGGTATTAAGTTGCGAGCCCCACCCATAGTGTAAACTCAAAGCAACAGACAACTGCATTAAAAGAACTTTGCATAAAGTAAACAATCCTCGCACCCGCGGGCACAAGCACCATTGTTTTCCCCCTTGTGGCAACAGCAAATCCCCTAGACTCATGTTTCTGTCACTCAAACTAGTCATCGAGGGGCATGAACCCACAATCGAGCATAACGTTCCCGCTTGGAGTCACTACGTATTACTTGGCCAAAGCAATAAATAACAACGGAGAACCTGCAAGAATTACTTATGAACATAAATATAAAAGAGGTAAATCAAATATATTACTCAATCACAATCTGAACACAATCTCATAATCCATCGGATCCCAGCAAACTCATCATAGCAACAGCATAAGGATTACATAGGTGCCTCGATCATGTAGGGCAGCTCACGAGGACTAATTAGTGAAGCACAAGAACGGGAGGAGAACATCACATAGCTACTGGTCATGGACTCATGGTCCAAGGGAGACTACTCACAACTCATCCGGGAGGCGTCCATGGTGGTGGAGAGGCTCCCAGTGGTGATCCTCCCCTCCGGCAGGGTGCCGGGAAGAGTTCTCCTGGTGCTCCCGATCTTGGAAGCGGCGGCGGCGGCGGAACAGAGATGAGATCGCGAAAAAGAGTTCCCGTTTCGAGGGTTTCGGAGGACGCTCTAAATATATGCCAAAGGGGGGCACCAAACGGGGCTTAGGGGGCCCAGGCGCCCCCCCGGCGCGGCCCGGGGGGGGGGGGGGCGCGCCGCCAGGGCGCCTGGAGCCCTGGTGGCCCCCCCGGCTGTCCTTCGGGCGCACGGTAGGTTCTTGAACGCTGATTTTTTATATAATTTTTCTGGATTTTTCCTGGCAGTTCTCGTAACGTGAAAACCTGAAATACAAAAACAGCCGAAAACAGAAACTGGCACTGGGGTGCACTGGATTAGTAGGTTAGTCCAAATATGATCAAAAGTGTATGGAAGTGTATGAATATCTTAGCAATATCACCCAAAAGTGGCATGGAGCAAGCAGAAATTATAGATACGTTTTGGACGTATCAACATCCCCAAGCTTAATTCCTGCTCGTCCTCGAGTAGGTAAATGTTGACAAGAATAATTTCTGTGGTGACATGCTATTAACCATATAGGACTTATTCATAGTCATATGACAAAAGCTTACTGAGATAATGAATCTAAAGTAATTGAGTTCCCCCTCATGAGAAAATCACAAAGGACTGAAAGTTTTACAATATGAAACTGAAACATCAAAAAGATTTGCAATGAACATGATGTGCAAATATGATAAAGTGATATCTAGCTTGCCCCCTTTAGTGAAGCAAAACATAAATGCAGGGGCACCTTCAAGGTTTAAGTGATGACTAGATACAATGATTTCAAAATAAACGATATCACAATCATGCAAAAGACAATGCTACTTTGGGACAATGCACATTACACTTAGAATGACAATCATGCTCTCAGTAGTCGGTGCTTGAAGAAAGAAGGTGGAGACTCAAAAAGTAAAAGAATGGTTATGTGCTAGAGCTTTTTATTTTGAAAACATAGAAGCAATTTTGTCAACGGTAGTAGTACTTCATATGTGTCATGCATAAGACATCCTATAAGTTGCAAGCCTCATGCATCGAATACCAATAGTGCTCGCACCTTGTCCTAATTAGCTCGGATTTCCATGGGTTATCATTGCATTACATATGTTTCAACCAAGTGTCACAAAGGGGTACCTCTATGCCACCTGTACAAAGGTCCAAGGAGATAAATCGCATTTGATTTCTCGTTTTTGATAGATCTCAACTTGAGGACATCCATACCGGGACAACATAGAAAATAGATGATGGACTCCTCTTTAATGCATAAGCATATTCTCATAAGAGATTGAGGATTAATGTCCAAGCTAAAACTTCCACCATGATACATGGCTTTGGTTGGCGGCCCAATGTTCTTCTCTAACAATATGCATACTCATTCAACCCATGGCAAATCACCCTTACTTCAGACAAGACGAACATGCATAGCAACTCACATGATATTCAATAAAAGTGTGACAGTTGATGGCGTCCCTTGAAACATGGTTACCGCTCAGCAAGCAACTTATAAGAAATACGATACATAAGCAACATATTCTTTACCACAATAGTTTTAAGCTACTTTCCCATGAGCTATGTATTGCAAAGTTAGTCTGCTTAGTACAGGTGGAGGTTAGCAAAAGACTGGGAGCGACCAACTAAGAGAGCAATGACGGTCATAATCATGCAGAGCTACAAAGCAATATTGAATCAGGCATGGAAGTTATATCGCTACTCGGAAATAAAAGATCATCAAGGCTTGACAGACTTTCTTTACAGTCTTAGATATGCGTGAGCATATGCCAAGTCAATCAAAATAAATTCTCAAAGGAAGATATTACTAAACCATACCACATCATAGGCAAACAAATCACATTGGTACTCCAATAACACATTGGGAACCCCCCAGCTATTTGAGATTAACCATAAGAAAACCTGAACTACTAAGCGCCATTATGCACATAGCATCTTTATCATAGACATATTAACCAATGCAACGGAAGCAAACTCTCTTAATAAGGTGAGCATGGTAATTAAAGAGAGTTCAAGCAACCAACTAAACAAAAGCTCTTTGAAAAGATAAGCATGAATACTAAGAGCTGAGCATGATAGTAGCTATTAAAAGACAAAGAACACACACAACAAAGATAGACATGAAAATTCTATGTTATGTTCTAGGTAGAAGTGGAGCGTGTTTCTCTCCCACATAAAGAACGCTGAGTTCCGACTCGTTATGAAAAACTAAAGAAAACTAAAAACAAGACGCTCCAAGCATAGCACATAACACATGAAGTGATAAAAATATAGTGGAACGAAAGACGAACTAATAATGTTGATGGAGAAGGGGATGCACGGGGGCATCCCCAAGCTTAGACGCTTGAGTCTCCTTGAATATTTCTTGGGGGTGCACGGGGGCATCCCCAAGCTTGAGCGCTTGACACTCCTGAATCTTTTTATCATCTTCCCTCGCACACTTGAAAACTCCCTTCATACATAACTCATCATAATCTGATTAGCGAGGTTAGTACCCTTAATAAAATAATTGTTCCTTGCTGGAAATAAAGATATTCTTGAAGGTCTACTGTTTCTCAAGATTGCCAAAAGGTTTTTGCAAAGAAAAAGCAAGCTCTTGGTTTGCAAAATGAAGGAAAGGCAAAACATGACAGAATCTGTGAAAAACAGAACAGCAGGTAGTAATTGATTTGTTCGGGGCACTTCTGCAACTCAAATCAAAAAACTTAGAACAGACGCACGAAAGACAATTATATAGAGAACGCTGTCGAAATAATTCAGACCAAAAAGATGATCTGGTGATTTTATACGAATTTTTCTATCCAAGGACAGAATCTGTTTCCTGGACAGCACCTCACAACTTTTGAACTTTCTAGCAATCAGAGGCTATACTTGGCACAAATATGAAAAGCAAAGATACAATGATGATGCTACTGTAGTAAACAACATCAAGAGACAACAAAAGCAAAATATAAACATTTATTCATGTGGGCTGCCTCCCAAAAGCGCTTTCTTTTATGCCTTTAAGCTAGGCATAATGCATATAGATCAAATTTTATCAAGAGTAAAAGAATAGCTAGCCCGTACAACGGACTCAAAAGGTAACTTGATCTTCTTTCGAGGGAAGTGTTCCATCCCTTTCTTGAGAGGAAACTGAAATTTTATATTACCCTCTTTCATGTCAATGATAGCACCAACGGTGCGTAAAAAGGGACGTCCCAAAATAATTGGACATGAAGGATCACATTCAATATCCATAATAGTAAAATCAACGGGAACATAGTTGTCATTGACAATGATAAGAATATCGTCGATTCTCCCCAAAGGTTTCTTTATGGAAGAATCAACGAGACGAACACCAAAAGAACAAGAATCAAAAGGTTTCAATTTAAGAATATCATATATTCTTTTGGGCATAACACAGGTACTAGCTCCAACATCACATAATGCATAGCAAGAGAAGTCATTCAATTTAATTTTTATCATTGGATCCCAACCATCTTCTAGCTTTCTAGGTATGGAGGCTTCTACTCTAAGTTTCTCCTCCCTAGCTTTGATGAGAGCATTAGTGATATGCTCTGTGAAGGCAAGATTAAGCGTGCTAGTGCGGGGGTCTCTAGACATCTTGTGAAGGAAATCAATAACTTCGGTAAGAGTGCAATTATCAAAATCAAGGTCATTAGCATCAAGTAAGGTGGTAGTGGTGTCCTTTAGGTTCACATGTTTGGTAGTTTCTATAGTCATAGCATCACCATTAATAGGTCCAATGGGACCAGGAGTACATTGCGTGCTAAGAGTTTGGACATCCTCGACAACTTGGATAGTGGCAACAGTGTGGTGGGTAGGAAGGCTCTTAATTCTATCTTCTTCCTCCCTTTCTCTAGCCCATCTTTCTTTAAGTTTAGCCATCATCCTAATGTTTTCATTAATTTGCACTTGAATAGCATTTATAGGAGTGACTTCCCTCTCCTCAAGAGGAGAAGTTTTCATTTTTAGCAATTTTACCTCATTGGCTAAATGGTCTACCTTAAAAGAAAGATCATCTAGTTTATGTAGTTTTTCTTCTACACTTTTATTAAAGGCTTTTTGGGTAGTGATGAAATCTTTAAGCATAGTCTCTAGTTCAGTAGTGGAGTTCTTGGTACTAGGATAAGCATTGTTGTTCCCATAAGAATTAGAGGGGAACGGTCTAGGATTGCTACCAAAATTACTCCTATAAGCATTGTTGTTAAAATTGTTTCTAGAGATAAAATTCACATCTACTTGTTCTTGAGAAATCGAAGAATTTAAAGGAACATCACGAGGATCAACAGTAGATTGCTTCGAAAGTAGAGACATGATCAAGTCAACTTTTTCATTAAGGGAGGAAATCTCCTCGACAGAGTTTACCTTCCTACCTGTTGGAGCGCGTTCGGTGTGCCATTGGGAATAGTTGGTCATCCATCGAGAAGCTTTGTGGCAGCACCAAGTGTAGTTGACATAAAAGTTCCTCCCGCGGCCGAATCTAACAAGTTCCGCGAGGTAAAGTTCAAGCCTGCATAAAAAGTTTGGATAACCATCCAAGTAGTCAAACCATGAGTAGGGCAGTTCTTGATAAGAGATTTCATACGTTCCCAAGCTTGGGCAACGTGTTCATTATCCAATTGTTTAAAATTCATTATGTTACTTCTAAGTTGGATAATTTTAGCAGGTGGATAGTATTTTCCGATAAAAGCATCTTTGCACTTGTCCCAAGAATCTATGCTATTTCTAGGCAAAGACTGAAACCAAATTTTAGCTCCCCCTCTCAAGGAGAAAGGAAAAAGCTTAAGCTTAACAATATTACCATCTATTTCTTGGTACTTTTGCATATCACAAAGTTCAACAAAGTTGTTTAAGTGTAAAGCAGCATCATCTCCAGCACCGGAGAATTGATCTTTCATGACTAAGTTCAGTAAAGCAGGTTTAATTTCATATGAAGGTGCTGAAGTGGCAGGTATAGTGATAGGTGTGCTGATAAAGTCATCGTTGTTGTGACTAGTGAAGTCACACAACTTGGTGTTCTCGGTGGAACCCATAGTAGCAAGCAAGCAAGATAACTATTTTTGTGATTTTCGATAAAAGGTACTAAAGCAAAAACTGAAAGGTAAACTAACAAGACTATAAAGGCAAAGGTAAAAGATAGCATGCAACTCCCATATCCTGAAGAGTGGAGTCCCCGGCAACGGCGCCAGAAAAACTCCTTGATGGGCCTCTAACCCCTCGCTGGTTACCCCAAGTGGAAGGTGTGAGATGCAGTGTTGTGGAAGTTTTTCCCTTAGCAAAGATGCCAAGGATCGAATCCCCAGAGACTCCTAGGTTCAACAAGTAGGTGTCAAATGCTAACGGCGCCAGATATTAGCAATCAACGTGGACCTGCACACAGATACAAATAACTTTGCTCCCAGCGAGTACAGAGAGGTTGTCAATCCCTCCGGCCTTGTAGTTCACAAAGGATTAAACGCAAATGATAGTAGTGATAGATAATGTTTGCAATAGTAAATAATAGCGAAAAGTAAATAGCGGATGTGATCAATGATGGTAATATGGAACGGAGTCTCATGATGTTCACTAGTGATGTCTCTCTCCCAAAAGACGATAAAACAACTATATGAGGTAAACGAATTACAGCTGGGCAATTGACAGGACCACGAACGCAAACCAATGCTGACTACATTGCAAGAAAGGTTGAGGTTCAAAGCATGGGCGGTACGCCACAGTAAGTAGACCGAAATCCATCAATATCTACTACTAATCATCCACCATGAGATATCTATCCAGAACATCTCGCTGGTATTAAGTTGCGAGCCCCACCCATAGTGTAAACTCAAAGCAACAGACAACTGCATTAAAAGAACTTTGCGTAAAGTAAACAATCCTCGCACCCGCGGGCACAAGCACCGTTGTTTTCCCCCTTGTGGCAACAGCACATCCCCTAGACTCATGTTTCTGTCACTCAAACTAGTCATCGAGGGGCATGAACCCACAATCGAGCATAACGTTCCCTCTTGGAGTCACTACGTATTACTTGGCCAAAGCAATAAATAACAACGGAGAACATGCAAGAATTACTTATGAACATAAATATAAAAGAGGTAGATCAAATATATTACTCAATCACAATCTGAACATAATCTCATAATCCATCGGATCCCAGCAAACTCATCATAGCAATAGCATAAGGATTACATAGGTGCCTCTATCATGTAGGGCAGCTCACGAGGACTAATTAGTGAAGCACAAGAACGGGAGGAGAACATCACATAGCTACTGGTCATGGACTCATGGTCCAAGGGAGACTACTCACAACTCATCCGGGAGGCGTCCATGGTGGTGGAGAGGCTCCCGATGGTGATCCTCCCCTCCGGCAGGGTGCCGGGAAGAGTTCTCCTGGTGCTCCCGATCTTGGAAGCGGCGGCGGCGGCGGAACAGAGATGAGATTGTGAAAAAGAGTTCCCGTCTCGAGGGTTTCGGAGGACGCTCTAAATATATGCCAAAGGGGGGCACCAGACGGGGCTCGGGGGGGCCAGGCGCCCCCCCGGCGCGGCCCAG
>LR738709.1:45886061-45897203 GCA_902687465.1 Secale cereale | reverse complement strand
GGTCATCCCACGCATGTGCTCAAACTTTATTTAGTCTAGCATGGGACACATCTATATATATCTATACATCTATACACCTATATAGTGTGCGAATAACTTTGAAAGTTGGTCGTTGGATGAAGCCGATCCGACGGTACAGAGATGGCAAATCCGAGCACTACTGGCCGTTGGACATCATCTACATTCCACCAGATTCTGCCACATGTACAATCTAGAAGACTCCATCGTTGAACTTAAGCATAATGCACAAACCTCAAAACACAAGCACTTCTCCTTTGTTCTCTAGAATCTTCCATATCTTAATTGCCCAATTTTTTTCTAAATGAATTGTCTCTTTTCGTTTTTACTTTATGCCTTACAATGCACAATTCCATGAATCTTAATATAGATTTTTTTTATAAAACTAATTGATTTTGGATGAGATGAACTATAAGAATTAAACGAACATCTGCATCATGCATATATGACTCAAAGCTTACATGCTATAGTGTGGTATTTATTCATAATTTCCTTACCAAATCTCATGCGTGCAATGCACGTGTACCTTACTAGTATCAATAAGAAACCATCATGGTCAAACCCTTCTCGTTGTTGGGTCAAAGGTATAGATTGTGTGGGGCCCCCTAATTGTCAGTAAATGATAGTATATATACCTCGGGCAGCGCACAGATATGTGCATCATCTATAAGATCCACAAGGGAGACATGCTCGAGAAGAACACCCTGCCCCCTATACCCTGCATGCAACCTGAAAAAGGTTTATATAATCGCCATGGCAGGTCAAGTCAATCATTCTTTAATTTTTTTAGAGGAAAAAATAACTCATGAAAACATAGTAGGTTTATATAATCGCCATGACAGGTCAAGTCAATCATTCCTTAATATTTTAGAGCAAACAATAACCCATAAAAACATAGTATACAAAGTAGCAAAACAAGGATCCTTCAATATATCTCTATAATGACCATGTCATGGCATTTAAATGATGCTTGAGATATGCAACTTCCCACCGGGTCACCCATCCTTGGACTACTCCAGCCCGATCATGCTTAACTTCTGCGTTCTATTTGACTAGGCTAGGAGATGGGAAGCCGGCCCTTGTTGATAAGAATTGCCTCCTAGCCATTAAGGCGTTTCACGCTGGTCACCCTATGGGACTTACTCCCTCCTATCACACACATTTGTGCTTTTAGAAACGATGTGGGATATTTTACATAGCCGGTGTGTCGCCGCTAGCCTTCAATGAGCACTGACACTGGTAGCGAGAAAACGATGGGAGAAGAGGCAGGAAACCGATGAGAGGAGTGGCGAGAAACAGTAGCCTGTTTTGAAAACCTAGTAGAGAAGGAAGCGTCAGCTAGCATGACGCATGCGCACATTACTTACCCATGTACTGCAGGTGCTGTCGAAAGGGCTCAGGGTTGCCGTTCGATCTAGGAGCATCCAATGGTGCACACATACGATCCGTTGGGTTTGGGTTCTGGCCAATCAGAACGCATGACTCAGACCGCGCATGCAGCAGGGGGGAGAATATCATACAGAAACCAACATTCGGTGGGAACTGGTGAAAACCACGAGAAAAGGATATTTTGAAGTTTAAAAAAATTGAAAAAAATGCGGGATGTTAAGAGGATGATGTTTTATTGCCACACAAAATTTCAAGTTGAAACACATTACGAGATGTGAGCTATGAAAAAGACAAAATCGGTGTAGAATAGTGCCTAATAGTAATGTCACTATTTAGAGCTGAATTTGTCTTTTTCATAGCTCACATCTCGTAATGTTTTGAACTTGAAATTTTGTGTCGCAATAAAACATCACCTTCTTAACATCCCATGTTTTTTCTTCTTCAGATTTTTATGAAACGTTAAAATATGGTTTCCACGAAGTTTTTATTGAATATCGGCTTTCGTGAGTGAACCGTGTGTTGTTTGAAAATATTTCATGAGAAGAATCTCGGTTTTTAAATCTCCCTAAATCCAAAAGTAAGCCGAAAATCATGAAACCTGGCAAGGTGTCACGACATGGCACTTATATGTCAAGGATTTTTTTTCGTCCATTGTGGCGCAAGTTTTATTACAAGCCTCTTACAAACCGGATCTTCTCTCAAAGAAGCCTCGTGGTTCTGATAGGGAAACGTTTCCCCCCTTGTGGGCAAGATGTAATCAGTACCTCTTTTCGCCTTGTATTTTCTTCTACGGGCAACATGGAACGACATGATATCTGTGCTGAAATTTAAACTAATTCAAGGTACATTTGGCCTTTTTATACACTAATTGAGTTTCCTAGGCATTTAATGTCCATAATTCAAATCTGAACTTCAAATACATGCTCCACTTCACCAAAATGGCTAGAAAAATTAAACATATGTCCTTGGGTGCATGTTTAGGTCCCATGCCAGGAATAAGAATGAATTACAACCGTACCCGCGTCCCGGCTCGTCCTCAAACATTTGGAATCTCGGTTTTTAAGTCCCCATAAATCCAAAACTCACCAGAAACTCATCAAAGGTGGCACGGTGTCACATCATGGCACATATATGTCGTGGTAAAAACATTGTCCAATTTGGGCCAAGCTTTATTACAAACCTCTTACAAAAACTGGAGCTTCTCTCAAAGAGGCCTCATGGTTCTGATAGGGAAACGTGTCCCCTTGTGGGCGAAACGTAATCATTGCCTCTTTTCGCCTTGTATTTTCTTCTACGGGCAACATGGAACGACAAGATATCCGTGCTGAAATTTAAACTTATTCATGGTACGTTTGGACTTTTTATACACTAATTGAGTTTCCTAGGCATTTAATGTCCATAATTCAAATCTGAACTTCAAATACATGCTTTAGTTCACCAAAATGGCTAGAAAAAGTTATACATGTGTCCTTGGGTGCATGTTTAGGTCCCATGCCAGGAATGGGAACAAATTACAACCGCACCCGCATCCTGGCCCGTCCCCAAACATTTGGAATCTTGGGTTTTAAGTCCCCATAAATCGAAAACTCACCAGAAAGTCATCAAAGGTGGCACGGTGTCACGTCATGGCACATATATGTTGTGGTAAAAACATTGTCCAATTTGGGGCAAGCTCTATTACAGACCTCTTACAAAAACCGGAGCTTCTCTCAAAGAAGCCTCGTGGTTCCGATAATGAAACGTGTTCCCCTTGTGGGCAAAACGTAATCACTGCCTTTTTCGCCTTGTATTTTCTTCCACGGGCAACATGGAACGACATGATATCCGTGCTAAAATTTAAACTTATTCAGGGTTCGTTTGGCCTTTTTATACACTAATTGAGTTTTCTAGGCATTTAATGTGCATAATTCAAATCTGAACTACAAATACATGCTCCAGTTCACCAAAATGGCTAGAAAAATTATACATGTGTCCTTGGGTGCATGTTTAGGTCCCATGCCAGGAATGGGAACGAATTACAACCATACCGGTTGTCGGTGTACTAAAGTAGGGGTACCTTAGTATCCCGAACTTGTGGACGGGCAGTCGCAGCTTCTCGTGGCAAGGCTTGCCGCGCGGACGTCAAGGTCCACAGTGGTTCCTTTGGAGCCATTCAAGAACAAAGTATTCAAGTTGAAGTAACAAGGCCCCGGCAAGAGGAGTTTGCTGGGAAGGTCACTCAAGGCTCAAGACCACTTCTTTGGCACAAGACCCTGGCAAGAGGAGCTTGCCGGGAAGGCCAAACGTGACATTTCAAAAGACTTGCCGCGGCGTGCCACGCGTCCCGGCAAGGCCCGGGGAGCGACAAGCTCCCGGGCGCGGCAAGATAGTAACCGCGGCAAGACACTTGCCGCGGCAAACTTCCACTAGGTGCCCGCGCTCCAGCGCATCCACCCACGTGTCGCTCTGGGACCCTTCCGGGCGCACGTGGCGGAAAGCTGTGCAGCCTGGGATACACGGTGGCAAGGCGCGATGACGAGGCCACCGTCGTGGTGAACGGTGGCGCCCTGACGGACGCTTTTTGCACTGTTTAGGGCGACGGCGACGGGCATTCAATGCCCTTGTCCCCTGCCGTCAGAGTTAGGTATAGAGCACTATGCAAACACTATTCCAACTACCATCATTTTTACATTTTTACCCTCATCTACGTTGCCACCTATCGGTGACCCATTTGACCTATAAAAGGAGGCCAATGCGCAACGTAGGGGGGGTTCCGATCATCGATCACTCTCACGCTCGGTACTGATAGCGATCAACACTGTAGTTCTTCTCGCTCCCGAGCCCTGAACGCAATACAAACCAAGGCAGGAGTAGGGTTTTACGCATCCGTGCGGCCCAAACCTGGGTACACTGCTCGCGTGTCTGCCTCGATCTGCTCTTCGTGCATCCTCCGCCCCCTTGCCGTACCGAAAAGGGGCTCCGGTCCCATAGGTGTTCGTGGGCGATCAGTTTCCCCGACATCTTTGGCGCGCCAGGTAGGGGAAGCATCGAGGTTGTGTGAACCTGATCCAGCATTCACGCGAGCGAAATCTCCACCAACTTCATCGACCTCATCGACATGCCGCCGAAGAAGAAGGCTTCGGAAGTAGCAGGCCCGTCCGCGTCGATCCCGCCACCACCGAAGCCAACGGTTGGTGGGGTAGACGCTGGCGGAAGGACGGACGTCGGTGAGGAAACTCACGGCGTCGCCAAGTCCAAGGACAAGACGGACGACCGAGCGCACTCCAAGACCTCGGTGTCCGTGCATGCACCGCACCCGTCTCAGGAGGCGCGGGACCGGCAGCGGCGTGGTACTCAAGGTACCATACACTTGCTGGGACAAGGTCAAGCTGGCGGGTCCCGGGACGCTCAAGGCCAATATGCGCACCAGCATGCCGGCACGAGCAAGGCACGGTCGCCGGGACGGGACAATGCTCCTTCTAACGTAGTTAGAAGTCCGAGCGTGTCCCGCTCCTCGCACCGTTCGCCGCCGTTACCCTCCACTCCAGCAGAAGCTCTAGCTCGAGCTCAGCTACTCCTCGACTTCCCTCCAGCGGCAGACAAGGCCGACGACTGGAGGGCTACCATCCAGAGCCTCATCGCCTTCGCCAACAACGATACTCCGCAGCAGCCGACGACATCGCGGCCGCGGCAAGTTAGCCAGGCGTGGGCTGATGGCGACAAGACTGCCGGGGGTGCGACCACCGTGCACTCCCCTCCCCGAAGGCCAAAATCGCCGACTCGTCGGATCAACATCGACGACGATTCCACTGCGTCGTCGGATCCACGAGCTCGCCGCGATCAGCGCCAAGTCCTTGACGATAGACGACAAGAGGACGCTCGAACTCGCATCGAGCGTCGAAGAGAAGCGCAGCGACAATCTGACCAGCGCGCTGGGCCCGCTGTCGACATGCACGCGCCCGGAGAACCAGGCGACTTGCCGTACGCGGCGGGTTGTCCTGCATTCACTCGCGAGCTGCGGCAAGTCCAGTGGCCCAGCATGAAGAACTTCAAGCCCGACGTACCCGAGAAGTACGATGGCAAGACTCATCCGTCGGAGTTCCTCAGCATCTACACCATCGCGGTGCAGGCCGCCGGGGGACGAGACGAGAAGATACTCGCAAACTACTTCCCGCTCGTGCTCAAGCCAAACGTCAGATCTTGGCTCATGCACTTGCCGGAGAACTCCATCTCTTCTTGGGCCGACCTGTGCCATCAGTTTGTCGGCGCCTTCACGGGTGGCCACAAGCCCCATGGCCAGGAGAGTGACCTTCATATACTCACCCAGAAGGAAGGAGAGTCCCTGCGAAAGTACATCCAGAGATTCAGCCGCGTCGAGCACAACATCCCAGACGTCCACCCGACCGCGGTTATTAGCGCGTTCCACCAGAACGTGCGCAACCGCAGGATGAGGGAGGAAATGGCGATGTGCAAGATCCGAGACGTTAGTGAGCTTTATGCCCTGGCCGACAAGTGCGCACGCGCTGAGGAGGGGAGGAGACTCCCCGGAGAGGATACTGGAGCAGGGGGAACAGATAGTGAGGATGCCGCCCCGGCAAAGAAGAACCGGCGGCGGAACAACAGGAAAAAGAAGAACAAAGAAGTACTGGTCGTTGAGTAGTCCGGCAAGGAGGCTGGCGCCAAGAAAGCCCAGGATGGCAGCTCCGGCAAGGAGACTATGGCGGCCGCCGACAAGCAGGACGGCTCCGACAAGCAGTACTGTAAGATCCACCGCACCAAGGGCCACGACCTCCAGAACTGCAAAAGGGTCGAGTACCTCGTCGAGTAGCAGAAAGCTGAGTACGAGCGACGCGACAAGGAGAAGGCCCAGGGAGGTGGTGGAGAGTCCGGCAAGAAGCGGCCATTCAACGGCCGGGGAGGACGCCGCGGCAAGGCCAAGCAGCGGCAAGGAGACATACCTCCCCGCGGCCACGACAAGGACAAAGACGAAGACGACGACGAAGACATAGATGACGGAGCTAACAGCGAGCAGGAGTTCCAGAAGGCCACAGAAGTTCTGTGCGTCGATGGAGGTGCCTCTCTGCATACTTCCCACCGCCAACTCAAGCAATGGGTGCGGGAAGTTAATGCAGCAGAGCCACCCGTCGAGTCGCGCAAACTTCTGAAGTGGTCCAGCACGCCCATCGTCTTTGACATTGAGGATCACCCTGACCGCACGACTGTGGTCGGGTGCTTGCCGATGTTGGTTTCGCCAACCATCCGCAACCTCAAAGTCACCAAGATGCTGGTTGACGGCGGGGCCGGCCTGAACTTGATCTCCTCCGCTGTGGTCTGGAAACTCCAGATCCCCGACAGCGAGCTCGAGGAAACCGGTACGTTCCAAGGGATCAACCCGGGAAGGAGCAAGCCGAAGGGGAAGATTACACTTCCAGTGACATTTGGCGGAGAGCTGAACTTTAGGACTGAGAGGATCACCTTTGACGTTGCCGATATTCCATTACCTTACAATGGAATACTTGGCCGTCCGACGCTCGCCAAGTTCATGGCAGCCTCTCACTACGCTTACAACATGCTCAAGATGCTAGGCCCGATAAGCGTCATCTCTGTCCCCGGCGACAAGAAGGACGCTCTTATCTGTGCCGACAAGATTTACCGGGATGCAGCAGCCGCAATAGATAGCAAAACACTTGCCGCTGAAGCTCTCGGGGGGAAGAACAAGACCAAGTCCAGCAAGAGCTCTAGGGCCCACTCCGGCAAACGCACCTCTTCGGAGTGCTGCGCTGCCGTCGAGGACGCACCATCGAGCTCCACCGGCAAGTGCAAGAAGGCAATGGCAGCTCCACCCGCAACCAAGAAGGTGTCCGCCAAGGAGGACGGCGCTGGTGGTACTTTCACCATCAGCGCCACGCTCGACCCCAAATAGGAAAGCACGCTCGTTGCTTTCCTATGGGCGAATGTCGACGTGTTCGCATGGCTACCGTCTGACATCCCCGGTGTTCCCAGGAAAGTAATTGAGCACAAGCTTGCGGTTTGTCCTCACGCGCGGCCCGTCAAGCAGAAAGTTAGAAAACAAGCGGTGGAGCGCCAAGAGTTTATCGCTGAAGAGATCAAGAAGCTGGAAGCGGCAGGCCTTGTGAGAGGTGTACTCCATCCCACGTGGTTGGCCAACCCTGTTGTCGTGCGCAAAGCAAATGGGAAGTGGAGGCTTTGTATAGACTTCACCGATGTGAATAAAGCTTGTCCCAAAGATCCATTTCCCTCGCCGCGCATTGACCAGATTGTTGACTCCATAGCTGGATGCGAGTTGCTTTCATTTCTTGATGCATATTCAGGATACCACCAAATCTTCATGGCTGAAGAAGATGAGGAGAAGACATCATTCATTACTCCATGTGGCACTTATTGCTTCATACGCATGCTCTTTGGATTGAAGAATGCTGGTTCAACTTTTGCAAGGGTAGTCCATACAGCTTTTGAGCCACAGATACACAGAAATGCAGAAGCTTACATGGATGATATAGTGGTCAAGAGCAAGGACAGGGCTACTCTGATTCAAGATCTAGATGAAACCTTTGCGAACCTGCGCAAGATCCAACTCAAGCTCAACCCCGAGAAGTGTGTGTTCGGAGTCCCCTCCGGCAAACTTCTCGGGTTCTTCGTGTCTCAAAGGGGGATTGAAGCCAACCCCGACAAGATCAAAGCCATCGAGCAGATCGAAGCTCCGAAGCGCGTCAAGGATGTACAAAGGCTTGCCGGCTGCGTGGCTGCTCTCAGCAGGTTCATTTCT
Organism: Secale cereale; assembly: GCA_902687465.1. Taxonomy (NCBI): domain Eukaryota; kingdom Viridiplantae; phylum Streptophyta; class Magnoliopsida; order Poales; family Poaceae; genus Secale; species Secale cereale. Next base: position 45,889,030 of record LR738709.1, on the reverse strand, counting down.
AAGTCTGCAGAACACGCCCTGCCGTTTTTCAAAATCTTGAAAAATGCAGGTCCAATGAAATGGACTCCGGAAGCGGAGACGGCGTTGCAAGACTTGAAGAGGTACCTGTCCTCCACTCCAATACTTGTCACACCTAAGCCACAAGAGAAGTTGCTGCTGTACTTAGCAGCAACCAATCAAGTGGTTAGTGCTGCGTTAGTAGCGGAAAGAGAGGCAGATGATGAGCTAACGGCCCCGGCAAGCACGTCCAGCGACAAGCAGGGGGCTTCCCCGACAAGCTCTGGTCCCGACAAGGATGGGTCTGCGCAGATGCAAGAGGAAGTGCGGAATAAGATGGTGCAGCGCCCAGTCTACTTTGTCAGCTCCCTTCTGCAGGGGCTAGATCAAGGTACTCTGGCGTGCAGAAGCTGCTTTTCGGCCTTCTCATGGCCTCGAGAAAGTTGCGCCACTACTTCTAAGCACACGAGATAACAGTGGTCACTCGCTTTCCGCTGAAGAGGATACTGCAAAATCCAGAAGCAACAGGCAGGATTGTCGAGTGGGCACTGGAGCTGTCAAGCTTTGGCCTCAAGTTTGAAAGTACTTCAACTATTCAGAGCAGAGCATTGGCAGAATTCATAGCAGAATGGACGCCAACGCTAGACGAAGAGATTCCAGAGACGAGCATCCCCGCCAAAGAAGCAAGCAAAGAATGGATAATGTACTTTGATGGTGCCTTCTCGCTGCAAGGCGCCGGTGCCGGCGTGCTGCTTGTCGCGCCCACCGGGGAGCACCTCAAGTACGTCGTCCAAATGCACTTTCCCAAGGAGCAAGCAACGAACAATACTGCAGAGTATGAAGGTTTGCTTGCCGGCCTCAGAATCGCAGCGGAACTTCGGATCAAGAAGCTGATTGTGCGGGGTGACTCGCAGTTGGTCGTCCGCCAAGTGAACAAGAGCTACCAGAGTCTGTTGATGGAAGCTTACGTCGACGAAGTGAGAAAGCTTGAAGAGCACTTTGAAGGCTTACAGATGGAGCACGTTCCAAGAGCTCAGAATGACATCGCAGATGGCCTGTCAAAGTGTGCTGCACTAAAGCTACCTGTGGAACCGGGGATCTTTGTGCTCAAGCTAACTCAACCATCCGTAACACCATCAGCTGGACAAAGTAAGAAGAGAAAGTTGGTTTCTGGTGACTACTTGCCGGCAGAGCTTCCTGAAGCCGCCGCCAACAAGGTCCCCATGATCAATGACAAGATTGCTGAGGAGCAGTCTGCTCCTGCAAGCCCAAGGGTTTGTACAGTTAAAGCAGGCGTTCCCGACAAGTTTGGCCCCGGCAAGCTTGCCGGGGAACGTCAAGCTCCGGCCGAGCCGCAGGTTCTTACCGTAGAAGCTGACGTTCCCGCAGCAGCACAGATGCCTTTAGTCCTTGTTGCTGAGCCGCAGGCCCCAACATGGGCGCAGCAGATTGTCCAGTTCCTTCAAACAGGAGAACTTCCCGAAGAGCCAGAAGAAGCAGAAAGAATAACCCGGCAGTCAAGTATGTATCAGTTTGTCGGCAACGAACTGTACAGAAGAAGATTCAACGGCGTGAAATTGAAGTGTATTCCCCGGGAAGATGGCCAGAAGCTGTTGGCAGAGATACATGGAGGCATATGTGGTCACCACATTGGCGCAAGAGCACTTGCCGACAAGGCGTTCCGGCAAGGTTTCTTTTGGCCAGAAGCCCTCCAAGATGCAACTGCACAAGTAACCAAGTGTGAAGCGTGCCAGTTCCATTCTAAACAGATACATCAACCAGCTCAAGCTCTCCAGACGATACCTTTGTCCTGGCCATTTTCGGTCTAGGGGCTCGACATCCTCGGCCCCTTCCCCCGCGCAGCCGGGGGCTTTGAGTTCTTGTACGTTGCCATCGACAAGTTCACAAAGTGGCTGGAAGTGGAACCAGTGAGAAAGGTGACCGCACAGTCAGCAGCCAAGTTCTTCAGGTCGATTGTTTGCCGTTTCGGAATCCCTAACAGGATCATCACCGACAACGGCACACAATTCACAAGTCGCACCTTCATGCAGTACGTCCAAGACCTTGGCGCCAAGGTCTGCTTCGCTTCTGTTGCTCACCCGAGAAGCAACGGTCAAGCGGAGAGGGCAAACGCTGAAGTGCTGCGCGGACTCAAGACAAGGACTTTCGACAGGCTGCACAAGTGCGGAAGAAACTGAATCGAGGAGTTGCCGGTGGCTCTTTGGTCAATCAGGACGACACCAAATCGAGCCACCGGGCAGACACCCTTTGCTCTCGTATATGGAGCAGAGGCAGTTCTCCCCACGGAACTCGTATACGGATCGCCTCGAGTGCTCGCTTACGATGAGCTCGAGCAAGAGCAGCTGCGGCAAGATGATGCGCTGCTCCTCGAGGAGAACCATCTTCAGGCTGTTGTACGAGCTGCTCGATAGCAGCAAGCTTTGCGCCGCTACCATAGCCGCAAAGTTAAAGCCAGAAGTCTCGAGGAAGGCGACCTTGTTCTTCGGCGTGTTCAGTCCGCCAAGAATTCCAAGAAGTTAACGCCGAAGTGTGAAGGCCCTTATTGGGTGAAACAAGTCACTAGGCCCGGCGCAGTCCGCCTAGAGACCGAAGATGGTTTACCGGTGAGCAACTCCTGGAACATTGAGCATCTTCGCAAGTTTTACCCGTAAGGCGCGGTTGCCGTGACCCTCTCCGGCAACCACCTTTTGTACAAGTCTTGCCGCTGTTGCATGTAAACCTTTGTACAAAGCCGGGCACAGACCCCATGCATCAGTAAAGCTTATGTGCCTCGCACAACTTGTCAATTCATGCCCTTTTTACTTTCTTGCATGTATTATCTGACACTTTGTGCAGCACCTATCCCCGATAAGCAATAACGAACCACAAGGCTCCATATCTCTCTATTTTCTCTTCTTTCTTTTCTCTCAAGCAGAAGAAGTTTCCTCGCGCACAAGTTTGCCGGGGGGGGG
>LR738709.1:45864122-45885974 GCA_902687465.1 Secale cereale | reverse complement strand
GGGGGGGGGGGAGGAGATAGTGGTATGGACCAAGTGCCGTTCAAGAGAGCCTTGCCTTGCCGGGAAGCGAACAACACAAAAGCTAAGTTGTCAAAGTTTGAGCGATCAAATTTTTAAATTTTTGAGTTATCCTCCTTGAACGACCGCACTTTGTATGGAAAACCTGTGCGCGGAGGAACCAACTCATGGCTAGCCGCGCCCTTACCTTGTTTCGAGCACGCTCAACGACTTAAGTGTGCTGCGACAAGTGTCGCACCCTTACTTCGTTTTCGAGTTCGCTCAACAATCTAAGTGTGCTGCGACTAGCTGCGACAAGGTTTCTTGTCGGCAACGGCATTGCCAGCAGGCTGCTGAAGTTCCGCACTCAGCGCTCGCGGCAAAGGTCCCTACGCCGGCAAGTTCCCTAAAAGCGTAGGGTAAAAGCATACAAAGCAAGGAAGTCAAGTAGAGGAAATAACATTGCATTCAGTGCCTAAGATAAAGTTATATTACAAAGCAACTTGTCGCAGTACTAATAGACTATTGTTCATAACATGGTAGGCAGCGACAAGGAAAGAAGAAAATAAACGAGACTAATCCGCGCGGTCGCCCTCGACCCTCTTGATGCTGCCCACCTTGTTCACGATAGGCGCGACAAGGGCCTTGAGCGCCTCCTGGTCAACGTCCGGCGGCAAGGTCCTGAGGACGTTGGTGAGATTGAGGCCTAGGTTGAGGTGCACTATCTTCATCAACACCTTCTCGAGGGCCCCCGCGCAGAGCCTGCGCGACTCGTCCGCCAGCTGCTTTGGGATCCTTTCCCGGAGCTGCTGGAGGGCCAGCGCCACCCCTCTGAAGAACAAACTCAGCTTGGCGCTGTGAGGGAGATTCTCGTCGGTGGAGTACCCGAGGTGCTCCGCCCCCAGCTCCGCCAACTCCTTGTCGACGTCGGCAGCGGCGGCAACAAGACCCTCTGTCCAGTGCTCCACCGTCAGCCTGAAGTTGTTTTGGGAGAGAGCGGCGCTGTCCAACAGTGCCCTCTCGGTCCTGAGGTCCTCCTTCAGTTTCGTCTCCTGCTCTCTGACGCCGTCAAGCGATGTGGTGAGGGTGGAAAGTTTCAACTCCAGATCGGCGATGGAGTCCTTGGCGACGGCGAGCTCCTTGCTCTTGTCGGAGAGGCGGACCTGCAGCTCGGAGTGGCTGTGGGCGTCCTTCTCCCTCTCCGACACAAGTGCGGCAACCTTCTCTTCGCTCGTCTTCAAGTTGGCCTCCAGTTGCGCCACCCTCGCCTCCAAGTGCCTCTTGGCGGTCTCAGCAGCTGCAGCGGCGTCCTTCGCTTCCTGCAGAGCTCCGCCAAGAGACTGTTCGCACGCGGCAGGCTCGTCCTCGTGGCTATCGAGGTCGAGCTTCCGCTGCGTCAGTTCACCTTCTCGCCGGGACAACTCCTCGGCGGCGAGCCTTTGCTGCTCCTCTGCTTCGGCCTTCTCAAGAATAAACGCCTGATGCGCCTCGGCAAGCTGCTCCCGCTCCTCCGCCAAGGACCGGAGAGCTGCTTGGTTGCTGGCCCGGAGCTCTTCTGCGCGCTTCTCCAAGTCGACACCTGCCTTGGCGGCCAGAGCCTCTCGGGACTCCAGCTTGGCCTGCCGGGCGTGGTACAAAGACAAAAGCCTCCGCAGAAGCCGCTCCTCCTCGGGCTCGCTGCTGCTGCTTGGCGCGTCGACGAACTTCAACCCGGCGGAGGCGAGGACCTCCCCATCAAAAACCTCTCCCTCCGCAGGCGCCCTCGACGAGGACGCACACGGGAGCTGGATGAAGACTCCGTTGCCGGCCTCCAGGTAGGCGCCTGGCTCAGCTGCGGCAGCAGCGGGATCGGCAGCCGGCGCAACGTCTGACACTCCTGCGGCCTCAGGGCCGTCAGTGCGACTGCCGGTCCCCTCCTCAGCTGCCGCGCCGGCGGCCTTGGCTGCCTCTTCGGCGGCGGGCTCGTCGACACCGGCCGCTCCTTCAGTAGCGGCGGCATCACCAGTGTTGCCGCGCGCGTCCTCCTCGACGGCGACCTCCATCTCCATCGGCTCTGGGGCGGACGGGTCTGACAAAAGAAAAGAAGAAGAAAGAAGAATAGTCAAGCAAATATCCAAAAAAGAAAATCACAAGGAGAAAAGTCCAAGGATTTTACCTGTGTGGGCCTCCTCTTCGGTGGGGTTCCTTGCCGGGGAGTCCCCCCTCGGCGGCGTGGTAGTAGCTCCCGCCGGTGGAGGGTCGCTGACGCCGTCCCTTGGCGGCGTACTCGCCCTTGGCGGAGTACTCGCCCTTGGCGGGGTGCTCGCCCTTGGCGGGGTACCCGCCCTTGGCGGAGTGCCCTCCCTTGCCGGGGAACTACCCCTTGGCGGTGCAGTCGAGACGTGCGGCGCGTCGGGGGCGGTCTCCTGGCGCTCCTGAGGCAGCTGCTCCGTTTCTACACAAGTCAACAAACAAAACGTCAACAAAGATAGAAGGCCCAAGCGCGCCCGACAAGCGGAAAATAGACGAAGGACTTACGCTGGGGGCTGCTCTGGAGAACGGCCGTCGGGTCCGACGAGCTTGTCGCAGGCGCACCCCCTCCAGCTGCGGCGGGCTCGTCCTCGATGACGATCACCGGGACTTTGGCCCTCTTCGCCGCCCTCTGGGCCAGAGTCCTGGAAGAAAGACAAGATCATAATTAGGCGAAAGAAATACAAGACAAGAATCAACAGAAAATCAAAGAAAAACAAGAGTCGCGAAGACTTACTCCTCTCCCTCCTCGTCGCCGGAGTTGAGCGTCGAGAAATCAAAGTCCGGCTCGCGCGTCCCGGCGCGAGGAGCTGGGGGAGTAGGCTCCCTCGGCCGCTTCGCGGGGGCAGGGGCGGCGGTCTGAGAAGACCCCGCTCCGGTTGTCGCCGAGGCACGAGGGGCAGAAGGAGCAGTAGAGCCGGTCCTGGAAGACCCCCCTCCGGTTGCCGTTGAAGCACGAGGCACTCCCTTGGCGGCCTTGCTCGTCGCGGTGGCGCGTGTCGGGCGGCGCTGCGGCTGCTGGCCCGCTTGCCGCCCCGCCGCGTCGACGGCCTTGCGGAGGCGCCTCCTTGTCTGAGCTGGAGGGCTTGCTGGAGGTGGCGAGCTGCCCGAGGACGAAGAAGAGGAATTGAGGCCCAGCGAACCACCCGAGTCCTCAGCGGGGTCGCTCGACCCGACGCCCTGCTCGGCGGGCCCGCTCGACCCAGCGCCTTGCTCGGTGGGCTCGCTTGTCTCGGCGAGTCGCCCGGCAAGCTTTCCCGCTTTCCGAAGCTCTTCCTCCTCGATGAGACTTACCGCCTCCGCCGCCTCCGCCTCCTCCACAGTATATCCGAACTCACCCGCGGCCCTGGCTGCCGCAGCCTCTTCCAGCCTAGTGGCAATATATGCCATTTCCTGGTCGGTGGTGTCGCGGGTGAGTCCCCTCTTCTCATCGGCGTCGACTGGCAGCTCCACCAGGTTGTCGAAGATCGTTTGCACGCCTTCGTCGGAAGGTTCCGCCAAGTGGGGTCGATCCCATGGGAATCACACAACGGCATCGCCGCGCGGATGGCACTGAGCGCAGAGCTATTGCACAATGGAACTACGCCCTGCGGCAACGCAAACCACTCCGGGTGGGCGGAGTCGTACTTGAACAGTGCTTGAAGCATTGCGTTGAGCTCGAGGACAGTGAAATTGTAATTAAGGCCCGGGCGCAACCTCATGATGTCTTCCGCGTTCTCAAACTCCCAAGCAGCCCTCTTCCTCTCCTGCAAGGGAGCGATGCGGCGGCGGAGGAAGTCTGCCCCGACGGCACCTACAGTGAGCCTGGCTTGCCGGAGGCGAAGAATTCAAGTGGTGGCTATCTTCAGCTTGTCGTCCTCGGGGGCCAGGTCACTCCAGTCATTGCCGCGTACTACTGCGACTTGGCGCCGGGAAGTGAACTGCTGCGGGTCATCCTCCATAATCCAACACCAGTTGGCCCTTCACTCATCCCACTTGCCGCGGAGCTCCCCCGTCAAGTAAGCCCCTTTCTTATGAAGCCTAAAGATCCAAGAGATCCCGCCAGACAGAGGTGACCCAGACTCGACTCGAGGTATGAAATAGTGGCGGAAGAGAGCTACATTGGGGTAAACTCCGACGAAATTTTCGCACAGATGTGCAAAAATGGCCATGGTCAAGACGGCGTTTGGGGTGAAGTCAAGGAGATGAAACCCGTAGGTATTCATGATATCGTAGAAGAACTCCGAGAATGGCGGGCAGAGTCCGCAGTAGAAGAACAGAGCGAAAAAGGCATAGCCACCCAGGAACATCTCGCAGGCCACAGCGGGGAGTACCTTGGTACGCGGATGCGCCTTTGTCTCCCTCGACCAGAAGAGATAGAAGGTTTCTTCAGCTCCTCCGCGCCTAGCTGTGGCGGAAAGACCGCCATCTTCTTCCGCATTGATGCTAGCCGCAGCACCTTGGCAGTCTTCGCGGCCTTCGCCTTCTCGCCCTTCGGGGCCATGGCGGGGATGGTGGAGGAAGTCGACGGCGCTGGTGATGCTGGCGGCGGCGGAAGGAGGGCGGAGCGCTGCTCTCTTTCGACCTTCGGGGAGGAGGGGAGCGGCGGGGGTTTCTGGAGGATGAAGAAGCAACGGGCGAATGGAAAGAACTGCCCCTGTTTCCCCTGCTTTTAAGGGGGGAGGAGGGGACGTTCCGCATTTCCCCATTAAAGAAACAGGCCACGATCTCTCCCACAACGCCGCAATCGACGCGTGCCGTTAGGGAGGGGCGCGGTGGATACGGAGTGGGATACGGCGTGCCGCGGGCCGCGCGTGCCCGTGCACTGTTTTGGGCCTGGCCCAACAGCGCTCGGCACCGTGTGTGGCCCAGGCCCGGGGGCTCCTGTCGGTGTACTAAAGTAGGGGTACCTTAGTATCCCGAACTTGTGCACGGGCAGTCACAGCGTCCCGTGGCAAGGCTTGCCGTGCGGCCGTCAAGGTCCACAGTGGTTCCTTTGGAGCCATTCAAGAACAAAGTATTCAAGTTGAAGTAACCAGGCCCCGGCAAGAGGAGTTTGCCGGGAAGATCACTCAAGGCTCAAGACCACTTCTTTGGCACAAGACCCTAGCAAGAGGAGCTTGCCGGGAAGGCCAAACGTGACATTTCAAGAGACTTGCCGCGGCGCGCCACGCGTCCCGGCAAGGCCCGGGGAGCAACAAGCTCCCGGGCGTGGCAATATAGTAACCGCGGCAAACTTCCACTAGGTGCCCGCGCTCCAGCGCATCCACCCACGTGTCGTTCTGGGACCCTTCCGGGCGCACGTGGCGGAAGGCTGTGCAGCCTGGGGTACACGGTGGCAAGGCGCGATGACGAGGCCACCGTCGTGGCGAACGGTGGCGCCCTGATGGACGCTTTTTGCACTGTTTAGGGCGACGGCGACGGGCATTCAATGCCCTTGTCCCCTGCCGTCAGAGTTAGGTATAGAGCACTATGCAAACACTGTTCCAACTACCATCATTTTTACATTTTTACCCTCATCTGCATTGCCACTTGTCGGTGACCCCTTTGACCTATAAAAGGAGGCCCATGCGCAACGTAGGGGGGGGTTCCGATCCTCGATCACTCTCACGCTCGGTACTGATAGCGATCAGCACTGTAGTTCTTCTCGCTCCCGAGCCCTGAACGCAATACAAACCAAAGCAGGAGTAAGGTTTTACGCATCCGTGCGGCCCGAACCTGGGTAAACTGCTCGCGTGTCTGCCTCGATCTGCTCTTTGTGCATCCTCCGCCCCCTTGCCGTACCGAAAAGGGGCTCCGGTCCCATAGGTGTTCATGGGCGATCAGTTTCCCCGACACCGGTGTCCTAGCTCGTCCTCAAACATTTCGAATCTCGTTTTTTAAGTCCCCATAAATCCAAAAACACACTAGAGCATTCCGTCTCGCCGTCCTGTCTTGGCCACAAACATTGCGAATCTCGGTTTTTATATCTCTGTAAATCCAAAACTCACCAGGAAATCATGAAACTTGGCATGGTGTCACTAAATGGTACATATAATTGTCCAATTTCGGCGAAGCTATATTACAACCCTCTTACAAACCGGAGCATGTCGCAACCCTCATGGTTCCGGTAGGGAAACATGCCCCTCTTGTGGGCGAAACTATACTCGCTGGCTCTTCTCGCCTTGAACTTTGTTTTCTATAGGCAACATAGAATAACAGGAGTGTCGTGCTGAAATTTGAAACTGTTCAGGGTTTGTTTGGCCATTGTATATATATATATATATATATATATATATATATATATATATATATATATATATATATATATATATATATATTACTAATTACTAAGTTTTCTACGCATTTAATGTAGTCCATAATTCAAATTTGAACTACAAGCACATGCTCCAGTGAAGCAAAATGGGTGGGAAATCGTACATGTGTCATTGGGTGCATGTTTAGGTCTCATTTAAGGAATGGGAATGAATTACAAACTTGTCGTCGTCCTGAAACATTGAGAATCTCGGTTTTTAAATCCCAATAAATCAAAAACTCACCCAAAAAAGATGAAACTTGGCATGGTTTCATGACATGGCACATATATGTCGTGGTAAAAAAATGTCTAGTTTGAGAAGAGGCGCAGACATTAGTAGCCAATGAAGTCCTTTTTGAAACAAAAAGCTAACATGTTAATATCGCAAAAGGTTGTATTATATTAATCATGTTGAAATTCAACCATACTCGGTGGCGTGAGTGCAGCTGTTTGATTAGATGGGACGAGCGCGAGAAGTCCACCATGTAGGCTCGACGGGACGTGTGCGAGCAGTCCGCCGCGCAGGCTTGACGGGACGCGTGCATCCTGTCCACCTTGCAGTCGCAGGCTCGACTGAACACATGCGAGCAGCAAGGCCGCCCATGCTCACCAGGAAGCAATCTCTTCGACCTCCATGCACCAGTCGTTGCCCGCCTCGCTCACAACTTCTCCATTAATGGGTTAATTAAAGCACCTGGACGGAGGGTGTTTGCTTGTGATCCCATGGCAGTATTTTCATTGTTTGTGTTTTCAACTAATATTCCGCCCTAATTTAAATTTCCACATAGGCCAACGGATAATAAGATGACAAATTTACAATGGCGCAGATAATAATTTTCTTACATATTCCGGATAATTTAAAATGCCACATGCGGCAAAGCCCGGAAGACACGGGGGCATGAGGAGAAGGAAATTGCAGACACCAATCTGGGTAGCTACTGTCTCTACTCGTCGATGGATCGCCGGGCGACGACATCCTCCAGCTCCTTCTTCAATTTCTCACGACTTTGCTTGAAAGCAGGCACAGATTCCTCCACCTCCTGCTCGCGCTCGATCCGGAGCTTCTTCAAGTCACCCATCAGTTCCTCGACGACCGCTGTCAGCATCATCCCCGAGGCACTGTTGTGCTCATACATCATCTTCTAGCCGGCGGCCTCCTCGTCCTTGTCGGCGAGCGCCTTGAGGAGCTTCGCATTGTCACCCATGAGTTGCTCGACGAGGCTGGTCGCCTTGTCAACCAAGGCATCACTGATCTTGAGCAGCTTCATCAAGCCGTCGACCAGCTCCTGCTGCGTAGTGACGCCAGCGAGAATGTCATGGTCGCCGGCGAAGGACTTTAGGAACACCGGCTCATCGTGATGGCCGACGCCACAAATGCGCTTGTGAGAGCCCTCGCGTGCCTGTGAGTGCTCGTTCGAGGGCTCCGTGGTGCGCCGGGACATCTCTGCTGTGGTTGCGGCTTCGTGGCAGGACCTCTCTTGTGCTTCCGCGGCCTTGGTCTTTGCTGCCTAATTATATGTCCACCCTAAACTCGTCCTACCGTTCATGGAGGAACGACTTGACAGGAAAGACCAGTTTTGTGAGTGATGAGGAGAGGAACTGTGAAGTAATTTTTGAGTGGGTAGTTTTTATAGCCCGGTGCTAAGTGTGAACACATATTAGTTTGATAGGTGTGAACAGATTTACCATTACTTATTGCGTTGTAATATGCAATGTGACGAGAAACAATGTCAAAATTTATTGATGGCAGAAGGTTGACCACGTGGTTGCTCGCCGTTGAGTCGGCTGTTTGCCACGTATCACACACATCTTGTTAAGTTGAACCATTTCTGTTGTGTTCGCTAATCGAAAATAGTTTGTCCGAGTGAACCGTATGCCCTATATCACACACACCTTGATCTGGCTAACCGTTTTTGTTAGACTCCCTACTAGCAAACAGTTCATCAGAGCGAACTGTATGCCATATACCGCACACACATTGATCTGGCTGCCCATTTTTATTGTTCTACCTCATCACAAACAGTTCGAACGGCTCAACCATCTGCCCTGGATCACACACGCAACTACAATATGAACCGTGTTTGATGTATCATTCATCGCAAACATTTTGCACCTTTTTTGACTTTTTTTACATCTCATTTGTGATTAATGCATCGCACACAGTTTCGTCAGAGGGTCTCTGATCGTAGTGTCACGTTAGCAGCAACCTACAGTAGTGTTGGCACATACAAATTTGCTTAGAACGGCAAGGAAATACCGCATATAGGTAGGTATGGTGGACTCATTTGGCATAACTTGGGTTTTAGGAATTGGATGCACAAGCAGTATTTCTACTTAGTACAAAGTGGACGCTAGCAAAAGATTGAGAAGCGACCAACCAAGGAAAGAAAACCATAATAAGAGAACATTAAACATAACTAACACCAAATAGTGCAACACAAGTAGGATGTAATTTCATTGCATGACTATTGACTTTCGTGCTTACATAGGGAATCACAAACCTTAACATCTATATTCTTACTAAAACATAATTACTCATTAACATGGCTCATATATCACTATAATCATATATCAAAACTATTACAAAGAATCAAGTTTATTTTGTCCAATGATCTTCGTGAAAGTTTTTATTATATCCCCCTTGGATATCTATCACTTTGGGACTAGTTTCATTGGACAACCGCTACCCGGAAGGGATTTGTTATTTTATCCTATCCTTACTTCACGTTTTGGCACCGCTACCCGAAAGGAATTGACAACCCCTTTATCCTATGTAGTGTTACGTGGTTCTCCTACTGGTTCGATAACATTGGTTTCATCACTCAGGTAAATACCTTACCATTGGTGTGCTGCATCCTCCCTTATTCCTTGGGGAAACACCGACACATCTAAGCAACATCAAAGGATCTTTCTGGCGCTGTTGCCAGGGAGACATCACCAACATCTATCAGGTTCCTAATCACAAATCTCATCTCCTTGCAATTTACATTATTTTCCATTTGCCTCTCATTTTCATCTCCCCCACTTCACAAAAAATTGTCATGTTTATTCGCCCTCTTTTTAGTTTGCCGTTTTCTTGCCTTCTTGGCATCATGGCTAGTCCTCCCCTCATCAGTTGCACCCCCGAGAACAAAGTTCTCAATTTTAAGGAAAGATGTGGAGAAAGCCTAAAGGATGCTTGGTACCGGATTTGCAATTCTAATAGCAGATCTATTCACAAGCAATCCACTATTGTTCTTCTTCGGAATTTTTATGTGGGAATCACTACTTGGTTTAGATTTGTTCTTGATACCATTACCGAAGGAAATTTCTTAAATTGTCCTCCTCTTGATGCTTTGAATGCGATGGGAAGTCTAGTGGGTTCTCCTCCTATTACCATTAATGAAAGAGCATGTTATGCAAATTAGATGTTATAGAAAAGGAAATGCTCACTAAAAAACATATTGAAAATTTCGATAAAAAGATGCATGATCTTGCTAATAAGTTTGGGTCGAAAGCGGGTGATATTTTTAAATTGCTAAAAGAGAAGGACCCCGTATTCAATGGAAGAATTGAATAAAGTCCTTCTCGGATTGATAAATTGGAAGAATTTTTTAGTAACTTGAGCACCACTTTTTCATCCGTTAATACAATCGATAAAACACCCGTGAGAAGATGCAAGAACAAGGGGGCTACTTCTAGTAGCGACAAAGGGGATCTTAAAATGATTAGTATTCATCCCAATTTTATTGAAGTAATAAAAAGTCCCCTTTACAAAAGAAAATTCCTTGATCTTGTCCCTAGAATTATCATTGTTGAAGAAATATATGCCAAATCTTTGAAGAAATGTGTGATTAAGGAATTAGAAAACAAGGATGACAACACTTGAGATCTTTGAATTATGCCTAGCAAAGGGTGTAAAACAACAGCGCTCGTTGGGAGGCAACCCAACTTGTATCTTTTTGCTTTTCGGTTTTGTTGTTGTTTTCAATAAAATAACCAACAATACCTATGGTTTGATGTGTTTTTGTGGTTTAAATAAATGTTTGTGCCAAGCAAAGCCTTTGGGATGATTGGGTTGATAGTTGATTTGATCGCGTTGGAAAATTCAGAAATTTTGCGTCCAGAGATAGAATTTCTGACGATTACTGGAGCATGATAAACTCTTGATTTTTTTGGCGTTATCAATATACAATTTTTCCACATTATCCCAATTTTTTAGAATTTTTAGGGCTGCAGAAGTATGGTCAAAATTCGCATCGTTACAGACTGTTCTGTTTTGACAGATTCTGTTTTCGTTGTGTTATGTGCTTGTTTTGATGATTCTATGGTTTCCTTTGATGAGTTTTTGCCATATAAATGGTAGAATACAGTAGATATAATACAATTATAAAATAAGAATTGGTTTGCTACAGCACTTACAGTAAATATTAGTTTTGTCATACTAACGGATCTCACGAAGTTTTGTCGAGTTTTGTGTGATTAAAGTTTTCAAGTTTTGGGTGAGATCGCGATGGATGAAGGAATAAGGAGGAGCAAAAGGCTAAGCTTGGGGATGCCCGAGGCACCCCAAGATAATATTCAAGAAGTATCAAGCAACTAAGCTTGGGGATGCCCCCGAGTGGCATCCCCTCTTTCTTCTAATGACCATCGGTATTTTACATGAAACTTTATTTTTATTCATCACATATTATGATTTTTGCTTGGAGCGTCTTGTATGATATGAGTCTTTGCTTGTTTATCTTTTTCATTTTCAATAAGTATCCTTGCTTTAAACACCTATTTGTTAGAGCCAAATTATGCTATGCTTGCTCCTATGCTTCACTTAAATTTTTAGAGCTTTGGAATTGCTCTAGTACTTCACTTATATCTTTTTGAGCACGGTGTGCTCTGTTATTTTTGAAGAAATTTCTCTCTTGTTTCACATAGATTAATTTAAGAGAAATAAATATTATGCTCATGTTCTTCACTTATATTTGCTTGAGCAAGCAACATATAAAACTAGTCCCAAAGTGATAGATATCCACAGAGGATATAATAAAAACTATCATTAAGACCATTGGAAAAAATAAACTTGATTCTTTGTAATAGTTTTGAGATATGACGATAGTGATATATGTGCCATGCTAATGAGTAATTATGCTTAGTAAGAATATTGATGTTAAGGTTTGTGATTCCCTACGCAAGAACGAAAGTCAATAGTCATGCAATGAAATTACATCCTACTTGTGTTGCATTATTCGATGTTAGTTATGTTTAATGTTCTCTTATGATGGTTTCCGTTCCTTGGTTGGTCGCTTCTCAACCTCTTGCTAGCCTCCACCTTGTACTAAGTAGAAATATTCCTTGTGCATCCAAATCCTAAAACCCAAGTTATACCAAATGAGTCCACCATACCTACCTATATGCGGTATGTCCATGTCGTTCTAAGAAAATTTGTATGTGCCAACTCTAATTTCAAAATAAATTTCTTGTGACGACCCCGGCTCGACCGTGTACTAATCATACACGCAAATGCACACGATCAAGCCTAAGGACTCACGTGAAGGAATCACAACGCAACTCTAAAACATAAATAAATACATTCAAGTCATATATTACAAGCCAGGGGCCTCGAGGGCTCGAATACATAACATGATGTCACACACATAGTCAGCGGAAGCATTAGATGTCTGGGTACAGACATAGAACACAAGTTCAGATAGGCCTCATACGAGGCGGGGCAAAAGAAAAGCTACGATCGAAAAGGCGCAGGCCTCCTGCCTGGGACCTCCGATCCTACTCCTGGTCGTCGTCCGCCGGCTCCTCGTAGAAGTACTCGCCGGCCGGGTAGTAGTAGTAGCCAGCCTCGGGCTGGTAGTAGTAGTCGTCAACAGGGGCTGCGGGCACCATGGCTCCGTCGTCTGGTTTATCATGCGGGTAGGACAAAAGAGGAAGCAAAGCAACCGTGAGTACTCATCCAAAGTACTCAGCAAGACTTACATCAGATCTATACTAAGCAATGCATTATTTTCAAAGGAGGCTTTATGTGGGTGGACTAGACTGCAGAAAGCCAGAGCAGAGATGGGAAAAGCCTAGTCCTGACGAAGACTAGCATCTTCAGCGTCTTGCAGCAATTAGAAGGGAGCAGAATAGTACATCATAAAGTAATGGGTTTATAGTAATATCAACTTCATATCTCAAGTCACCAGTTCTAGTTGTACCGAAGTGGATACAACTCCGAGTGTCCGTTACCGTAGGACAGGCTATCGATAGATTGTTTCTTCCCTGCAGGGGTGCACCACGTTACCCACCACGCTCGCTTAACTCCGGCCGGACACACCATCAGGTCGTGCCCGCCCTCGGCCAAACAATACGACGCAACCCGACCGGATACCGCCAGAGAGGATCGAGCACGCCGGACTAATCCTATGCCCCCGGGGGTCATGGCCGTCGCCCCGGACACTCCGCACGTTGCGAGGCCGTTCGGTAGCAGACCTAGCAACCCCTTATACAAGCGCAGTTGCATCCTAAGTCCAATCCGAACGGGCCGCTCAATCGCTGACGTCGTGACGGCTCCGGCTGATGTATACGACGCAGAGCACCCACTCACACCCACGTGGTGGTTAGTGCTATCGGACCCGGAGGCCCCTCGGATCAAATATCCAAATCGCTTAGTGTATTGGGAGCGCGCGGTAACGAGCAGAGCCTACGATACTGTTGGCCCCGTCGTCCCGTCTCGAGGACTTGTGACAAGGACTGGAAATGACCGGCCACGCCTCGTAGTTATCTCGCGGGTACCCTCACTGGTCACCCGACTCCACAGCTCACGCCTCAAAGGCACTCGCGGGTACCCCTCTGGGTCAACCCGCCTCCATCCAACATGTGTAGTAGTAACTTCAAAGTGTCATCAGACGCACGATACCTCTGGCCGCACGCCTTTGTTCCTGGCGACGTCCGGCCTCGGGGATCGATACGTCTTTAAACACGGTATGGTAATCCAGGGCATCCGTGTGGTTTTCATGCCGATGAGGAATCCGAGGAATCACCCTCGTTGGACTCCTATACGACAAGTCCCGTTAAGGTGATACCGGAGGAATCACCCTCGGCGGTAATCACCATAGCGGATGCACGACAAAAGCTAAGTCGGAAGTGGGAAGAGGAATCACCCTCGGTAACCCACAACGAGCTAGCTATACTACAGGGACAACATCGAAAGTGAGTTCGGAGGTATCACCCTCGTCACCCGATGTTAACTCTGCGGAGTCGAGCATATTAGGGGGGTTGTGCGGTGATGTGAAGAAGGTCAGGGGAAGGGGCTCGATCGCTTGATCGAGGCAAGGGTACTATGCGAGGCAACTACGAGAGTGTGGGACCATAGCAGTGCTACCCAACCTATACTAAGCAGTTTATGAATAAAGACAGGTATCAACAGTTTAGCAAAAACAGGCTATGCAACAGTAATAGGAGCAGTAGCAGTAGCAGCAATTCTAATGCAAGAATAAGAGAGAATAGACATAGGCGATATCGGAATGATCAAAGGGGGGGTTGCTTGCCTGGTTGCTCGGTGGCAAAAGCAAGGTCGTCGGAGGGGGAACCAATCACCGGGACGGCGTCGGTCTCGGGATCTGCGTCAGCGCCGGGCTCTACCGAGAGAGAAGAGGGGGAAGAAACAGATAAATACACAAAACATATGCAACACAGAGCGTGCTAAGCTAACGTGCAGTGCAGGGTTGCCTAAAAACATGTCTAAGTCATATTGGTTATTTTTAGGAATTAACTGGAATTATTTACCGGTGTATGTGCACTATTCATCTATCGGAAACGGGCTAAAAGTTGCGGGTTCACCTCCGTAGAGGGTCCCGATACGGAAACAGATAGTACGGTTAGAATCGTCTCGTCGTTCTGAGCAACTTTCATATAGAAAGTTTTTCGATCCGAGCTACGGTTTAAAAGTTATGAATTTTCGAAGTTTAAATGATTTTCTGGAATTATTTTAAATAACAGAAAAGAATTATTGCATCAGCATGACGTCAGCCAACGGCTGACCAGGTCAAACCTGACCTGTGGGTCCAGTGGGACCCACATGTCAGTCTCTGTTACTTTAACAGAGTTTTAAACTAACTAAACAGGTTAATTAGGGGTGTGGGACCCACTTGTCATAGACTTATTAGCTAAACTAAATAGTTTTTTATTTTTAAAACGTTTTAATTAGATTTTAACCGCAGGGGCCCCACATGTCAGTGGCTACGGTGAACAGTATCCACAGTTGACCAAGTCAACGTGGTCAAACTTTGCAGGGGGCCCACTGGTCAGTGCCTAGGGGCGGGGCCCACACGCGCCACGTCGGACCACCGGCGTCTAGCCGCCGGCGACGTCGAAACGCGGCGGAGAGCACGGGCCGGCGTCGGAGATCGCCTACAGACCACCAAATGAGTCGGGGTTGGTCGCGTTCGAAAGCTGGGAACGAACCGCATCCAACCGCGGCAATCTCGCGGGCTGCGGTGGACGGTAACGGCGCCGGCGAGCGGCGAGGCGGACGCCGGCCTTCGGCCGTGTTCGGCTACGGTGCTACGGGACACGGCAGGCAGCGCGTGGGAGTGCGTTGGGCTCGCACGGACGTGCTGAGCTCAGAACCGAGCTCGGTTGAGCTCGACGGCGAGTGTGGCCGCGACGGCGAAGCTTCAGGCGGCGGCCGGGGCTCGGCAATGCGGCGAGACGGCTACGGCCATGAAAAGGACCAGGGGAGAGGGAAGGAAGCAGCGGCGCTCACGTAGGGGCACACGGTGGCCGGTGCGAGGTTTAGTAGCTGCAGAGGAGTTGCCGGAGACGAGGAAGACGGCGGCGTTGTTCGGAGATGCGGGCGAAGGGGCTCGACGTCGCGGGGTCCTCCGGCTCCTCTTGAGGTCCCCAGTAGATGAAGAAGACGACGGCGGAGCTGGCCGACACCGAGGACGAGCGCGGGACCGCCGGTGGCCGTGACAGAGCAGAGGCGCGGCGGCGTTGGCGTCGGGCGTCGGTGGTTCTGGTGGAAGGAGGAGGGGAACGAGGTGAGCGAGAGGGGGAAATGGAGGAGGAGGGTCAGGGGAGACGGCTCGGGCCGATCTTATCGCCTCCCACCTGCCCTCGTCGCGGTGGCGAGCTGCGGGCGACCGGCGCCGTTCGGTCCACGGCGGCGGCGACACGGGGAAGGGAGCAGGTAGAGGGAGTTGGGCTGGGCCGTGCTGGGCCTTGTTCAGGCGACAGGTAAGTCTCTCCCCTCTCTGTTTTTCATTTTATTATTTCACAGAGAGAGGAAGGCATTGATTTGGCCTTCATAGGACTTTTGTAAAATGAGGAAGTTGGTCCAAATATTACTGTGCAATTTTCCCCAGCACCAAAAATTGGTTTGGGCAAATTTGGATCATTTTTGAATTTTACAAAAATAAAAAGGCATATTAAAGTGCTGTATTGGCACTGTTTAAATGCCCTAGCCCATTAATGGGGTTGCTGGTGATGTTGTTTTCACCAGGAACAATGGTTTTGGAATATTTGCAACAACATGGACATTTTTCCAAAATTTTTGGAACAACTTCATTTTGCATTTGAATTTGAATTTGAATTTTCAGGGGCAAAATTGAGTTGTTTTGTTTAACCACTGTGATTAGCTTTGCTAATGAGCATGACAAGGCATGATTAACATTATGACACAGGGATTAATACAAGGGGGTGTTACAAATTCTCCTCCTCTAAAAGAAATTCTCGTCCCGAGAATTTAGGAGGTAGCAGAAAAGAGGTCGGGGTATTCCGCCCGAAGATTTTCCTCGCGTTCCCAAGTGGCTTCATCTTCGGTATGATTTGACCACTGCACTTTCAGGAACTTGGTTGTCTTCTGGCGGGTCCGACGTTCAGTTTGATCGAGGATGCGGATCGGATGCTCCTTATAAGAAAGATCATCTTGAAGCTCGAGCATCTCGTGATCCACAGCACGATGCGGGGATTCCTTGAAGGATCGACGAAGTTGCGACACATGGAACACATCGTGGATATGCGAGAATTGCGGCGGCAATTGCAATTTGTAAGCCACGAATCCACGTCTAGCAACCACGGGAAAGGGGCCAATGTAGCGTGGAGCTAACTTGCCCTTGATACCGAAACGGTGGGTGCCCTTCATAGGGGTGACACGAAGATAAACTTGATCACCTGGTTGATAAGTCAATCCCCATCGCTTGCGATCATAGTTGCTCTTTTGACGGTCTTGAGCCGCCTTAAGATTTTCTCGCACGATACGGACTTGCTCTTCGGCATGTTGAATAATGTCCGGACCAATAACTTGTCGTTCCCCAGTTTCTGACCAGTTCAGAGGGGTTCGACACTTACGTCCGTATAGAACTTCAAAAGGAGCCATCTTCAAGCTTGCTTGATAGCTGTTGTTATACGAGAACTCGGCATATGGAAGGGATTCTTCCCATTTCTTACCGAATGATATAACACAAGCTCGCAGCATATCTTCAAGCACTTGATTGACTCGTTCAACTTGACCTTGGGACTGGGGGTGATAAGCTGAACTCCAGTGGATATGAGTTCCCAAAGCTTCTTGAAAACTTTCCCAGAACTTGGGAAGTGAACAGGGTGCCACGGTCCGAACTGATCTCCTTCGGAATTCCGTGGAGGGATACAATTCGGGAGATATACAGTTCTGCTAACTGGCTAGCAGTGATAGTCTCCTTGACTGGCAGGAAGTGTGCAACCTTTGAGAGTTGGTCGACGACGACAAGAATGGCATCGTTACCCTTCTGGGACTTAGGAAAGCCAGTAATGAAATCCATCTGTACCTTATCCCATTTCCACAGCGGAATAGGAAGAGGTTGCAGAAGTCCAGCAGGCTTCTGATGTTCTGCCTTCACGCGACGACAGACATCGCATTCAGCAACATAACGAGCAATATCCCGCTTCATATTAGGCCACCAGTACCTTTGGCGGAGATCACGATACATCTTAGTACTACCAGGATGAATAGACAGCGGTGTATCATGTGCCTCCTTCATGACCTTGTCAGTCATTAGGTCGAAACGAGTTACCACAATGCGGCCTCGGAAATACAAGGTTCCATCTTCGGATATTGAGAAATCCCTGTATTTCGGAAGATGCAGTTCTTGTTTTATAACATCAACGTGAGCATCTTTGGTTTGCGCTACCTTGACAGCCTTCTCAAGATCCGGCTGTATCACAAGGTCATTAAGCGAACCATGTGGAACAATAAGCAGATTCAGCTGGCGTAATTCCTCATAGAGACGAGGCTGAGCTCGCCTAACCTTGAGGTTGGTGCTGTATGACTTGCGACTCAAGGCATCGGCCATCACATTAGCCTTGCCAGGGGTATAAGAAATACCGCAGTCGTATTCAGAAATAGTTTCCAACCATCGCTGTTGGCGGAGGTTAAGATCCGGCTGAGTGAATAAATATTTCAAGCTTTGATGATCAGTATAAATCTCACACCGGTTACCGAGAAGGTAATGTCGCCATAGCTTCAATGCAAAGATCACTGCAGCAAGTTCAAGATCATGCACTGGATAATTCTCTTCATGCGGACGCAATTGACGCGATGCATACGCAACTACTCTTCGTTCTTGCATTAGGACACAGCCTAAGCCTTGACGAGAGGCGTCACAATATATCACGAAGTCCTTGCGAGAATCTGGAGGAGCAAGCACTGGTGCAGAAACGAGCTTGTCCTTAAGAGCTTGAAAGCTTTCCTGGCATCTATCTGTCCACTCAAACTTAACGCCTTTGTGAAGCAGATTAGTCAGGGGCCTGGCAATCTTGGAAAAGTTCTCGACGAAGCGACGACAATAGCTTGCAAGGCCGAGAAAACTTCTCACTTGCTTGACATTCTTCGGAGGAGTCCAGTCAAGAATAGCCTGAACTCGTTCCGGATTAACGGCAATACCATCCTTGGAAATCACATGTCCAAGGTAGGTCACTTCGGAAAGCCAGAACTCGCATTTGGAAAACTTAGCATAAAGCTGATGCTCTCGCAGCTTCTCCAGAACAAGGCGAAGATGTTCGGCGTGTTCTTCCTTGTTCTTTGAGAATACCAGAATATCATCCAGATATACCACGACAAACTTGTCGAGGTAATCCATGAATATATAATTCATCAGGCGGGAGAAGGTAGCTGGAGCATTAGTCAGTCCAAAAGACATGACGGTGTACTCATAAGAGCCATAGCGAGTAACAAATGCAGTCTTTGGAATATCCTCTTCGCGAACACGGATCTGGTGATAACCCAACCTTAAGTCGAGTTTAGAAAACACCGATGATCCAGCCAGTTGATCATATAAGTCATTGATCCGAGGAAGCGGATATTTATTCTGGATGGTTGCCTGGTTGATAGGTCGGTAATCTTGTACCAACCTATTCGTACCATCTTTCTTCTTGACGAAAAGAGACGGTGCTCCCCAGGCAGAGGAACTAGGACGGATGAAGCCCTTCCTGAGTGACTTGTCGATTTCCTCCTTAAGCTCGAGACATAGCAAAGGCTACATCAACGTCGGAGAAAGGAACTGAAACGTGGTAGCTGCAAGTGCGGACGGCGGATCTCAATCGCAGAAGGATCCTGAGCTCCATGTGCACTCTGATGCAGAACCCGGTATCGGTCGGGAATCAGAGGTCCACGAACTGGCGTGTGACCTCCAACCGCAGGCCACTCGACACCTGTAGGTGTGTTGATCCTGCGCGGGCAAAGGATAGACTGAGGAAGCGTCCCTGCTTGGACAGTCGGTACCAACTGCGTCAACGTCTGGTAGAGAACTGTCCGAGTGATGGACAACTCGACCGCCAGGGCCCGAGCAGTACGATCCAGCGCCTGAGTGTGCTGAATCAGAACCTGCGGGTCATAACGTCGACTCTCGTACGGGGCACAGATAGCTGAGTAGTATCCAGTCTCATCTCCAGCAGGTGCATACGGAATGTACCGAAACTCAGAGGCATCCAAGCTATCTCTGTGCTCTCCTCGGAGGCGTGTGACAGCAGCGTAGGCAGCATCATGGACTGCCATCGCAACCGTCACGCCACTACCGCGAAAGCGGTATAGCTCAGTATCTGAGTCATCCTGCCGGTCGTAGATACGAACAACAGCATAATACTGCTCCTGGTTGAACTCGCGATACTCCTCGTAGACCATGTACTCGGGGTACCAGCGGTAGCCCAGCTTGGTCAGGAGAGCGACTAGAATGGCCGGAAACCCAGGGGCATCTCGAGCCCAGGTGCGAAGCACAAACTGAGTCTCCGGGCGAGGTGGAAATAAAGGATTCATCTGAAAGAAGAAGAATCAGACTTGTCAAGTTCCGATGATAATTAAACAGAACTTGATAGGAAAAGTTAAACAAACAAATGGAAAGGAATGATTATCAGAATAATCAGGTCAATGATAAGAATCCGCACTAATATCCAGCTCTCCGGGTAGATGTGAAAACGAGAACCTAATGGAGTTAGTAAAACTTAACCCGAATAGACGAGAGAGAAGAGTCCCAGAGTATAGACGAGGAATAAAAGAAGCTACACCACCCAAGTGGCGACGTGGGGCCATAAGCCACACAGCCAAGTTAGTAAAACATTTTTGGACCTCTAGACTCAACTTCGACCAAGGAGTTGGAAAGGGGGTTCCTACAGGCAGTCGGCTCTGATACCAACCTGTGACGACCCCGGCTCGACCGTGTACTAATCATACACGCAAATGCACACGATCAAGCCTAAGGACTCACGTGAAGGAATCACAACGCAACTCTAAAACATAAATAAATACATTCAAGTCATATATTACAAGCCAGGGGCCTCGAGGGCTCGAATACATAACATGATGTCACACACATAGTCAGCGGAAGCATTAGATGTCTGGGTACAGACATAGAACACAAGTTCAGATAGGCCTCATACGAGGCGGGGCAAAAGAAAAGCTACGATCGAAAAGGCGTAGGCCTCCTGCCTGGGACCTCCGATCCTACTCCTGGTCGTCGTCCGCCGGCTCCTCGTAGAAGTACTCGCCGGCCGGGTAGTAGTAGTAGCCAGCCTCGGGCTGGTAGTAGTAGTCGTCAACAGGGGTTGCGGGCACCATGGCTCCATCGTCTGGTTTATCATGCGGGTAGGACAAAAGAGGAAGCAAAGCAACCGTGAGTACTCATCCAAAGTACTCAGCAAGACTTACATCAGATCTATACTAAGCAATGCATTATTTTCAAAGGAGGCTTTATGTGGGTGGACTAGACTGCAGAAAGCCAGAGCAGAGATGGGAAAAGCCTAGTCCTGACGAAGACTAGCATCTTCAGCGTCTTGCAGCAATTAGAAGGGAGCAGAATAGTACATCATAAAGTAATGGGTTTATAGTAATATCAACTTCATATCTCAAGTCACCAGTTCTAGTTGTACCGAAGTGGATACAACTCCGAGTGTCCGTTACCGTAGGACAGGCTATCGATAGATTGTTTCTTCCCTGCAGGGGTGCACCAAGTTACCCACCACGCTCGCTTAACTCCGGCCGGACACACCATCAGGTCGTGCCCGCCCTCGGCCAAACAATACGACGCAACCCGACCGGATACCACCAGAGAGGATCGAGCACGCCGGACTAATCCTATGCCCCCGGGGGTCATGGCCGTCGCCCCGGACACTCCGCACGTTGCGAGGCCGTTCGGTAGCAGACCTAGCAACCCCTTATACAAGCGCAGTTGCATCATAAGTCCAATCCGAACGGGCCGCTCAATCGCTGACGTCGTGACGGCTCCGGCTGATGTATACGACGCAGAGCACCCACTCACACCCACGTGGTGGTTAGTGCTATCGGACCCGGAGGCCCCTCGGATCAAATATCCAAATCGCTTAGTGTATTGGGAGCGCGCGGTAACGAGCAGAGCCTATGATACTGTTGGCCCCGTCGTCCCGTCTCGAGGACTTGTGACAAGGACTGGAAATGACCGGCCACGCCTCGTAGTTATCTCGCGGGTACCCTCACTGGTCACCCGACTCCACAGCTCACGCCTCAAAGGCACTCGCGGGTACCCCTCTGGGTCAACCCGCCTCCATCCAACATGTGTAGTAGTAACTTCAAAGTGTCATCAGACGCACGATACCTCTGGCCGCACGCCTTTGTTCCTGGCGACGTCCGGCCTCGGGGATCGATACGTCTTTAAACACGGTATGGTAAATCAGGGCATCCGTGTGGTTTTTATGCCGATGAGGAATCCGAGGAATCACCCTCGTTGGACCCCTATACGACAAGTCCCGTTAAGGTGATACCGGAGGAATCACCCTCGGCGGTAATCACCATAGCGGATGCACGACAAAAGCTAAGTCGGAAGTGGGAAGAGGAATCACCCTCGGTAACCCACAACGAGCTAGCTATACTACAGGGACAACATCGGAAGTGAGTTCGGAGGTATCACCCTCGTCACCTGATGTTAACTCTGCGGAGTCGAGCATATTAGGGGGTGTGCGGTGATGTGAAGAAGGTCAGGGGAAGGGGCTCGATCGCTTGATCGAGGCAAGGGTACTATGCGAGGCAACTACGAGAGTGTGGGACCATAGCAGTGCTACCCAACCTATACTAAGCAGTTTATGAATAAAGACAGGTATCAACA
>LR738709.1:45839840-45863666 GCA_902687465.1 Secale cereale | reverse complement strand
CTCCGGCTGATGTATACGACGCAGAGCACCCACTCACACCCACGTGGTGGTTAGTGCTATCGGACCCGGAGGCCCCTCGGATCAAATATCCAAATCGCTTAGTGTATTGGGAGCGCGCGGTAACGAGCAGAGCCTACGATACTGTTGGCCCCGTCGTCCCGTCTCGAGGACTTGTGACAAGGACTGGAAATGACCGGCCACGCCTCGTAGTTATCTCGCGGGTACCCTCACTGGTCACCCGACTCCACAGCTCACGCCTCAAAGGCACTCGCGGGTACCCCTCTGGGTCAACCCGCCTCCATCCAACATGTGTAGTAGTAACTTCAAAGTGTCATCAGACGCACGATACCTCTGGCCGCACGCCTTTGTTCCTGGCGACGTCCGGCCTCGGGGATCAATACGTCTTTAAACACGGTATGGTAAATCAGGGCATCCGTGTGGTTTTTATGCCGATGAGGAATCCGAGGAATCACCCTCGTTGGACCCCTATACGACAAGTCCCGTTAAGGTGATACCGGAGGAATCACCCTCGGCGGTAATCACCATAGCGGATGCACGACAAAAGCTAAGTCGGAAGTGGGAAGAGGAATCACCCTCGGTAACCCACAACGAGCTAGCTATACTACAGGGACAACATCGGAAGTGAGTTCGGAGGTATCACCCTCGTCACCTGATGTTAACTCTGCGGAGTCGAGCATATTAGGGGGTGTGCGGTGATGTGAAGAAGGTCAGGGGAAGGGGCTCGATCGCTTGATCGAGGCAAGGGTACTATGCGAGGCAACTACGAGAGTGTGGGACCATAGCAGTGCTACCCAACCTATACTAAGCAGTTTATGAATAAAGACAGGTATCAACAATTTAGCAAAGACAGGCTAAGCAACAGTAATAGGAACAGTAGCAGTAGCAGCAATTCTAATGCAAGAATAAGAGAGAATAGACATAGGCGATATCGGAATGATCAAAGGGGGGGTTGCTTGCCTGGTTGCTCGGTGGCAAAAGCAAGGTCGTCGGAGGGGGAACCAATCACCGGGACGGCGTCGGTCTCGGGATCTGCGTCAGCGCCGGGCTCTACCGAGAGAGAAGAGGGGGAAGAAACAGATAAATACACAAAACATATGCAACACAGAGCGTGCTAAGCTAACGTGCAGTGCAGGGTTGCCTAAAAACATGTCTAAGTCATATTGGTTATTTTTAGGAATTAACTGGAATTATTTACCGGTGTATGTGCACTATTCATCTATCGGAAACGGGCTAAAAGTTGCGGGTTCACCTCCGTAGAGGGTCCCGATACGGAAACAGATAGTACGGTTAGAATCGTCTCGTCGTTCTGAGCAACTTTCATATAGAAAGTTTTTTGATCCGAGCTACGGTTTAAAAGTTATGAATTTTCGAAGTTTAAATGATTTTCTGGAATTATTTTAAATAACAGAAAAGAATTATTGCATCAGCATGACGTCAGCCAACGGCTGACCAGGTCAAACCTGACCTGTGGGTCCAGTGGGACCCACATGTCAGTCTCTGTTACTTTAACAGAGTTTTAAACTAACTAAACAGGTTAATTAGGGGTGTGGGACCCACTTGTCATAGACTTATTAGCTAAACTAAATAGTTTTTTATTTTTAAAACGTTTTAATTAGATTTTAACCGCAGGGGCCCCACATGTCAGTGGCTACGGTGAACAGTATCCACAGTTGACCAAGTCAACGTGGTCAAACTTTGCAGGGGGCCCACTGGTCAGTGCCTAGGGGCGGGGCCCACACGCGCCACGTCGGACCACCGGCGTCTAGCCGCCGGCGACGTCGAAACGCGGCGGAGAGCACGGGCCGGCGTCGGAGATCGCCTACAGACCACCAAATGAGTCGGGGTTGGTCGCGTTCGAAAGCTGGGAACGAACCGCATCCAACCGCGGCAATCTCGCGGGCTGCGGTGGACGGTAACGGCGCCGGCGAGCGGCGAGGCGGACGCCGGCCTTCGGCCGTGTTCGGCTACGGTGCTACGGGACACGGCAGGCAGCGCGTGGGAGTGCGTTGGGCTCGCACGGACGTGCTGAGCTCAGAACCGAGCTCGGTTGAGCTCGACGGCGAGTGTGGCCGCGACGGCGAAGCTTCAGGCGGCGGCCGGGGCTCGGCAATGCGGCGAGACGGCTACGGCCATGAAAAGGACCAGGGGAGAGGGAAGGAAGCAGCGGCGCTCACGTAGGGGCACACGGTGGCCGGTGCGAGGTTTAGTAGCTGCAGAGGAGTTGCCGGAGACGAGGAAGACGGCGGCGTTGTTCGGAGATGCGGGCGAAGGGGCTCGACGTCGCGGGGTCCTCCGGCTCCTCTTGAGGTCCCCAGTAGATGAAGAAGACGACGGCGGAGCTGGCCGACACCGAGGACGAGCGCGGGACCGCCGGTGGCCGTGACAGAGCAGAGGCGCGGCGGCGTTGGCGTCGGGCGTCGGTGGTTCTGGTGGAAGGAGGAGGGGAACGAGGTGAGCGAGAGGGGGAAATGGAGGAGGAGGGTCAGGGGAGACGGCTCGGGCCGATCTTATCGCCTCCCACCTGCCCTCGTCGCGGTGGCGAGCTGCGGGCGACCGGCGCCGTTCGGTCCACGGCGGCGGCGACACGGGGAAGGGAGCAGGTAGAGGGAGTTGGGCTGGGCCGTGCTGGGCCTTGTTCAGGCGACAGGTAAGTCTCTCCCCTCTCTGTTTTTCATTTTATTATTTCACAGAGAGAGGAAGGCATTGATTTGGCCTTCATAGGACTTTTGTAAAATGAGGAAGTTGGTCCAAATATTACTGTGCAATTTTCCCCAGCACCAAAAATTGGTTTGGGCAAATTTGGATCATTTTTGAATTTTATAAAAATGAAAAGGCATATTAAAGTGCTGTATTGGCACTGTTTAAATGCCCTAGCCCATTAATGGGGTTGCTGGTGATGTTGTTTTCACCAGGAACAATGGTTTTGGAATATTTGCAACAACATGGACATTTTTCCAAAATTTTTGGAACAACTTCATTTTGCATTTGAATTTGAATTTGAATTTTCAGGGGCAAAATTGAGTTGCTTTGTTTAACCACTATGATTAGCTTTGCTAATGAGCATGACAAGGCATGATTAACATTATGACACAGGGATTAATACAAGGGGGTGTTACATTTCTCTTTTGTGTGCTCGTACCGCTCATGAAGCAGCAAGGGGTGGCTAATATTTTTCATGCTAGATGTGTTATTCTCAAGATGAGTGTTTTTATTCACTTGTCATTGCACGAGAGTATGGCGGTAACAGGGATCCCCAGTCCCGAAATGAAAAAGAAAATTAATTTATGTTGTCAAATAATATATTTTTTGGAAAGTGTTGGTATGCAGAGCAACCGTGGATACGGCTAGCCATGGCTTGTGAAAGTTTGGTGGAAAAGGTATAAACTTTATTTTATGTTTGGGAACCGCTTATGATATATCTAGCATGGAAAGTATTGGGAACTCTAAGACTTCTCGTTGACAGGAAAAGCATGCCACCCAAAATAATTTTATCTCTCAATTTAAACTTTGATCTCTGGCACCTCTACATATCCCTACTTCCTTCTGCAAAGGCCCTATCTTTTACTTTACGCAATTTTTATTTTTATTTTTATTTTGAGTCTCCATCTTCTCTTATAAAGCACCAACTACGGAGCACTATTATCGCACTTGAGCATTGGATGTAGCTAATATTTGGATGTGTTGCATGAATGGATCAATGATGGAGCATGATGGCCTAGGGATAACTTGCTTTAGTATTGATATTTTTAAAGACATGGTTGTTTGTTGATATGCTTGAGCATTAAAGTCCTCAAGTCAAAGCTAGACCATTTCTTGGAACCATATAAAAGTCCAATTGTACATGCTATAAAGAAAAGAATATGTGATGAACATGACTGGTAGCATTCCACATCAAAAAAATTATTTTTATCATTTACCTACTCGAGGACGAGCATGAATTAAGCTTGGGGATGCTGATACGTCTCCAATATATCTATAACTTCTGGTTGTTCCATGTTGTTATATTATCATTCTTGGATGTTTTACAAACATTTTACAATCATCTCATATCATTTTTTGGGACTAACCTATTGACATAGTGCCAAGTACGAGATGTTGTTTTTTGCTTGTTTTTTACATCGCAGAAAATCAATATCAAATGGAGTCCAAATGCAGCGAAACTTTTTGTGGATTTGTTTTGCACCAGAAGACACCAGATGGGCGAGAGAAGCACCTGGGGGGTGCACCGAGGGGGC
Source organism: Secale cereale (assembly GCA_902687465.1). Lineage (NCBI taxonomy): Eukaryota > Viridiplantae > Streptophyta > Magnoliopsida > Poales > Poaceae > Secale > Secale cereale. The sequence goes on along the minus strand of LR738709.1, from coordinate 45,859,410 downwards.
CACAACCCACCAGGGCGCGCCTGGGCCCCCAGGCGCCCCAAGTGGGTTGTGCCCACCTCGGTGGCCACCCGCACCGCCTCTTCGCTCTATAAATACCTTCTACCTCCAGAAACCCTAGGGGAGTCGATGAATTTTTGGTTCCAGCCGCCGCAAGTCCTAGAACCACGAGATCCAATCTATTGCCCTTTTCTGGCACTCCGCCGGAGGGGAACACGATCGCGGAGAGGTTCATCATTCTCATTGGTGCCTCTCCGATGATGCGTGAGTAGTTTACCACAGACTTACGGGTCCGTAGGCAGTAGCTAAATGGCTTCTTCTCTCTTTGTATCTCAATACAATTGTCTCCCGGGGATCTATTTGATGTAATGACTTTTTGTAGTGTGTTTGTTGGGATTCGATGAATTGTGAGTTTATGATCAGATTTGCCTTGATTTAATATCCAATCTTGATTATTCTGGCCGCGCATTTCTTCTCCGATATTTAGGTTTTGTTTGGCCAACTTGATCTATTTATCTTGCAACGTGAAGAGGTGCTTTGTAATGGGTTTGATCTTGTGGTGTCCTTTCCAGTGACAGAAGGGGCAACAAGGCACACATGTATCGTTGCTATTAAGGATAAAAAGATGGGGTCTATTCCCACATGAATAGATCTTGTCTACATCATGTCATCGTTCTTATTGCATTACTCTGTTTTCCATGAACTTAATACACTAGATGCATGATGGATAGCGGTCGATGTGTGGAGTAATAGTAGTAGATGCAGGGAGGAGTCGGTCTACTTATCTTGGATGTGATGCCTATAAACATGATCATTGTCTTAGATATCGTCATAATTATTTGCTTTTCTATCAATTTCCAAACAATAATTTGTCTACCACCACCGCATGCTATTTTCTCGAGAGAAGCCACTAGTGAAATCTACACCCCCGGGTCTATTTTCCTATCATATACTTCCAGATCTATATTGCCATTTGCCTTTTCTTTTATTTGCTTCTTTTATTTTCAGATCTATATTATCAGAAAAACCAAAATACCTTGTTGTGTTCTATTTGCTTTTATTTGCATATATCAATCTACTACAATTTTATCCTATCGTTACGTCACTTTTTGGTACCGCTACCCGAAAGGGATTGACAATCCGTTTAACGCGTCGGGTTGCAAGTATTTGTTATTTGTCTACAGGTACCATTTATGTAGTGTTGGGTGGTTCTCCTACTGGTTCGATAACCTTGGTTTCATCACTGAGGGAAGTACCTTACCGTTGATGTGCTGCATCCTCCCTTGTTCCTTCGGGAAACACCGACGCATCAAGGCGACATCACTGCCTACGGACCGGTAGGTCTATGGTAAACTACTCACGCATCATCGGAGAGGCACTAATGAGGATGATGAACCCCTCCGTGATCGTGTTCCCCTCCGACAGAGTGCCAGAAAAGGGCTCTAGATAGGATCTCGTGGTTCTGGAACTTGCAACGGCTGAACAAAATTTCATCGACTCCTTTAGATTTTCAGGAATATTGGAGTATTTATAGAGCGAAGAGACGGTGCGAGAGGCCACTGAGGTGGGCACAACCCACCTGGGCGTGCCTGGGGGCCCAGGCGCGTGATACGTCTCCAACATATCTATAATTTTTGGTTGTTCCTTGCTATTATATATTATGTTTTGGATGTTTAATGGGCTTTATTATACACTTTTATATTATTTTTGGGACTAACCTATTAACCCAAAGGACCAGTGCAGATTGCTGTTTTTTTTGCCTATTTCAGGGTTTTGTAGAAAAGGAATATCAAACGGAGTCCAAATGGAATGAAACCTTCGCGAGAGTTATTTTTGGAATGATATCAACACAGAAGACTTGGAGTACACGCAAGGGAACGAAGGAGGCGGCCACGAGGGTCCAGTGTGCGCCCCCTCCTACAGGGCGTGCCCCCTCCTACAGGGCGCGCCCCCACCCTCGTGGGCCCCCTCTGGCTCCCCCTGATGCCCTCCTTCCTCCTATATATACCCATGTACCCTGAAAACATCGAGGAAATAGAGAAAACCCTAATTCGACCACCGCAACCTTCTGTTCCCGTGAGATCCCATCTTGGGGCCTGTTCCGGAGCTCCGCCGGAGGGGGGATCTTCCACGGAGTGCTTCTACATCAACACCATTGCCTCACCATGAGTTGTGAGTAGTTTACCACAGACCTTCGGGTCCATAGTTATTAGCTAGATGGCTTCTTCTCTCTTTTTGGATCTCAATACCAAGTTCTCCTCGGTCTTCGAGGAGATCTATTCGATGTAATCTTTTTGGGGTGTGTTTGTCGAGATCCGATGAATTGTGGGTTTATGATCAAGATTATCTACGAGAAATATTTGGTTCTTTTCTAAATTCTTTTATGTATGATTATAATATCCTTGCAAGTCTCTTCGAATTATTGGTTTGGTTTGGCCTACTAGTTCTATAGTTCTTGCAATGGGAGAAGTGCTTGGCTTTGGGTTCAATCTTGCGGTGTCCTTTCCCAGTGACAGTAGGGGCAGCAAGGCAAGTATTGTATTGTTGCCATCGAGGACAAAAAGATGGGGTTTATATCATATTGCTTGAGTTTATCCCTCTACATCATGTCATCTTGCTTAAAGCATTACTCTGTTGTTATGAACTTAATACTCTAGATGCATGCTGGATAGCGGTTGATGTGTGTAGTAATAGTAGTGGATGCAGAATCATTTCGGTCTACTTGTCACGGACGTGATGCCTATATATAATGATCATGCCTAGATATTCTCATAATAATTCATTTTCTATCAATTGCTCGACAGTAATTCGTTCACCCACCGTAGAATTCTGCTATCATGAGAGAAGCCACTAGTGAAACCTATGGCCCCCTGGTCTATTCTCAACATATCAATCTACAATCTACTTCATGTTAGCATTTTTACTTTCTGTTCTTATATCCAAAAATACCAAAAATATCAAACTATCATATGTATCAGATCTCACTTTCGTAAGTGACCGTAAAGGGATTGACAACCCCTTATCGCGTTGGCTGTGAAGTTCTTATTTGTTTGTGCAGGTGCGTGGGACTCGCGCGTGGTCTCCTACTAGATTGATACCTTGGTTCTCAAAAACTAAGGGAAATACTTATGCTACTGTGCTGCATCACCCTTTCCTCTTCGAGGGAATACAACGCAAGCTCGAGAAGTAGCAAGAAGAATTTCTGGCACCGTTGCCGGGGAGGCTTATGCAAAAGTCATATACCAAGTACCTATCACAAACCCTTATCCTTCACATTACATTTATTTGCCTCTCATTTTCCTCTCCCCCATTTCACTCTTGCCGTTTTATTTACCCTTCTTTTGCCGTGTGTTTTCTGTTCACTTGCTTCTTGTTTGATTGTGTGTTGGATTGCTTGCTTGTCATCATGTCTAGCACACCTATCATTATCAATACTCCCGAGAGTGAGGTTCTTAATTTTAAACAAAAGGAGGCGGAAAACTTAAAAGATGCTTGGTATAGAATTTGCAATGCTCAAAATAGATCTACTAGGAAGCTTTCAACTTCTGTGCTTCTTCGCAAATTTTATATTGGCATAACTCCTTGGAATAGGCTTGTCCTTGATACCGTTACCGGAGGAAATTTCTTGGGGAGCCATACCCTTGATTCTTATAATGTTTTAATAGAGTTATTCAGGCAAGACTCTACCCTAGAAGAGACACAAGTTTTTGAGAAAATTTGCGAAATAACCAAAATACTACAAAAGTCTCTTGAACCTCTTTAGAATGTTAGTGGAAATCTCCACCGCATGAATATGTTAATTACCCTTTGCAATAAGCGATTGGATTCGTTAGATCTAAAGATTTCCGAATATGAAGGGAAGCATAAAGAACCTCCCGGATTCGAACTTGACTCCGCTAAAAAGTTATAAACCAAAGATGGCAATACCTAGATCTATCCTTGTATCGTGCCTAGCTAGGGGCATTAAACGACAGCACTTGTTGGGAGGCAACCCAATTTTATATTTTTTGTTTTTGCTGCTGTTTAGGAATAAATATTGCATATAAATTCTGTTTATATGTGGTTTTGTGTTTAATTAGTGTTTGTGCCAAGTAGAACCTTTGGGAAGACTTGTGTGAAGTTTATATGATCTTGCTGTAAAAAACAGAATCATTAGCGCTCACTAGAATAGTCACCAGATATTACTGGAAAGTGCTGTTTAGTTGATTCTTTTTGCAGATGATTAATAGACAAATTACCCACGTTCACCAATTTATTTAAATTTTATTGGAGTTACAGAAGTATGCGAAAGTTACAGATTACTACAGACTGTTCTGTTTTTGACAGATTCTGTTTTTCGTGTGCTGTTTGCTTGTTTTGATGAATCTATGAGTAGTATTGGAGGATATGAATCATAGAGAAGTTCGAATACAGTAGGTTTAACACCCATCTAAACAAAGAATGAGTTCATTACAGTACCTTTGAGAGGTGGTTTGTTTTCTTATACTAATGAACATCACGAGATTTTTGGCTAAGTTTTGTGTTGTGAAGTTTTCAAGTTTTGAGTATTGCCTTGATGGACTATGGAACAAAGAGTGGCAGGAGTCTAATCTTGGGGATAACCAAGGAACCCCAAGGTAAAAATCAAGGACAACCAAAAGCCTAAGCTTGGGGATGCCCCGGGAAGGTATCCCCTCTTTCGTCTTCATCTATCGGTAACTATACTCGAGACTATATTTTTATTCACCACATGATATGTGTTTTACATGGAGCGTCATGTATGATTTGAGTCTTTGCTTGTTAGTTTTCCACAATTATCCTTGCTGGACACACCTTTTTGAGAGAGATAAATATGGCCTAGGAATTGTTAGAACACTCTATGTGCTTCACTTATATCTTTCGAGATGAATAGTTTTGCTCTACTGCTTCACTTATATCTTTTAGAGCACGGTGGTGATTTTATTTTGTAGAAATTGTTGATCTCTCATGCCTCACTTATATACTTTTGAGAGTCTATTAGAACAGCATTGTAATGTCCGTGATCTCATCCGGGACTCCGAACCACCTTCGGTACATCAAAACTCATAAACTCATAATACCGATCGTCATCAAACGTTAAGCGTGCGGACCCTACGGGTTCGAGAACTATGTAGACATGACAGAGACTCATCTCCGGTCAATGACCAATAGCGGAACCTGGATGCTCATATTGTCTCCTACATATTCTACGAAGATCTTTATCGGTCAAACCGCATAACAACATACGTTGTTCCCTTTGTCATCGGTATGTTACTTGCCCGAGATTCGATCGTCGGTATCTCAATACCTAGTTCAATCTCGTTACCGGCAAGTCTCTTTACTCATTCTGTAATACATCATCTTGTGACTAACTCATTAGTCATTTGCTTGCTAGGCTTATTATGATGTGTATTACCGAGAGGGCCCAGAGATACCTCTCCGACACTCGGAGTGACAAATCCTATCCTTGATCTATGCCAACACCACGAACACTTTCGGAGACACCTGTAGAGCATATTTATGATCACCCAGTTACGTTGTGACGTTTGATAGCACACAAGGTGTTCCTCTGGTATTCGGGAGTTGCATAATCTCATAGTCATAGGAACATGTATAAGTCATGAAGAAAGCAATAGCAGTAAAACTAAACGATCATAGTGCTAAGCTAACGGATGGGTCTTGTCCATCACATCATTCTCCTAATGATGTAATCCCGTTGATCAAATGACAACTCATGTCTATGGCTAGGAAACATAACCATCTTTGATCAATGAGCTAGTCTAGTAGAGGCATACTAGGGACATACTGTTTTGTCTATGTATTCACACATGTACTAAGTTTCCGGTTAATACAATTCTAGCATGAATAAAAGACATTTATCATGATATAAGGAAATACAAATAACATCTTTATTATTGACTCTAGGGCATATTTCCTTCAGTCTCCCACTTGAACTAGAGTCAATAATCTAGATTACAAAGTAATGACCCTAACACCCATGGAGTCTTGGTGCTGATCATGTTTTTCCCATGGAAGAGGCTTAGTCAACGAGTCTGCAACATTCAGATCTGTATGTATCTTGCAAATCTCTATGTCTCCTTCCTTGACTAGATCGCGGATGGAATTGAAGCGTCTTTTGATGTGCTTTGTTCTCTTGTGAAACCTGGATTCCTTCGCCAAGGCTATTGCTCCAGTGTTGTCACAAAAGATTTTCATTGGACCCGATGCACTAGGTATTACACCTAGATCGGATATGAACTCCTTCATCCAGACTCCTTCATTTGTTGCTTCCGAACCAGCTATGTATTCCGCTTCACACGTAGATCCCACCACGACGCTCTGCTTGGAACTGCAGTAACTGACAGCTCCACCGTTCAATAAAAATACATATCCGGTTTGTGACTTAGAGTCATCCAGATCAGTGTCAAAGCTAGAATCGATGTAACCGTTTACGATGAGCTCTTTGTCACCTCCATACTCGAGAAACATATCCTTTGTCCTTTTCAGGTATTTCAGGATGTTCTTGACCGCTGTCAAGTGATCCACTCCTGGATTACTTTGGTACCTCCCTGCTAGACTTATAGCAAGGCACAAATCAGGTCTGGTACACAACATTGCATACATGATAGATCCTATGGCTGAGGCATAGGGAATGACTTCATTTTCTCTCTATCTTCTGCAGTGGTCGGGCATTGAGTCTTACTCAACTTTACACCTTGTAACACATGCAAGAACCCTTTCTTTGATTGATCCATTTTGAACTTCTTCAAAACTTTATCAAGGTATGTGCTTTGTGAAAGTCCAATTAAGCGTCTTGATCTATCTCTATAGATCTTGATGCCTAATATGTAAGCAGCTTCATCGAGGTCTTTCATTGAAAAACTCTTATTCAAGTATCCTTTTATGCTATCCAGAAATTCTATATCATTTCCAATCAACAATATGTCATCCACATATAATATCAGAAATGCTACAGAGCTCCCACTCACTTTCTTGTAAATACAGGCTTTTCCAAAAGTCTGTATAAAACCATATGCTTTGATCACCTCATCAAAGCGTATATTCCAACTTCGAGATGCTTGCACCAGTCCATAGATGGATCGCTGGAGTTTGCACACTTTCTTAGCACCTTTTGGATCGACAAAACCCTCTGGTTGCATCATATACAACTCTTCCTTGAGATATCCATTCAGGAATGCAGTTTTGACATCCATTTGCCAGATTTCATAATCATAAAATGCGGCAATTGCTAACATGATTCGGACAGACCTAAGCATCGCTACGGGTGAGAAAGTCTCATCGTAGTCAACTCCTTGAACTTGTCGAAACCCTTTCGCAACAAGTCGAGCTTTTTAAACAGTAACATTACCGTTTGCGTCGGTCTTCCTCTTGAAGATCCATTTATTTTCGATGGCTTGCCGATCATCGTGCAAGTCAACCATAGTCCACACTTTTTTCTCATACATGGATCCCATCTCAGATTTCATGGCCTCAAGCCATTTTGCGGAATCTGGGCTCATCATCGCTTCCTCATAGTTCGTAGGTTCATCATGGTCTAGTAACATGACTTCCAGAACTGGGTTGCCGTACCACTCTGGTGCGGAACGTACTCTGGTTGATCTACGACATTCAGCAGAAACTTGATCTGAAGTTTCATGATCATCATCATTAGATTCCTCACTAATTGGTGTAGGAATCACTGGAACTAGTTTTTGTGATGTACTACTTTCCAATTCGGGAGAAGGTATAATTACCTCATCAAGTTCTACTTTCCTCCCACTCACTTCTTTCGAGAGAAACTCCTTCTCTAGAAAGGATCCATTCTTAGCAACGAATATCTTGCCTTCGGACTTGTGATAGAAGGTCTACCCAACAGTCTCCTTTGGGTATCCTATGAAGACATATTTCTCCGACTTGGGTTCGAGCTTATCAGGTTGAAGCTTTTTCACATAAGCATCGCACCCCCAAACTTTAAGAAATGACAACTTTGGTTTCTTGCCAAATCACAGTTCATAAGGCGTCATCTCAACGGATTTAGATGGTGCCCTATTTAACATGAATGTAGCTGTCTCTAAAGCATAACCCCAAAATGATAGTGGTATATCGGTAAGAGACATCATAGACCACACCATATCCAATAAAGTACGGTTACGATGTTCGGACACACCATTACGCTGTGGTGTTCTGGGTGGCGTGAGTTGTGAAACTATTCCACATTGTTTCAAATGAAGACCAAACTCGTAACTCAAATATTCACCTCCACGATCAGATCGTAGAAACTTTATTTTCTTGTTACGATGATTCTCTACTTCACTCTGAAATTCTTTGAACTTTTCAAATGTTTCAGACTTGTGTTTCATTAAGTAGATATACCCATATCTCCTCAAATCATTAGTGAAGGTCGGAAAATAACGATACCCGCCGCGAGCTTCAACACTCATTGGTCCACACACATCTGCATGTATGATCTCCAACGAATATGTTGCTCGCTCCATTGTTCCAGAGAACAGAGTTTTAGTCATCTTGCCCATGAGGCATGGTTTGCAAGCACCAAGTGATTCATAATCAAGTGATTCCAAAAATCCATCACTATGGAGTTTCTTCATGCGTTTTACACCAATATGACCTAAACGGCAGTGCTACAAATAAGTTGCACTATCATTATTAACCTTGCATCTTTTGGCTTCAATATTATGAATATGTGTATCACCACAATCGAGATCCAACAAGAATAGACCACTCTTTAAGGTTGCATGACTATAAAAGATATTATTCATAAAAATAGAACAACCATTATTCTCTGATTTAAATGAATAACCGTCTTGCAACAAACAATATCCAGATATAATGTTCATGCTTAACGCTGGCACCAAATAACAATTATTCAGGTCTAAAACTAATCCCGAAGATAGATGTAGAGGTAGCGTGCCGACGGCGATCACATCGACTTTGGAACCATTTCCCACGCGCATCGTCACATCGTCCTTAGCCAATCTTCGTTTAATCCGTAGTCCCTGTTTCGAGTTACAAATATTAGCAACCGAACCGGTATCAAATACCTAGGTACTACTACGAGCATTAGTAAGGTACACATCAATAACATGTATATCACATATACCATTGTTCACCTTGCCATCCTTCTTATCTGCCAAATACTTGGGGCAGTTCCGCTTCCCGTGTCCAGTCCCTTTGCAGTAGAAGCACTCAGTTTCACGCTTGGCTCCAGACTTGGGTTTCTTCGTGGGAGTAGCAACTGTCTTGCTATTCTTATTGAAGTTTCCCTTCTTTCCCTTGCCCCTTTTCTTGAAACTAGTGGTCTTGTTAACCATCAACACTTGATGCTCCTTTTTGATTTCTACCTCCGCAGCTTTGAGCATAGCGAAGAGCATGGGAATTGTCTTCTGCATCCCTTGCATATTATAGTTCATCACGAAGCCTTTATAGCTTGGTGGCAGTGATTGAAGAACTCTATCAATAACACTATCCTCGTCAACTTTGCAACCAAGTTGAGTCATATGATTGTAGTACCCAGACATTCTGAGCAAGTGTTCACTGATAGGACTATTCTCCTCCATCTTGCAGCTATAGAACTGATTGGAAATCTCATATTTCTCAATCCAGGCATTTGCTTGAAATATTAACTTCAACTCATGGAACATCTCATATGGTCCATGATGTTCAAAACGTCGTTGAAGTCCCGGTTCTAAGCCGTAAAGCATGGCACACTGAACTATCGTGTAGTCATCAGACCGCGTCTGCCAGACGTTCAAAGCATCTACATTAGTGGGAGAGGTCTTGTCACCTAGCGGTGCTTTAAGGACATAATTCTTCTGTGCAGCAATGAGGATAATCCTCAAGTTACGGACCCAGTCCGTGTAATTGCTACCATCATCTTTCAACTTAGCTTTCTCTAGGAATGCATTAAAATTCAAAAGAACGGTAGCACGGGCCATTGATCTACAACAACATAGATATGCAAAAACTATCAGGACTAAGTTCATGATAAATTAAAGTTCAATTAATCATATTACTTAAGAACTCCCACTTAGATAGACATCCCTCCGGTCATCTAAATGATCACGTGATCCAAATCAACTAAACCATCTCCGATCATCACGTGAGATGGAGTAGTTTCAGTGGTGAACATCTTATGTTGATCATATCTACTATATGATTCACGCTCGACCTTTCGGTCTCCGGTGTTCCGAGGCCATATCTGCATATGCTAGGCTCGTCAAGTTTAACCCGAGTATTCTACGTGTGCAAAACTGGCTTACACCCGTTGTTTTTGAACGTAGAGCTTATCACACCCGATCATCACGTGGTGTCTCGGCACGACGAACTTTCGCAACGGTGCATACTCAGGGAGAACACTTATACCTTGAAATTTTGTAAGGGATCATCTTATAATGCTACCGTCGTACTAAGCAAAATAAGAAGCATAATAAGATAAACATCACGTGCAATCAAAATATGTGACATGATATGGCCATCATCATCTTGTGCTTTTGATCTCCATCTCCAAAGCACCATCATGATCACCTTCGTCACCGACGCGACACCTTGATCTCCATCGTAGCATCGTTGTTGTCTCGCCAACTATTGCTTCTACGACTATCTCTACCGCTTAGTGATAAAGTAAAGCAATTACATGGCGATTGCATTTCATACAATAAAGCGACAACCATATGGCTCCTGCCAGTTGCCGATAACTTTACAAAACATGATCATCTCATACAAAACCGTATAACTCATCATGTCTTGACCATATCACATCACAACATGCCCTGGAAAAAGAATTTAGACGTCCTCTACTTTGTTGTTGCAAGTTTTACGTGGCTGTTGCGTGCTTAGCAAGAACCGTTCTTACCTACGCATACAAAACCACAACGATGTTTCGTCAAGTATGTGCTGTTTTAACCTTCACAAGGACCGGGTGTAGCCACACTCGATTCAGCTAAAGTGATAGAGACAGACACCCGCTAGTCACCTTTAAGCAACGAGTGCTCATAACGGTGAAACCAGTCTTGCGTAGGCGTACGCGAAATGTCGGTCCGGTCCGCTTCATCTCACAATACCGCCGAACCAAAGTATGACATGCTGGTAAGCACTATGACTAGTATCGCCCACAACTCATTGTGTTCTACTCGTGCATATCATCTACGCATAGACCTGGCTCCTGATGCCGCTGTTGGGTAACGTAGTATTTTCAAAATTTTCCTACGATAACGCAAGATCTATCTACGAGATGTATAGCAATGAGGGGGAGAGTGTGTCTACGCACCCTTGTAGATCGAAAGCGGAAGTGTCAAGTGACGTGGTTGATGTAGTCGAACTTCTTCGCGATTCAACCGATCAAGCACCGAACGTAAGGCACCTCCGCGTTCAGCACACGTTCAGCTTGATGACGTCCCACGAGGTCTTGATCCAGTTGAGCTTCACGGGAGAGTTACGTCAGCACGACGGCGTGGTGACGGATATGATGAAGCTACCGGCATAGGGCTTCGCCTAAGCACTGCAACGGTATGACCGAGGTGTGTTTCTGTGGAGGGGGGCACCGCACACGGCTAAAACAATTCAACTTGTGTGTTCTAGGGTGCCCCCTGCCCCCGTATATAAAGGAGCAAGGGGGAGGCCGGCCGGCCCCTCTATGGCGCGCCAAGGGTGCAATCCTACTAGGAATAGGATTGCATTCCTATTCCTAGTAGGAATCACCAAGAGGGAGAAGGGGGAAGGAAAGAGAGGGAGAGAAGGAGAGGGAAAGAGGGGGCCGCGCCCCCTCCCCTAGTCCAATTCGGACTGCTCCTTGGGAGGGGGCGCCACCTCCTGGCTGCTGCCCTCTTTCTTCCCTATGGCCCACTAGGGCCAAACTTTCCCCCCGGGGGGGGGGGGTTCCGGTAACCCCCCCGGCACTCCGGTAAATTCCGAAACTTTCCAAAACACTTCCGATGTCCGAATATAGTCGTCCAAGATATCAATCTTTACCTCTTGGACATTCCGAGACTCCTCGTCATGTCCGTGATCTCATCCGGGACTCCGAACTACCTTTGGTACATCAAAACTCATAAACTCATAATACCGATCGTCATCAAACGTTAAGCATGCGGACCCTACGGGTTCGAGAACTATGTAGACATGACCGAGACTCATCTTCGGTCAATAACCAATAGCGGAACCTGGATGCTCATATTGGCTCCTACGTATTCTACGAAGATCTTTATCGGTCAAACCGCATAACAACATACGTTGTTCCCTTTGTCATCGGTATATTACTTGCCCGAGATTCGATCGTCGGTATCTCTATACCTAGTTCAATATCGTTACCAGAAAGTCTCTTTACTCATTCCGTAATACATCATCTCGTGACTAACTCATTAGTCATTTGCATGCAAGGCTTATTATGATGTGTATTACCGAGAGGGCCCAGAGATACCTCTCCGACACTCGGAGTGACAAATCCTATTCTTGATCTATGCCAACACCACGAACACTTTCAGAGACACCTATAGAGCATCTTTATGATCACCCAGTTATGTTGTGACGTTTGATAGCATACAAGGTGTTCCTCTGGTATTCGGGAGTTTCATAATCTCATAGTCATAGGAACATGTATAAGTCATGCAGAAAGCAATAGCAGTAAAACTAAACGATCATAGTGCTAAGCTAACGGATGGGTCTTGTCCATCACATCATTCTCCTAATGATGTGATCCCGTTGATCAAATGACAACTCATGTCTATGCCTAGGAAACATAACCATCTTTGATCAATGAGCTAGTCTAGTAGAGGCATACTAGGGACATATTATTTTGTCTATGTATTCACACATGTACTAAGTTTCCGGTTAATAAACATGAATAAAAGACATTTATCATGATATAAGGAAATACAAATAACATCTTTATTATTGCCTCTAGGGCATATTTCCTTCAGCGACGCCAAACAGGTCAATTATAACTCTCAGGCTGGGCGCTCGAAAAAAGAAAGAAAAAGGACTCTTAGGCCGACATGTGGGCGTCACTAGTGTTTTCGTGCGCTTTTGCGCCGAGAGCATATTGGCGCATGTTCGTAATTCATGCTACCTTTTCATCCCCGATCCCCCGCCCCTCCCCCACCTCTGGAATCTCGATTCCTACTCCAGTTCACCCAAATCCCCCTCCTGTACTCCATGTACTCAAGCACACTATCATGTCGCAGTCAAAGCGGATCTCTGAGCCGGAGATCTTGAGGTATGTCCTGCCTTTGGGCGTTGCATGCTATCGCTCAAAACTGGCATGGCGGCGCTTGACGACCAGTTTGCCGGCAAAGTGCTGATGGTAACCATCAACGGCGACCGGCCTCCCGTCCCGTCGGACGACCTTGTCAAAGCTCTTGGCATTGTGCACGGCATCCAATTAAGTGACTTGCTCGTCGATGTCTGTCCGCCACTAGTAGATTTCTTTGTCAGGTTCCGGACAACTTTCGACTGCAGCCGTGTGTTCGAATTGTCCTGGAGTTTTTTCTGCGATGGCGCGCTGCTGAGCTTTGATCGGTGGCACCCAGGATAGGGCTCGGTGCCCTCTGAGCTTGAGTTTTTAACAAAGCTTACCTTCCACGGCATGCCTCGACGTGCTTGGAACAGCGAGTCCATGAATGAGCTTATCAACGACCTTCACTAGTGCAGAACCGGGCAATAGCACCAGTTCGTAAGGCCCTTTAGTGTCGGTTCCATAACCGGCACTAAAGTGTGGGCACTAAAGGCCACCCCTTTAGTACCGGTTCAGCACAAACCGGTGCTAAAGGGCAACCACGTGGCATGAGCCAGCTTCGGGGGCCGGGAGCCCTTTAGTACCGGTTGGTAAAACCAACCGGTACTACAAGGTTTGGGGGGGGGGTTTGGTTTTATGATTTCTTTTTCATTTAATTTTGTGTATTCCATTTAATTCTTTTTCGTTTGTTGGTATTTTACGATACTACACATTGTACACGTTATGCATATATATATATATATATATATATATATATATATATATATATATATATATATATAGAATTTCTAGTAGAACCAATCATATATATATATATATATATCATCAAATGTCTCACAAACCACCAATTCACACATACACACATGTATAGCTATATACAATTTCTCCTACATGTTGCCTTCGGAGCCAGTGGCATTAGCCTAATTGGTGCCTTCGGAGCACGATGATAATTGGAAGTGGTTCATGGGCGCGGTAGCGGGTAATGGTATTCTCCCTTCGGATCTATGACCTGGTCGAGCAAAAATCCCGCTATTTCCTCTTGAAGTGCTTGTACGCGCTCCATTTCTAGGAGCTTGCCCCGCACCTCTGTGAACTGTTAAGAAGGAGATCAATATGCATGTTTATTAGTTGTGTGACTAGATATCGATAATGGTGTAAAAATTGTGAATAGTGTTCTGACAAACGTACCCATTCCTGTCTTTGAGATCTGCTCCTTTCGGACGCCATCATGCGAATGTTCTTGCAAATGCAGTATGCACACAGATCAGTCCCCTGCGCCTACTTCAGGGCCTTTACGAGAATGGAATTTGATCAGATAATAATTAATCAAGCATGATAATTAAAGAGATAATGGTAGCTAGCTAGCTAGCTAGTACTACTTAATTACTTACCTTTGGTCGAAACCATTGCAGTCTTTGTTTCCATTCGCCTGGAGTGACGCTGATGAACCTTGCCCAAGCCCTGCCCGCCGACAAAGAAAATGAATAAATGGGTTATTAAATAGTTCATATCAGGAAATGACGAACTAAATAGGCCGAGATATATAATTAATAATGATATAAATTACCTGTTGACTATCCCAAACAAGATGGTGTAGTCACTTTGTTTTTTAAGTAGTGAGTCGAGTACTTCAACTGTTCTGGCGTCAACTTTAATGATACACAAGATCCAGTGAAATCTGCATGCACACACGTTTGGATGTCTTAATTAAGCGGACATATGTAAGCAAAAACATGTAGCTAGCTAGTAGGCAAAAACAGAGAATTTGTAGTACAAGATAGTGTGACTCACTGGAAGTTGTAAGGAAGTAGTATATCTTCATTGTATTTGAGCCACTTCAAGAACTCTAGCATGATGTCCTCTACATGCTTTTCATGATATTTATCTATTTTCCATGTGTATTCATTAACGGTGTTTGGGTCAATGAACCCAATGCCATAGCGTCCACCTTTTTTCATTTCATACATCTTCATCCTGTATAATACCACAGAAAAGAATATAGTGAGGATAATTACAGGTAATGATTGATCAAAAGGATCACTATAGCTAGCTTGAGACTTAAATTACAGAAAGAAATCACTTACAGACAATAGCAACTGACGATAGATTTGTCGAGTGCGTCTTGATTGTATAACTGAAATAGTTCATTATACTCAACGGCCACAGCTTTCTGATGGTAGTAATGATCCTACTTGACTTCCACCATGAGGGACTCTCGATTGGAACTCTTGGTAATGTCCATGTACCATTGATGCAATTCATACATTCTCGTTGTGAGCTTCTTGACCTCGTCTAGCTTGACCAAAGGTTCGCCCCGGACATATTTCCGTTTTATTTCCTCCTCTGTAAGCACAGGCATGGGCTCGATCTCGAGGAGTTGTCCAACAGTGATGTTGAGAATTTCACCCTGCGTTATATGCTCCTCGGTTATTACCACATTGCCCACCTCGGGAACGTAAACTGTTTGCCCACAATAATATTGGGCGCGCGTACTCTCATGTGTTGTTGGCACAACAAGCGAGGGGATCGATTGCGCCGCCTGTTCTCCCAGCTGGGGAATGGTTTTCCCGCATTTTTTGACACTTGCTTGTTGTTTGCTCGAGCTCGAGCTCGCCTCCTTCTGTAGACGTGCTCGATTTAACTTCCTGATGTGGCGCTCATAGTCTGTGTCAACAGGCTTGGGAGCTGGTGGTTGAGCCATACGAATGAAGTGGTCAATGTTTTTCTCAGGCACTTTCTCCCTTGGTGGCGGTGGCGGTTTTGGTCCAAAATGGGCGTCCACTTCTGCCCGCACTATGGCCTTGGTTTAATCCTCGGTCCTGTCGTATGCCCTCTGAGGAAGATCAGTGAGGCTTGGACCATATTTATATCGCTTGCCTCCGCCTGTACTTCATGTACTGCCTCGACTCGTAGCTGTGGGGTGTCTCTTCTGCGATTGCTGAGGCAGTGGAGACGGCTGACGGGGTTGAGTTGGACGAGGAGGAGTGGCCTGAAGCTGTGCCGGATTTGGAGGAGGAGTGGCCTGAAGTTGTGCCGGACTTGAAGGAGGAGTGGACGTCTGACGCTGTGTCGGACTTGGAGGAGGAGTGGCTTGACGCTTTGCCGGACTTGGAGGAGGAGGAGTGGCCTGACGCGTTGGTGGACTTGCAGGAGCGGGAGTCTGCTGACTCGGTGGCGGACTTCGACGAGGAGTCGGCTGACGCGATGTCGGTGGCCTTCGAAAGATGATGCAATCCTTTCTCCATAGGATGATACGATGTTTGGCCTCTCCGAGTGTGTGCTCCTCGTCACCTCCAGGAATGTCAAGCTCTAGCCCCGAATATTGGTCCACCACCTCATCAACCAAGACACGAGCATAGCCTGCTGGAATCGGGTTGCAATCGAAGGTTGCCTCGGGGGGATTTGTAAAAGCAACGGCGTCCGCCACCTTCATGGATATGTTCTTCATTTTGAAGTGTAGCTCGCAGTTAGTGTTCTCCATGATGTCATCCACGGGGTATCTATCCAGCATTGCGTTGCCTGGGGCGGAACCCACGCTGCTTCTCGGCATGGATGGGGTGGTGGTATCCAATGCTGGATCATCCGCTAGCTGCTGCAGCTGCTGAGACCCCCTTTGCTGGCTAAGTGAGTCAATCTGCTCCTGCTGCCGCTTGAATTTGACTGCCAAGTCCGCGTGATTTGATTCTAGGCCTTGAAGGCGTTCATAGTCCAGCTTCCTCTGCTCCTCCTCCATCTTCCTCTCCTTCTCCTTCGCAATCTTCCTTCTCGCACTGGTTCTGTATTCGGCGTTCCAGTCCGAAAACCCCTCATACCACAGAATAGCGCCCTTGCCTCGTGTTCTTCCCGGGTGTTCAGGATTTCCCAAGGCACGCATAAGCTCATCGTTCTCTCTGTTGGGCTGGAACACCCCCGATCGAGCCTCTTCTATTGCAACAAGTATCTTATCGTCGGCTCCGTTCAGACATGCCTTCGTCGAAACTTTGCCTGTCTTCGGGTCCAGCTCCCCCCCCATGCGCATAGAACCAAGTCCTGCACTTTGGGTGCCAGCTCCTAGTAACCGGAGTGACACCTGCATTCTCCATCTCTTTCTCAAACTTATCCCACTTAGGCATTGCCACCGCGTAGCCACCTGGCCCTAGCTTATGGAACTTATCCTTTTTTTCGGCATTCTTCTTGTTTATTCTCGACCGTTCCTTAGCTAATTCTGAATCCTTGAATTTCACGAAATCGTCCCAATGAGCACTTTGCTTCTCTAGTGTTCCCTCGAATACTGGAGTCTTCCTTCCTCCCTTGACGTACTTGTCCCATTCACGATTCTTGTGGTTCTTGAATGCAACCGCCATCTTCCTAAGAGCAGCGTCCTTGACTTTCTGCACATCTGCATCTGTGAAATGATCTGGTAGGGTGAAATGTTCCATGAGAGTATCCCAAAGCAGACTTTTTTGTCTGTCGTCGACAAAAGTAAGATCTGGACGTGGCTTTGCTGGCTCTCTCCATTCTTGAAGGGAGATCGGAAGTTGGTCCTTCACAAGAACTCCGCACTGACGAACGAACTTGTCCGCAATCTTCTTAGGCGCTAATGGTTCGCCATTAGGTCTGATTGCCTCGATATTGTACTTTACGCCCTCCTTCAACTTTTTGTTCGGGCCTCGTTTCGTCCTGTTGCCTGAAGATTTGCTCGAACCGGATGGCTGAAAGAAGAAGGATCGATTTGTTAATATATCTTCAACTCATTTAAAACATGTGATGATCACCAGATGTGCCTGCTTATATAAATATATATACCTCGCCGGTCTTTGTTGTTTCAAGATCAACATTTTCTTCGTCATCATCATAATCGTAGTTCATGACTTCATCAATTCGGTCGTCACGATCGAATATCATATCACCCTCTCCGGTGTTGTTTAGAAATTCGGAGCCGTCATAATCTTCTTCATTCTGATCATCATCTGGCCCGCGAGGATGGCGTATCATATCAAACAGGGTCTGTTCTCCCTCTCTGTCGGTATTGTCCACCATAGCTTTTATTTATCTAATCCAAAAGAAATATTAAAAAATTTAGTATTCAAATTACATCGTCTCGAATAATAGATATAATCTCGAATACATCGTCTCGAATAATAGTTATAATCTCAAATACATCGTCTCGAATAATAGATATAATCTCGAATACATCGTCTCGAATAATATATAATATTGAATAGATCGTCTCGAATAATATATAATATCGAATACATCACTGGCTAATAAAGATCGAATACTACAGAAGAATCTAGGACACTCGCGGTTCCTGCGGCGCGGACGGTGGACACCCAAAGAGAAGGAACCCTCACTGGATCATAGTTGAAGTGAGATCCCTGAAGAAACTGCCAGGTATTGGAGAACCTGCCGCCCTCTAACGCAACCATGTAGCGATGGACGTGCTCGTCCTCCTCCCTGACACGGCGACGTACCACCTCTGGCGGGGCCGGCTCCCTCCGCACCGAAACTGGCCCACGCGAACGCCACCAAACGAGATCAGAATCAACGACGGGACCCGGGGCCGGGTTCCTCATCAAGCGGCGCGCCCCTCCAGGCAGCACCTCCCAGTGCCAGCCCGGCGGAGCCTAGTCCCGGACATGGGTCAGCCGGACGTCGTCGCGGACGGGTCGACGACGAGGATGCGGGCCGGGCATCGTCGAGAACAAATACTAGCTATATGCCCGCAAAAAGCAACATTTTTTTAATGATTGGATTTTGATAACTAAAATTTCTAACATTTCTATATAACTAACATTTCTATAACATTTCTAACAATGCTATAAAACTAACATTTCTATAACATTTCTAATATTTCTATAACTAAAAAACAGAAGAAAAAAATTATAACATTTCTATATATATAACTAACATTTGTATAACATTTCTAATATTTCTAGAACTAAAAAAAAGAAAAAAATTTAACTTTTTTATAACTATTTCTATAACTAAAAAACAGAAAAATTTCTAACAATTCTAACTTTTAATAACTATTTTTATAACTAAAAACAGAAAAATTTCTAACAATTCTAACATTTCTAACAATGCTATATAACTAACTATTTCTATAACTAAAAAAAGAAAAAATTCTAACATTTTTATAACTATTTCTATAACTAAAAAATAAAAAAATGTATGTGTGTGTGTGTGCTCACCGGCGAGGCGAGAGGCGACGGGGGGCGGCGACGGGGACGGCGACGGGCGCGGCGACGAGGACGGCGACGGGCGCGGCGATGACGGGGATGGCGACGACGGGGACAGGGACGGGGCGACGACGACGGGGAAGGGGACGTACGGGCCGGGGCGGCGACG
>LR738709.1:45753421-45830258 GCA_902687465.1 Secale cereale | reverse complement strand
TGCTCGGCGATCCACAACCCTAGACCCCCTCATGTCACATTTTGTCTAGTGTCAAAGGATTCAACAAAACCAATACTTCATCATTAGGCGAAAGTAACAGTCGCATGATGGTACGAAGCTCTCCAAAGTGGTTTTGGAACGGAGTCCCAGAAAGGATAATTCGTAACAAAAGACGGATTATCCTATCAGGAACTTCGTTCCAGAACAACTTTGCATAACTTCGTACCAACATGCCCCGGTTACTTCTAGCAAATGATGAAGTCATGGATTTCTTCAATACTTTGACACTAGCTAGGCAACCTCTCGACCCCTCGACCCTCGGTCCCTCGACGACCCTCGGCTACTCGACCCCTCGACCCTCGGCCTCTCGACCCCTCGACCCTTGGCCTCTCGACCCCTCGACGACCCTCGGCCCCTCGGCGATCTCTCGACCCTTGACGACCCTCGGTCCCTCGACGACCCTCGACCCCCCCCCCTAATGTCGAAGTTATCGGGGAGGGTGTATATCGACAACGACATATCCGATAAGAAAAAGATGAAGAAGAAGAAAAAAGGAACCGCTGGAGGAGAAGATCGAAGAAAAAAAAGAAAAGAAAAAGGAGAAGAAGAAAGGAATAGAGGAGAAGAAGAGAAATTTTATTTCTCTTCTTCTCCTCTATTCCTTTCTTCTTCTCCTCTTTTTTTTTTCTTCTTTTTTCTTCTTCTTATTTATTTCTCCTCTTCTTCCTCTCCTCTTCTTCTTTCTTTCCTCTTTCTTATTTTCTTCTTTCCTATCCTTCTTTTTCTAAATTTGTAACTTTTGCATATATAAAATTGTCTATATATATTTAGCATATATAAACAAATAACTATATTGCCACATACACATATACATCACATACACATCACATACAGCAACTATACATCACAATTGTAACTATCTATATATAAACAAAAAACATTCTATGAAAAAAAACATTTTTAACATATATATTTAGCAAATTCCTAAGAAAAATAAAAAAAATTATATACACATACAAAATATATATACAGCAACTATATACACATAAACATATACAGCAACTATACATCACATACAGCAATTATATACAAATAAACATATACACATATATGAAACATATACACATATACACATATACACATACAAAATATATATACACATACAAAAAAAATCTCCTCACATCGCGACGGCGCGGGGCTGGGCGGCGCGATGGCGCGGCACGGGGCGACGGCGCGGGGCGGGGCGACGGCGCGACGGCGACGGCGCGGCGTCGGGGGCGACGGCGACGGGGCGACGGCGACGGGGCGACGGCCGGGGCGACAGCGAGCTCGATGTGAGGAGGCGTCGGGGGCGGGGAAGGAGAAACTGAACGAAATTTTCGCAAGTGTAGCTTATATAGGAGGAGTATTAGTCCCGGTTCGTGGCACAAACCGGGACTAATACCCCCCTTTAGTCCCGGTTGGTGCCACCAACCGGGACTAAAGTTCCCTTTCCAGCAGCCCAAAGGGCGGGAAGGAGGGGCCTTTGGTCCCTGTTGGTGGCACCAACCGGGATTAAAGGGGGGTATTAGTCCCGGTTGGTGCCTCCAACCGGGACTAATACGCCCCTTTAGTCCCGGTTGGTGCCACCAACCGGGACCTAAGGCATTGCGCTGGCGCTGCGATGGGAGTTTAGTCCCACCTCGCTAGTTGAGAGAGGCCAGCACCTGTTTATAAGCTGCGCTGCCTCTCTCCTCTCGAACTCCTCTGAAATGCAGGCTTACGGGCCTAATTGGACACTGCAATGCCTGTGGGCCTACTGGGCCTGCTGTGGGCCTGAATCCTGGCCCATGGTTGGGTTTCTAGTCGTATTCAGGCCGTGCTGGCCCAGTAGGTGGCATTTTTTTTCTTTTTTTCTATTTATTTTTTCATTTCTACTTAGAACTAAATACTTATAGTTTTTTAGTGATTTCTTTTTTCTTTTAGGTCACAAAAATTATAAACTTTCTTTGTTTTCTTTGTTGCTTTATTCATTTTATTTTGTTTCTACTTACAACAAAATACTTATTGTTGCTATTTTTTATTTTTTTGCAAGTTTTTTTGTTTTGTTTTCTGCATTATTTATTTTCTTTTGTTTTTTGCTTTATTTTTTAATTCTTTCTGGTAAAACCAATTACAAACTTTCTGTTAGTGCAAGTAGTATTCAAATTTGAATAGTTTAAATTTGAAATTATTTGTTTTCTTTGTTGCTTTATTTATTTTATTTTGTTTCTACTTACAATGAAATACTTATTGTTGCTATTTTTTTATTTTTTTGCAAGTTTTTTTTTGTTTTCTGCATTATTTATTTTCTTTTGTTTTTTGCTTTATTTTTTAATTCTTTCTGGTAAAACCAATTACAAACTTTCTGTTAGTGCAAGTAGTATTGAAATTTGAATAGTACAAACGGACAATGGTATCATACTGGTCTGTTACAAAGTTGGCATGGTATCATCATAATAGTTGCGGAAAAAAGTCTTCACTTTTTCTTCGCTTGTGTCATTTGCTTATTGCGCCGTAACCATGGATAATCTTCATCGTTTATCAGGATGCTTGGGTCAGCCTTGACTTTGAAGGGAGGAATTTCATGAAACTTTTCTTAATCTTCGGATATGTCTGTCTTGCCCTCCACTCCCAGGATGTCCCTTTTTCCTGAAAGAACTATGTGGCGCTTTGGCTCATCGTATGATGTATTCGCTTCCTTATCTTTTCTTTTTCTCGGTCTGGTAGACATGTCCTTCACATAGATTACCTGTGCCACATCATTGGCTAGGACGAACGGTTCGTCAGTGTATCCAAGATTTTTCAGATCCACTGTTGTCATTCCGTACTGTGGGTCTACCTGTACCCCGCCTCCTGACAGATTGACCCATTTGCACTTAAACAAAGGGACCTTAAAATCATGTCCGTAGTCAAGTTCCCATATGTCCACTATGTAACCATAATATGTGTCCTTTCCCCTCTCGGTTGTTGCATCAAAGCGGACACCGCTGTTTTGGTTGGTGCTCTTTTGATCTTGGACAATGTGGAAAATGTATTCCCATTTATCTCGTATCCTTTGTGAATCAATACAGTCGAAGATGGTCCCCTGGACAACAAGTACAACTCATCACAAACAGTGTTGTCACCTCTGAGACGTGTTTCCAACCAACTGCTGAAAGTCCTGATGTGTTCACATGTAATCCAGTCGTCGCACTGCTCCGGGTGTTTGGAGCGCAGACTGTTCTTGTGTTCATCGACATACGGGGTCACTAATGTAGAGTTCTGTAGAAATTTGTAGTGTGCTTGAGACCAAGAATATCCGTCCCTACATATTATTGAGTCCCTTCCAAGTGTGCCTTTTCCAGTCAGTCTCCCCTCGTACCGCGATTTAGGGAGACCTATCTTATTAAGGCCAGGAATGAAGTCAACACAAAACCCGATGACATCCTCTGTTTGATGGCCCATGGAGTTGCTTCCTTCTGGCCTGGCGCGGTTACGGACATATTTCTTTTGGACTCCCATGAACCTCTCAAAGGGGAACATATTGTGTAGAAATACGGGCCCCAGAATGACAATCTCGTCGACTAGATGAACTAGGACGTGTGTTATGATATTGAAGAAGGATGGTGGGAACACAAGCTCGAAACTGACAAGACATTGCGCCACATCACTCCTTAGCCTTGGTACGATTTCTGGATCGATCACCTTATGAGAGATTGCATTGAGGAATGCACATAGCTTCACAATGGCTAATCTGATGTTTTCCGGTAGAAGCCCCCTCAATGCAACCGGAAGCAGTTGCGTCATAATCACATGGCAGTCATGAGACTTTAGGTTCTGGAACTTTTTCTCTGCCATATTTATTATTCCCTTTATATTCGACGAGAAGCCAGTCGGGACCTTCATACTGAGCAGGCATTCAAAGAAGATTTCTTTCTCTTCTTTCGTAAGAGCATAGCTGGCAGGACCTTCATACTGCTTCGGAGGGATGCCGTCTTTTTCGTGCAAACGTTGCAGGTCCTCCCGTACCTCAGCTGTATCTTTTGTCTTTCCATACACGCCCAAGAAGCCTAGTAGGTTCACGCAAAGGTTCTTCGTCACGTGCATCACGTCGATTGAAGAGCGGACCTCTAGGTCTTTCCAGTAGGGTAGGTCCCAAAATATAGATTTCTTCTTCCACATGGGTGCGTGTCCCTCAGCGTCATTCAGAACAGCTAGTGCGCCGGGGC
Source organism: Secale cereale (assembly GCA_902687465.1). NCBI lineage: Eukaryota > Viridiplantae > Streptophyta > Magnoliopsida > Poales > Poaceae > Secale > Secale cereale. Next base: position 45,826,029 of record LR738709.1, on the reverse strand, counting down.
CCTTTCCAAAGATTACGTGTAAATCATTGGGCATAGCAAGTATGTGATCACCGGTACACATGGCGGGCTTCTTCCGGTGATCTGCCTCGCCTTTGAAATGCTTGCCTTTCTTTCGACATTGATGGTTGGTCGGAAGAAATCGACGATGGCCCAGGTACACATTCTTCCTGCACTTGTCCAGGTATATACTTTCAGTGTCATCTAAACAGTGCGTGCATGCGTGGTATCCTTTGTTTGTCTGTCCTGAAAGGTTATTGAGAGCGGGCCAATCGTTGATGGTCACGAACAGCAACGCCTTTAGGTCAAATTCCTCCTATCTGTGCTCATCCCACGCACGTACACCATTTCCATTCCACAGCTGTAAAAGTTCTTCAACTAATGGCCTTAGGTACACATCAATGTCGTTGCCGGCTTGCTTAGGGCCTTGGATGAGAACTAGCATCATAATGAACTTCCGCTTCATGCACATCCAAGGAGGAAGGTTATACATATATAGAGTCACGGGCCAGGTGCTGTGATTGCTGCTCTGCTCCCCGAAAGGATTAATGCCATCCGCGCTTAAAGCAAACCATACGTTCCTTGGGTCCTTTGCAAACTCCTTCCAGTACTTTCTCTCGATTTTCTCCACTGCGACCCGACAGCGGGTGCTCTCAACTTCCCGTCTTTCTTACGGTCCTCACTGTGCCATCGCATCAACTTGGCATGCTCTCTGTTTCTAAACAAACGTTTCAACCGTGGTATTATAGGAGCATACCACATCACCTTCGCAGGAACCCTCTTCCTGGCGGGCTCGCCATCAACATCACCAGGGTCATCTCGTCTCATCTTATACCGCAATGCACCACATACCGGGCATGCGTTGAGATCCTTGTATGCACCGCGGTAGAGGATGCAGTCATTAGGGCATGCATGTATCTTCTGCACCTCCAATCCTAGAGGGCATACGACCTTCTTTGCTGCGTATGTACTGTCGGGCAATTCGTTATCCTTCGGAAGCTTCTTCTTCAATATTTTCAGTAGCTTCTCAAATCCTTTGTCAGCCACAGCATTCTCTGCCTTCCACTGCAGCAATTCTAGTACGGTACCGAGCTTTGTGTTGCCATCTTCGCAATTGGGGTACAACCCTTTTTTGTGATCCTCTAACATGCGATCGAACTTCAGCTTCTCCTTTTGACTTTCGCATTGTGTTTTTGCATCAACAATGACCCGGCGGAGATCGTCATTTGGTTCCTCTTGATCTTCAGTAGCTTCACCTGTTGCAGCATCATTGGGCACAACGTCTGGTTCCTCTTGATCTTCACCAGCTCCCCCCATTGCAGCATCACCGTACTCAGGGGGCACATAGTTGTCATCGTACTCTTCTTCTTCGCCGTCTTCCATCATAACCCCTATTTCTCCGTGCCTCGTCCAAACATTATAGTGTGGCATGAAACCCTTGTAAAGCAGGTGGGAGTGAAGGATTTTCCGGTTAGAGTAAGACATCGTATTCCCACATTTAGTGCATGGACAACACATAAAACCATTCTGCTTGTTTGCCTCAGCCGCATTTAGAAACTCATGCACGCCCTTAATGTACTCGGAGGTGTGTCTGTCACCGTACATCCATTGTCGGTTCATCTGCGTGCATTATATATAATTAAGTGTGTCAAAAACCATTACAGAACATCATAAATAGATAATTAAGTGACCAAATTAATAAAAGTTCATCAGCACATTGAAACCAAAGTACATACATATATAGTTCTCATCTAACAACATATAGCTCTCCATACACATCGAAACTATGTAAAACATTTCAATGCAAAAACAAATGCGATCATAATCGCAACCAAGGTAACAATTGATCCAACGGCATAATGATACCAAGCCTCGGTATGAATGGCATATTTTCTAATCTTTCTAATCTTCAACCGCATTGCATCCATCTTGATCTTGTGATCATCGACGACATCCGCAACATGCAACTCCAATATCATCTTCTCGTCCTCAATTTTTTTAATTTTTTCCTTCAAGAATTTGTTTTCTTCTTCAACTAAATTTAACCTCTCGACAATAGGGTCCATCTTGATCTTGTGATCATCGATGACTTCCGCAACATGCAACTCCAATTCCATCTTCTCCTCCTCCATTTTTTCCAATTTTTTCTTTAAGGAAATGTTTTCCTCTTCAACTAAATTTAACCTCTCCACAAGAGGGTCGGTTGGAATTTCCGGTTCAACTACCTCCTAGACATAATAAAACATCTATGCATGTCAGGTTGGTCGGCATAACTATCATAAACACTAAAACAAATAGTTATAAATTAAAGATAATATACCACATCCGAATCGTAGACAGGACGAGGGCCCACGTGGGCGGATATCAAAACCATCGCACTATATAATAACAAGCAATAATAAATGTAAGAAAATTAGACAAATATCTATCTAAAGCAATAATAACAAGAAATAATAAAAGTAAGAAAAGCATGGACATAACAAGAGGCTCACCACGGTGGTGCCGGTGACGAGATCGGCGGGGGCGATCGACGGCGGCGAAGACGGGGACGGGACGTGATGGACGGCTAAACCTAGACAAATCTCGGAGAAAATAGAGCTTCGAGAGGAGAAAAGCTTAACTAGTGTGGCTCGGGCATTCCATCGAACACGTTCTGTGCATAGGAGGTGACCTAGAGCACCACTAACCCCTCTCCCCCTCGGCCAGAAAAAAACAGAGCAGTGTGCTCTGCTCTTGCGCGAGGGGGTATATATAGGCACCTCATTGGTCCCGGTTGGTGCTACAAACCGGGGCTAAAGGTGTGCCTTTGATCCCGGTTCATGCCACCAACTAGGACCAATGGTGGTGGGCCAGGAGCAAGACCCATTGGTCCCGGTTCGTCGCACCAACCGGGACCAAAAGGTCCAGACGAACCGGGACCAATGGCCCACGTGGCCCGGCCGGCCCCCTGGGCTCACGAACCGGGTCCAGTGCCCCCATTGGACCCGGTTCTAGATTGAACCGGGGCTAATGGGCTGGACAGGCCTGGACCAAAGCCCTGTTTTCTACTAGTGATACCTCCTAGAAAAAATATCCATGTCAACTTGATGGGCATAATTTGTCATAAACATGAAATGCAACCAGTTTTAAAAGAGAATATATATACCACATCCGAATCATAACAAGGACGAGGGCCGACGGGGACGGATATCAAAACCATGGCACTATGTATAACAAACAACGTATGGGTAAGATAATTATACGAGTAACTATATATCCAAATCACACAAACATCAATTTTTATATAAAATTTCATGAACAAGAGGCTCACCACAAGGTGGTGCCGGCGACGGGACGGTGCGGCGATCGACGGTGGTTACGACGGAGATTTAGAAGGCACTAAGTAAACCACACCTACATATGCAAAGTAAGTGTTATTTTGGACCTCAAATTGCATATAAATCAAATACTAGCACATATATTTCCTCCCAAATTACTAAACTCACAAATTAATCACTATATAAAGCATTGCAAGAGCTAATCTAGCAATGAGAGATGAAAAGGACAAAGTTGCTAACCTTTGTGATCATTTGAATGGATGGGGGCCTTCAAATCTTGACAAATTTTGGGCAAAATGTGTGATGAGCTCGAGAGGAAGAGGGGAAGAACAGAGAGGAGAGGGGAAAGGGGAAGAACAGAGCGAGGGTTTATGTATGACCACCTTTAGCACCGGTTCGTGCCAAGAACCGGTACTAAAGGTGCTGGAGGGGCCCCAAACTGACAACATCCTGCCACCACTCTCATTAGTACCGGTTCGTGGCACGAACCGGTGCTAAAGGTTCGCCACGAACCAGTACTAATGAGAGCGGCCTGGCTAGCTGTTGGAACCGGCACTAATGTACACATTAGTGCCGGCTCAAATTCAAACCGGCACTAATGTGCTTCACGTTTGACCCTTTTTCTACTAGTGCTTGGAGGTGAGCTCGTAAGTATGTTTGTTCCTCCAGACAGGTGGGCTCTGATGGTTATGGCATGGATGAAGAAGCCGTCCACCATACCGAAGGTGATTGGTGTTGAGATACCAGTGCAGGAACCGAGGTTGTACTATTCGTCGCCACCAAGGCCACCGCGTACCACGTTAGGGATGTACCCGTATCGAGTGTTCATGCATGTCGAAGAAGTGGTCAATCCATCAATCGAAGTCCTACCGCCGTCGCTGGTGCCAGGGTCCATCGACAACATCCATTACAGTAGTCAACGTCAGTCTTTCCCCGTGTTGCTCGGAACGATGGATGGCACAGGGCCTACTCCATCGCGCGGTGGAGGCCACTGCTTCTTTGGGAGAAGAGGCAGGGTTGGCTGCCAAGATGTGCTCTAACTTGAGGTAACAACTGAATCTTATCAGATACTAGTTAAATCCGAGCTATGGGTGTGAAGCACTGATGTGCCAGTACATCTAACTGTGACCTATTATATTTTTGTACCTGACTTTTTTAGAAAGGGGTCTACGTCAACTTAATGTGCTAGCAGAACTTATTGTATTGTGTGTCTGTTTTCTTTGCACAACAAAAAAGAAATTTCCCCGTCGTTGATAAAGACGATGAACCGTTATGTACAAGTTCGTTGGTTTCAACATAGCCCTACCCGTGGCGATCCACTGCATCCACCCTGATTTTGCCGCCTGCGTGAAATTATTGTATGCAAGTTCAATGTGCTATGATGTTCTATATGATTGTGTCAACTATATAAGTTTTTACTAAGCATCAGCAATGCATATGGATGAAAGATGTATTTACGAGCATCGACTGACATCTCTCTGTCTCTCTCTCTCTCACACACACACACGCACACGCACACACACACAAGTGGGACCCGGTAAATTATTTCTTCGCTCGTGACAGTTTTTAATTAGGTTCCACTATACTCTAACATTTTTCGTAAGTTATTAATTGAGCTCAGTAACTTCAAAAGGTTGTACAGAAGCCTTGTTTAAGCCCTTTTAGGCTTCGTTGAATGTGGGCTGAGTAGCCATGTAAAGTTGTACTGTACTACACATGCCATATTTGTTGAACATTAGCAATGCAACTGGGCCGACAGTTGTACACAATATCTTTAAATAAGCGCAGCCTCGCCTATGTTCCTTTTAATAAAATGCATAGCCGAGTTCATATTTTATATAATAAGATTACCAAGCCCAACTTAATTTTTTAATAATATTGTAACTAAATATTATTATTATTATGAAATGCTCAGTCCAGACCATCATTTTTTTTCACCCACCCTAGAAAATGGGTCCATTTCTACTAAAATCAAATGTCTTGTCAATTATTAGAAATGATAAATGTGCTGCATGTATGCAATATTATTTTTCACCCAGCTCAGTAAATAGGTGTATTCTATCAAATGCGTTGTAAATAATATACTATTATATTATTTTATTTGTATTCATTTATTGTATTATAAATTAATATCTTGATTTATCAAAAATCGGCAATTATCATTTTTACCCAGCCCGGGAAATATATTATTTTTCGAGTCAAAGCCCCGGAAATAGATGTATTGGCAAACAAAATGAAATAGGCTATAAAACCTAAATAAATGGGTTGCATTCCACCACAACTTTTGAAGCTAACTTTGTTGGCCCAGTAGATGAAGCATGTGCAAGGTGTTGTCCATTTTGTGAACAAAATGATTTAATGGTCTAAAACAAAACATCAACAAATTATTCTTACATCTATAGTCGTTGGATGGACATCCATCCAACAGAGATCCTACTTCTTTAATCTCTGATCTAGTTGCTCTTGCTCCAGCCTCCAAAACCATCGCCGGCTGGAGCGCCTGCATCTGCCTCCCGTAGCCGACTGTGCTTGTACTCACCCACACCTTCTGTTATTCTCCGGCGAAGGCAGCCGAACCAGTCCCTCGTACTCCCGTTGACAGCTCGGACCCACCAGCTATATCTTCGCATGGAAGGAAGTGCCTCCTTATTACGCACAAAAAATGAATACTCGTCGTGCTATCTGGGACCCACCATAGTTGGAGGCTGACTTGTGGGCCTACTAACGTGGACGAAGGGCTTTGCTAACTTAGTCAATATGAATGACTCTAGCAGCAGTGACCGTACGATGTCCATCCAACGGCCGTAGTGCTTCTTCAACCTCTAGTTTTCTTGGTCCAGCCGCCCAAACCAGCGTCGGTCGTGCCGCCTGCTCCTGCCTCCCATGGCCGGCTGTGCTGCCGCGCAGGCCTCGCCGCCCCACTCTACTCCTAGCGGTGACCAGGTCATACTTGTACTCACCCACACCTTTTGTTATTCTCCGGCGAAGGCATCCAAACTAGTCCCTCGTACTCCCCTCCGCCAGGGACTCCAGTGCCCCTTGTTCCACGACTCCAGATCATTCCCATCTTAGGCCTCACCGTCGTCCATCGCCTTGGTGCTCTCGGCGCGGCGTGGTCAACGTGGTCAAGGAACGACTTCCATCGGAAGAGGACTATACGTGGAGAGGTTGACAGCTGGGTCCATGGCCGCAGCAAGGAAGTGCCTCCTTATTACGCGCAAAATAATGATTCCTCCACCTGACAGAGGGACCTACCAGAAGGGCCTTGAAAAAACATTTCCCCTCTGACAGCTGGGACCCACCAGCTACATCTATGCACGCAAGTAAGTGCGTCCATATTACGGGAAAAAATGATTATCCCCCCTGACCGCTGGGACCCACCATCAATAACTTCGCACGTAAGGAAGTGCCTCTTTATCCTCCCTAATAGTCGGGACCCACCTGGTCGAAGCGTGCGTAGTGTTGTCATTCTAGTCGTGAACGTGTATGTATATACTGGTCGATCGGTCTCTCTGCAACGATGAACCATGGCCGAGCAAACAGCAGCACATGTAGTAGTAGTTCAGGCAGTCCAGTCTAAACCGGGTACACGTATGTACAACCAGATGCCAACAAAAACGGCCACATACGTACATACGGGCGGGGTCTCGAACGCCTAGCTAGTCGCGCATACGTACGGCCATGGAACGTGTACATGGAGAGGCAACAGACGGCAGCAACCGCGTCCTGTTCATCAGCAGCCAAGCGGCTGGGTCAGAACGGAGAAACAGCATCATGTTCATCGGGAGCGAAGCCACTGGGTCAGAATGTGTTGTGTTCAACGGGAGCCAACCGGCTTGGACGGAACAGCCGGAACGGGGTCTGGCGTACCACAAAACGGAGGAAAACGGCCTTCTGTTCGAGTGCGTGCGGTCAAAATGGGGTCATGTTCAACGGGAAGGGTTCGACGTACCGCATAACGAAGGAAACGGACTTGTGTTCAAGCTCCTATGGTCGAAACGGGGTCATGTTGATCGGTAGGGGTGTGGAGTACCGCAAAACAGAGGAAACGGACTTCTCTTCGACCTCCTACGATCGAATTGGGGGTCCTGTTCATCAAGAGGGGTGTGGCGTACCGCAAAACGGGAATCCACGACTACTGTTCATCCACCGTCTACTGCCTCGCACCACCCCCCACGGGCTACTGTTCATCCACCATCGACCTCCTCCAGCCTCCACCTGTGAATGTTCATCCATGACGTCCCCCCCTGCCTCCACCAGCTCCTGTTCATCCAGCCTCCACCGGCTACTGTTCAACCAGCCCTCCACGTATCATGTTCATGCACCCCCAACCGGCTCGATCGAGGTCCTGTTCATCCAGCGGCAACGGCCTCTATCTACTATATCATGGGGTCCTGTTCATCCAACCCCCACCGGGAACTGTACATCAAGAGGCAGCAGGTTCGATCGGCTTCAATTATCAGCAGTAGCGAAGGAATCACTCGATCGGGTTCAGTTAACAGCCAGATCGATTGATCGCTCGGGTTCAGTAACGCGTAGCCTGCAGTGCAATCGCTCGGGTTCAGTAGGTGAACACCTCGCTCGGGTTCAGCTAGAGCCCAATGCCTCGCACACACACCCGTAAGTGTACGAGAGAAACACGCAATCCCTCCATGCATCACTCGACCTCGACCACCCACTGTAACCGGGAACTCCCCGATATTTTCCTCGCCCTAGCTTCTACCACGGTTCTTTCCGTCATGGATGGCCCAAAGAATGTCATGCAGCTGCGTCTCCGGCCCGTCCAGGATGAAAAGCCCATTTTCTGTCATGAGTTTTTGTCATAGAAGTAGGAGCCAACCACATCTATGATGATACTGGGTTTTGTCACAATTATCATCATAGAAGTGTCATAAGCATGACAGGAAAAAAATTGTTCGGCCTAAAATGTCACGGATGTGTCTTTTTTGTAGTGCCACCGCCTCCCCCTCCCCTAGGTCGGTGCTCCATTCGGCCAACACCCCCCTCGGGAGACAAAAGACCCAGACGGTGGGGAGGTGCGGCGGTCTTGGTGGTGGCCGGATCCGGAAAGAATCGGTCGGATTCCGTACGGCTGCAGGAATCGCGGGATTTGGCTGCGGCGGGCTGTGGGAAGGAGGCGGTTGTGTGGCGAGGAGTGGATTGGCACCTTTGGGCAGCAACCTTCGTGCCACATATATGAAGCCAGTTTGTCCCCTGTTTTTGGGCTACCCAAGAAAACTGACCATATTGGTGTTTTTTGGCCTCCATAATCCCAAAACAGGTTTGCTATTTCACATCTAGATGTGAAATAACTATCTCACATCTAAATCTAGAACTGTTGATCTTTGTTTGTCTTTAAAGTTCGCGCAACGTGATTGTCTCCTTCGCACGCTCGTTCGCATCCTGTTGTCGTACGCGGCAGCCTCTGTCCACGTCCACGCGAGTGGGTGGGCTGTTTCTGTTTTGTTTTCTGGGCCAGGTGCCAAGTCACGGGCTGCGGTTTTGTTGTTGGGCTTTTGCACTGGAATTCAAAGAGACTGGGTTATTATAATTTGAAGGCCTGCCAATTGCTGTCGTTCTAACCAGACTTGGTTCTGATACATGATCAAGCTGATGTTTTGTGTATTTCTCAAAAACAAAAAGCTGATGTTTTGTGTGTTGTGGTGGAAAGCTCTGCTAAACAGTTTTAAGCAGTGCCCTCATCCTGAGATTGATGGATGTTTTTTTAGTAAGAAGAGAAAGAAGTTTCTCTCCAGCAATGATGTAATTAGCCATACCAAGGCTTTTAGCAGGGCAATGTTATAGTTGTACAATATAAATGCACTTTTTTACAACGTTGATGTACTGACTTATTTTTTATGCATCACCATAGGATAAAACTTTGTTATAAGATTTTTTTTGTTTTTCATTATTTTTTTAATTACTTTTGTTTCCCCCCTTTTTTGGTCTTTTGAAATCCATGATTTTTAAAATTTTATAACTATTCTTTACATCCGCCGCTTGATTTAGTTCTCGTAATTTTGTGCAAGCACTCTACCTTCCGCCTCGCTTGTTGGTGCTTGTTTTGTTGTGTATCCTATTTTTGGTATGGGCCTGTTCGGTTCTGCTTTTGTCATCCCTCGACTCGTAACTGGGGTTTGACCTTTTTTTTGTCCCAATTGCAAGTTCACCCTCGACTCAAAACTAGGACCCGATCATTTTTTGTCGCAGTTGCAAGTCCGCCCTTGAGTCGCAACTCGGATCCAACCATTTTTTTGCACCGGTTGCAAGTCCACCCTCGACTCGCAATTGCGACTGGACCATTTTTTGTCCCAGTTGCATGTCCGCCCTCGACTCACAACTCAGACCCGACCATTTTTTGTCCTAGTTGCAAGTCTGCTATTGAGTCGGAAGTGGGACCGAACCATTTTTTGTCCTACTTGCAAGTCCACCCTCGACTCGCAATTGAGGCCCCGGCCATTTTTCTCCCATTTGCAAGTCCGCCCTCGACTCGCAACTGGGATCCGAATTTTTTTTGTCCCAGTTGCAAGTTCGCCCTCGACTCGCAACTGGGACCCGACCATTTTTTGTCCTAGTTGCAAGTCTGCTATCGAGTCGCAAGTGGGACCTAACCATTTTTTTGTCCTAATTGCAAGTTCACCCTCGACTCGCAATTGAGGCCCCGACCATTTTTTGTCCCAGTTGCAAGTCCGCCCTCGACTCGCAACTGGGATCCGACCATTTTTTGTCCGAGTTGCAAGTCCGCCCTCGACTCGCAACTAGGCCCGACGTTGTTTGTGCCAGTTGCAAGTCTGCTCTCGATTCGCAACCGGGGACCCGGACTTTTTTTTCTAGTTGCAAGTCCATCGTCAACTCACAACTGGGGCCTATTTTTTTTTCCTAATTGCAAGTCCATCCTCAACTCGGAATTGGGGCCTGAACTTTTTTGTCCAAGTTGGAATATCCCTCTCGACTTGTAACTCGTACCTGAATTTTTTGTCCAAGTTGCAAGTCCACCGTCACCTCGCAACTGGGGTGTGATCTTTTTTGTCCGAGTTGCAAGTCCACCGTCGAGTTGCAACTAAGGCCCGACTTTTTTCCCGGTTACATTTGCACTCTCGACTCGCAACTGGGTCTCGACATTTTTTATTCTAATTACAAGCCCACCCTTGATTCGCAACTGGGTCCACCCTATTTTTGTTCGAGCTAAAAATCCATCCTCGATACGTAAGGGGGGGGGCACTATTTTTGTCCTAGTTTTAAGTCACTATCGACACAAATGGGGCTAGACTTTTTTTTGTCCAAGTTGCAAGTCCACCCTCGACTCGCAACTGGGGCCCAACCTTTTTTGTCCGAGTTGCAAGTCCACCTTTGACTCACAACTAGGGTCCAACCTTCTTTTGTCCGAGTTGCAAGTACACCCTCGAGTCGCAACTAGGGTCCAATCATTTTTTATCCGAATTGCAAGTCCACCCTCTCTGCTTGCAACTAGGAGTCAACCTTTTTTGGCCAACTTGCAAGTCCACCCTCGGCTTGCAACTGGGGCCCGACCTTTTTTGGTCCCTATTACGAGTCCAACCTTGATTTGCAACTGGGGTCCAACCCTTTTTTTGTCAGTTACAAGTCCACCATGGACTTGCAATTGGGCTTGACCTTTTCTCGTCCCAGTTGCAACTCCACCCTCGACTCGCAACTCGGGCCCAACCTTTTTTGTACAAGTTGCAAATCCAAACTCGACTCACAACTAGGGTCCGACCTTTTTTAGTCCCAATTGAGAGTCCACCCTCGACTTGCCACTAGGGGTCCGATCTTTTTTTGTCCTAGTTGCAAGTCCACCCTCGTCAGCGAACAAACTGCAGATGAGCCGGCCCACGTAGCTAGAATACATTTTTTGTATTTCTTTTGTTTTGTTTTCTTCATGTTTTGTATTTATCATTTTTCTTCATTGGTTTTCCTCTGCTATTAATTTTTCTATTTTTTAAAAGTTGATTTCATTTTTTCTGATTCTTTTTTATTTTTTCATAAATTCACAAGTTTCAATAATTGTTTCAAAATTTGTTAATGTGTTCATTTCTCTAAAATTGTTCATGTTTATCAATTTTTTAAACAAATCAAAATGTGTTCATCTTTGTTCTCTTCTTATTTATCCATTTTCTCTATTTGTTTTTTTCGTATTTTTATTTTTTTCTTGTTCGCCTTTAGTTCAATGTATATAAAAAAGTTTGCTTTTAGTTCATCGTATATAATCAAGTTCACCATACATTGTATATTTGCAAAAAAAATATGTGTGTATTTAGAAAATGGTCATGATATATGAAAGGATTGTTCATCATATATTGTAGAAATTTTGGTATTCGTTCACATTTTTATAATTTGAAATAAATTATGTAAAATCCTGAACATATTTATTTTGAAATATGTTTGGACCGAACTTTGTTCCTTACTGAAAATTAATTATAAAGTATAAGAGTGAAAAACACAAAAAAAATTATAATCGTTGGTAGCCTAGAAGCTAACGATGAGAGATGTACTTGTACAACGATCATACGCAAAAGCTAACAAATACGTAGATGTTACCACTAGTGATCAGTTTTTTTTTGTATGGGTAGCTAGTGACCAGGATTTTTTTTTTTTTTTAGAGGAGCTAGTAACCAGATTTGCATTAGGGCTGGCCACATAGGCGGAGGCATGACGAGCTGGTGTTTAGTTGAGTTTCACTATACAAACAACACTTTCTGGCACATAGGTGCCCGACATGCCATCAAGCCGTTGGTGCATGGGATGGAAGGTGCACCCATGCATTCAAAACAGCATTGTGCACATACTGGGCGAGGAAGGATCGTACACACTAGTTTGGGTTTTAGTTTTTGACTTTAACAAATTAAAATCGAGCAAATAGGACAAAAAATAAAAAAATAAGATGGCACTGATATCATACTTAGATGTGAGGTATTATGTCACATCTAGATGTGATATAGACGGACCCATCCCAAAAAGGCAGTGTTGCCCTATTGTTGAAGATGCTCTTATGAGTAGGGTTACTATATCTAGTTTTGTATGGCATACATGGTCGTCAATTCCACTAGCGAAACATGTCTTACACGTCATTAAAAATATATTTTTAGATTCTCTGCCGAATAAAGCTTTAAATATTTTTTTAGGTTTTTATAGGATCATTCGACATAAAGGTAAATGTCTAGATCATCTTTGCATTGTATGCACTTTTTTCCTTACGCACAAAGGTACACCGACACATTAGTTTAGAAATTGTGATCCATACAATGGACTAGAGGGAGAAATTCATAGAAAAATTGAGTGTACACACACGAAAGTCCACATAAAATGGAAAAAAACACACTGTTTCATAAACAAATCCCAAAAAAGACATAAAGCAGAGAGGGAAACCTCATTGTACCCCTCCCCCCGCGCGTTGAATTCACGCGTACACATGGTCCCCCCATTACTTATTCACCAACGACGCATCCATCTATTTCCCCTTTAGCCCACGCTTTCAACGCCGCAGGCAAACCCACCCCCGACCTCGTCATATCTCAGATCTCGTCCACCACCACAGCCAGATCTGAGCAACTGCAAAAGCGGCGATTGTGGGCTTGATATCGCCCTCGGTCATGGTGAACTCCGCGGAGCTGCCGCCTATGCCTTTCCCATCGGATCTCACCAAGGAAGGCGGCGCTAGGGAGGCGGGGGGCGGGGCCGCAGAGGTAGTCACAACGTCGTCGAGTGCCCGCCGTGGGACGCTGCTATCGCTACCATCAATGCTCAAGCCCTGGGGGAACCAACGGCGGCTGCGGTGCGTTCCTGTCAACCGACATGGTGAAGCCATTGCCCCGGACACGAGATCCTCCTCGGATAAGCAATCTGAGGTCAGCGACAGGCTACAACTTGGCCTCGACAAGGTGGCAGAGGCGCCGGGCACTGGCAACCCCACGGTCAACAAGTACCTCAAGGTTACCGAGGCGGTTTCTCCACAGCCATTGAAGGCACGCCCTGGCCACCGTCGTCGCCTTCCTATGCCATCCCACGCGGCCACGCCCGCCGTGGGCGCATCGCCGCAGGCGTTTGAGCGCGAGCGGAGGTCGGTCCGCGCCGATGCGCTCAAGAGGCCACAATTTTCCGTATCACTCACCGCGGAGGAGATCGAGGAAGACATCTACGGCATCACCGGCGCACTCCCGCGTAGCCGCCCTCGTGGTCGGCCCCGCAAAGTGCAAAAGCAGATCGATGTGAGTTCCCATGCCTCCTCTGATGCCTCCCTGCCCCCCATTAGATTCCAGCCCTTGTCGCTCCTCCCTAGGGGCCTGTTTTTAATTCCATAAATGCTCCTGTCCCCAGATGCTGTTTCCCGGCGCACGGTTATCGCAGATCAACATGGAGTCCTACCGGGTGCCGGACAATCGCTGACCCTATCAACTCAACAAGCGCCTCCACCCAACAGTAAGCAAGAAAAGTGAATTCATAGATCATAAGTCACATTCAATTTGGTGTTGTCATTGTTAGCTACATAATACATCAATTAGTTGTTCAGATAGAGTAAGAGTTGGTATGTATGGATCCCACCAGGAAACTAGTTGTAAGCAGCAAGTGATGACTTGTTAGTGATTTCTAATTTTGAGTTGTATTCCGTTATGTTCATTTCCATAATAGCACCGATGGTGGTTCGTTACTTTGGTATATCGGCAATTGGAAAGGCGTAATGTGGTGTACTAGTAATTGCATTGCTCTCGATGCTCGGGTTAGTATGTTGGTTGATGCTAGTACTCCCTCAGTTTTGATTTATTCTACATATTATAGTTGGCTGAAGTTAAACTTTGTAAATTTTGATCAAATTTATAGAAAAAAGTTATACCTTTTACTATAACAAATCTATATGATGTGAAAATACATTCAATAATAAATCTAATGGCATTTATTTGCTATTGTATATGTTAATGTTTTTGTTTATAAATTTCATCGAAGTTTACAAATCTTGACTTTAACTAAAGCTAATACGGGGACTAAATAAAAACAAAGGGAGCACATTCGTTCACATACATCCCTATTGCAATCTCAATGCTAGTACCAGCTTCAGTGCATACAGTTTCTTGCTATTTTTTCTCTAGAAGATGTTTTTGCTAGCTAATTGTCGTGGCGAATGCCATTGCTGCTTGGTCACGTTGTAGCTGGTTGTCATGTGGGCCCGGGTGTAATGCCCAGGATGGAATTATACCTCCTACGTGTCGAGGCACGACTTAAAGGCATAAGTCCATCCTAGAATGATCTCAAGTTTGGTAATCTTTGCACAACTCATGTAAAAGAGGGATAGTAAACTGAAAATAGTTGGCTTACAATCGCCACGTCACAGAATAACAGTACAAGTCTCAAACATCATACAATAAGATCACTACAACCCTCTAAGGGCAAAACCCAAAGTCAAAGTACCAAACTCAGATAAATAAAACAACCACAGGCGGATCGAATCCTAGTAAGAGACTCCACTACTGATCGTCCGGGTAGCGAACGTAGTAACGACTACGCTCCTCGTCGTACTCCCAATCCAGCTCGGTGCCATCACCTGGATAGCTCACAGCTGGACCTGCATCTGGTGTGTGAAGTAACTGTGAGCCACAGAGGACTCAGCAATCCCGTTCCCGGGTAACAGAACTATTTAAGCCTTTAGGTGAGGGAAAGGCTGAAGAAAGAACTGAGGTGAAGGAACAACAAAGAGTCTGCAGCAGCAACTAGCACTAACTTACGCAAGAGAGAGCGAGAAGAGAAGGCATCGGCGAGAAGTGATCACTAAGTGATCCTAGCTACAAGCTCACAAGCATAACCCCTCCGTGTTCAACTCCCGAATCCCTATTCGGAAATTGACAGTCACGGAACACACGCTGGTAGTGTATTAGTATCATTGTGTCAAGTTTTCTACAACCGGAATTAACAAGCTCCCATCTGCCACATAACCGCGGGCACGGCTTTCGAAAGTTCAAACCCTGCAGGGGTGTTCCAACTTGACCCATTACAAGCCCACGATCCGCGGAGTCGCAACTCCAAAGTGGGAAGACCCGAGTATCCTCGGAATCCCGTGCTCAAGATATACCGAGCTAAGGTAAGGCTAATCCAGCAAATCCTCCCGGCGTGTCGTCACCCTGATCGTAGCCGCGCGTATCTAGGTCTCAGGACACGACCGGATGGGCGATTCTACAGGTTTTTTACCAAACCTCGAGTTTCCTTGAGGTGGCCCCGCAGAACCCCCGTTTCGGACCAACACTCATGTGGAGCACTGGCCCGGGGTTGTTGATTAAGAAAGAGGGTTAATTACTCCCTTATGCATGTTTAGTTTGTTATTAGGCAAATAGTACCAAAGTTGGGATTTGCTGGAAAAGACTTAGCACTTAGCGGTTTATCGAGGGGGTCCCATACACCCCAACCGTGTTAGGAACGCATAATCAAGGAACATAAAACCGGCTTATACGGATCCTAACGGCATGAGTGGAACAAAACACCAAGCAAAAGGCTTAGCCTTCCACCCTTGCCAATATATAGGTGATTTCAATTAAAGCATTTATATAGTGTGATATAACCCAACCAAGCTTCAACATGGAGCAAGCATCTTCACTTCACCTGCAACTAGCAACGCTATAAGAAGGGCTGAGCGAAGCGTACTTAGCCAAGCAACGGTTTGCATAGGTAGGGTGGTTAAACATGGCAATTGGTTACAAGTAGGAGGCTGACAAGAAGAACATGGGCATCGAGGCAAAACTATAGATCGAGACTACTAGCAATAGGCAAAGATAGTAAAGTTATCGGGGTTCGGTCATCTTGCCTGAAGAGAAGACGTTCGGATCAAAAGAAGGATCCTCGTGCTCAAACTCGTTGGAAACCTCGTGCTCAACCTCGTTGGAAAACTCGTGCTCAACTTCCGGCTCTAAACAAGACGAACACACCAAGCACCAATCAACACGATGCAATGCGCACTCGAAAAACATGTATGCATGATGGATGCACTAAAGATGCACATGGAGCACGGAAAACATCACTCAAGCAAAACACCTCAAAACAAGATAACAACCTGATATTATTAAACTACACAGAAAAACACCCAAGTTTGATATAAGAATCGCTGAAATCGGAGTTACGGGCTAAAAGTTATGCCCGAAACAAGATTTGAGCGAAAACTGCAATTTACAGCAACATAGCATCTTGGGAGCTCAAAATAATTAATCTACAGCACCCAAAAAGCATGGCAAAGGACTTGAACATAAACTAGATATAATGTACAGCAACTACGTCCAAAGTGCACCCCCAACGGAGTCACGGATCAATAGCAATGATCTTGGACATATTGAACTTTGAAATAAAATTCTGGCAGCAGAATTTTATTGAAAGTTTGGAGCAAAAGATAAACATGCTACAGCCACTCAAATGGACATATGAGGACATGGATGGAAAGACAACAATATATACTTCATGGAACAATCAAAATCCACCCCAAAACTATCATGCTTTGTCCTACAACATCACACGAACATGGCATCGGAACGTTACAGATTTCAGACTTAGTGAAATTTCACTAAGTCCTAAAACAGCAACATTATCATAGCATCAAAAAGAGCATGTTTAAGACACCTCGAAACTAAACATGGCAAAGGGTAAGCACCTCATCAAAATACATATGACGGTGATCCCGGAACACACAAGCATGCATCAATGTGGTGAACACACCGATTGCAACGAGCTCAACAAGATGGCATTTCATAACAAGTGAAAACACAACATGTGAACATGGCATCTTGTGATGATGATAACAAGGAAACAATACATCTACCATGCAACCTATCTCACTCAACACGTAGTTCGTGGCAAGACGAACACGTGGACATGTCATTTGCATCGTTTGGACAAACGAGCTAAAAGATATCACAAGTCAAAGGTGGCATGAAAATAACACATAACAGCAGTTTATAACAAGATGCCCTCTTGCAACAGCAAAACAAGTGTCAAGATGACATCTAACATGCATGACTACAACAGGTAAAACGGAGAGGACAACTCCACGAACATCTGGACATATCACACGCACAAAACGGAGCACCACAGTAAAAGTTATGCATGGTCAAACTCTGCATCACAGAACAAGTAAAACAGGGACTTAGTGGATTTTTGGGGTCAACCTGAGCAGATCTGGATGAACAGTGTCGCGGTCCAGATGAACAGTAGAAGAGGCGGCCCAGGCGCGCGGTGGCGACGGCGCGGCCCACGGGGCGAAGCGGCCCACGCGGCTGACGGAGGAGGCCCGCACGGGCGGAGAGGCGAGCCCAGGCGGAGGCCGGCCTGGCTGGGCGACGGAGGCCCGCGGCGCGGCGATGCGGCCCAGCGGCCCAGGCGCGGGTCGGTGGGACGACGGGGGAGCGAGCGGCGCTCGAGGCGACTTGGCGCGGGCGACGGAAAAGCGAGGACGCGGCCCAGCTGGCGCGGTGCTGGGCCGGGGATGTGGTCCCCCGGGCCGGCTGCCCGAGCGGCCTGGCGCGGCGAGCGTCGATCTGGTCCCCCAGATCGGAACCGGCGGGGTCGAGCCCAGCGCGGCGCGGTCCGATCGATCGACGGGGTTGACTTCGGCGCTGCGGCGTCTGGTGAACGAGGGAATCCCTCGGGATCCGGCCAGAAAACCTGGATCTGAGGAAAGAAAGAAAAAAAGAAAAGGAACTAGAGGAGGAAGAAGAAGGGGGAGCTAAAATAGACCTAGGGGGTCTATATGTAGCAGAAAAATTAGGGTTAGGGGGAGATTAGGGGCGCTAGGAGCCCTCCGATCGTGATCCAACGGATCCGATCGCGGGGATGATTTAAAAGGGCCTAGACGGAGATAAAAGAAAGCAGTAGGGGTATTACCGGGACACGAAGCGAAGGCACTTCGGACCCACACGGACAACGGAGGGAAAAGTCAACGGAGTCCAAACGAGACGAGATTTGAGAGGCGGGTTGCACACAACAAAACAACAACACACAACACAACCTCGCGGCACACCGGTAACGAAAAACGCCCGAACAACAAAGTAGGCCTACGGGACGTCACGGACACGTGAGGGAGCTCCGGAACACGAAACGGACAACGGGAAGGAACGCCACGAACCGGATGCAACCCACAACACAAATGCAATGCAATGCACATGTCTACATGATATGAGTGAAAGCCACACACTCACACAACAAAACGACGAAAGCCCAAAAGACAAGGAACCCGAAATGGAAATAGATGAAGCCGGAGATATATTATAAGCCCAAAAGGGAAAGTATTACATCCGGGGCATTACACCGGGACCAAAAGGTTTTGAAAACCCTAGCACCGCGTGGCCTTGCCAATGGGTGTTGCGTAGTTCATCGATTGCTTCCTGATTCCTCATGGGATTGGCGTGTCTGGGAGACCCGAGTGAGGTAATTGAATGACATACATGTATCCAAACCCTTGGTGGCCCCTATCGTCGTCCTGGAGCATCCCAGGATTCGATGATCCCGCACGGTTTATACGCTTTTTGGGTGTGAGTGCGGCTGGTCGATGGGCACTGTCTGTGGACATGTTTAGTTTCTTATTGGTAGTAGCTAGGAAAAGGTTACTGTTGAGCCGTTTATTTGTCAGCATATATTAAATGAATTTTGTTCATATCAATCATAATAAAACATACTATGAAATACTTCTTTCGTTTCAAAATATTGGACATTTTAGATATTTCAATATAGACTATATACGAAGCAAAATGAGTCTTTACCTAATAATAAAGAAAATTGGGTTTCTTCTCGTCCGTCATGGCATTTTTCAGAAAAGTCCCTCTACTTCAGAGAATTCAACCCGCAGTCCTCTTTTAAGTTAAAATGAATCGTTTATCGTATTTTACTCAAAAGACCATGTGTTTTCTTGAAATCAACCCGCAGTCCGGACTTAAGTCATACCTGAACCGTTATTTTACATTTTTCGAACCCCCCCCCCTGATGTTTTAGGTAATTCATCTGCGGATCAAATTTAAGTCAAATAAATGTTTTTTTTAATCATCCATATCTTTTAAACCGTAACTCCGATTTGAAGATGTTATATATGAAATTTGATTAGAAAAATATGTAGAATATGAATATGAGATTATTTTTACCTGTTAAGTATTTTTAAATATTATTTTGGAATATATTTAACTCAAACAAATGATTTTCTAAATGATACGTATCATTTAAACCGTAACTTCGATTTTAACATATTGTGTATGAAATTTTATTAAAAAAATGTGTAGAGTCCAAATATGATGTTAATTTTACCTGTTAAATATTTTCAAAATATTGTTTTTGAAGCAAACTTATAATTTATAGCGCAAGATCCGTTTTTCTTTCGTACCGGTGGCGATCCAGATTGCAAATAAACACCCCACTATAACCATATAGGGAAAAGAAAACATCGATAACTACACATGCATAACTCTGAAAAATGTCGCAGGGGAAAACAACAGATTTCTCATCGCGGGAGTGAGAGAAAGCGAGAGAGAGAGAGAGAGAGAGAGAGAGAGAGAGAGATGGAGGGAGGATAGAGGGAGAGAGAGACGCTTTAGGATTAACCATATTTAAACACGTTTTCTAAATGATATGTATCTTTTAAACCGTAACTTCGATTTTAACATATTGTATATGAAATTTTATTAAAAAAGGTGTAGAATCAAAATATGATGTTAATTTTACCTGTTAAATATTTTTAAAATATTGTTTTTGAAGTAGACTTATAATTTATAGCGTAAGATCCGTTTTTTTCGTATCGGTGGCCATCCGAATTGCAAATAAACACCCCACTATAACCATATAGGAAAAAGAAAACATCGATAACTACACATGCATAACTCTGAAAAATATCGCAGGGGAAAACAACAGATTTCTCATCGCGAGAGTGAGAGAGAGAGAGAGGATAGAGGGAGAGAGAGACGCCTTAGGATTAACCATATTTAAACACGTTTTTTTGCATTATTTTGTGTGAACACTAAGGCCATCACCGGCGAGGGTGATAAGGAGGATAAGCGGCAACACAAATATGATGCCTCGCAAAAAATAAAGGAGATGGACCTATTATGGTCTTGAGTGATGGTTGTTGGGTTAAGAGCGTGTGTTATGTTTTCCCTCCCATTGCAACGCACGGGCTCTTTTGTTAGTAATAATAAAGCACGTAGGGTTTTTGCCCGTCCGTCGCACCGTTTTTTCAAAAAAGCCCCTGTGTTTTCTTTAAATCAATCCACAGTCCGGATTTAAGTTACACCGAACCATTATTTCACAGATTTTCGAAAACCCCCCTCACTTTTTAAGTATTCCATCCGCGGGTCATATTTAAGTCAAACAAATGCTTTTCTAAACCATCCATATCTTTTAAACCGTAACTCCGATTTAAACATGTTATATAAGAAATTTGATTAGAAAAATATGTAGAATATGAATAGAAGATTATTTTAACCTGTTAGGTATTTATAAATATTATTTTGGAAGATATTTAATTCAAACAAATGGTTTACTAAATTATACGTATATTTTAAACCGTAACTCCGATTTTAACATGTTATATATGAAATTTGATTATAAAAATGTGTGAAATCTGGATATGATGTTAATTTTACCTGTTAAATATTTTGAAAATATTATTTTGGAAGCAAACTTATAACTATAGCACACGATCCATTTTTCTTTCGTACAAGCGGTGATCTGGATTGCAAATAAACACCCACTATAATCATATAAGGAAAAGAAAACATCGAGAAATACACATGCATACCTCTGAATATGTCGTAGGGGAAAACAACAGATTTCTCATCGTGAATGTGAGAGAAAGCGAGAGAGAGAGAGAGAGAGGGAGGGAGAGGGAGGAGAGAGGGAGAGAGAGACGTCTTAGGATTAACCACATGCAAACATGTTTTGGTTTGTGTGAACACTAAGGCAACCACCGACCAGGGTGAGAAGAAGGATAAGCGGCAACACAAATATGATGCGTCGCTAAAATAAAGGAGATGAACCTATTGTGGTCTTAAGTGATGATTGTTCGGTTAAGAGTGTGTGTTGTGTTTTTTCTCCCGTTGCAACGCACGGGCTCTTTTACTAGTAGATCTAAACTCTGAAATAGGTCTATATACATCCGTACGTAGTTTGTACTGAAATCTCTAAAACAACTTGTATTTAGGAATAGAGAGAGTAGATGGTTTGATTGATTCCTTATTCCATCAATGATCTCAGCCCTTTGCTCTCCTAGCCATCCGATTTTGCAACAGATTGACAAGATCGGTACGACCGATAACTCTAAGAGTGCATCCACCTTAGTTACCGCACACAACATTGACATGCATGCATATGTAGCTGAAACAAGCTTACGAGCAACTACAATACGCCGATCTAAACGGACAAGCGCTTTGTCTATTTTTTTGTTCATTTGGGTCGAACGCCTGCACGGCGTCTGCCTTGTTTTTGGTTTGGGTCGGCAATGCGTCCAACGCGTCGATCCATATTTATCCGGGCATCCAGCTTGCTGTTGTTTTGCAGCACACATTTTGCATAGTTTCACAAGCAAACAAAAATAACATAGTTCCACAACCCAAATAAATATATCATAGTTTACAAACCGAATAAAAAATAAATTATCTCAAATACATTTTGAAAAAAGATACATCTACTGGTTGTCAGCATGAGCCCGCATATGATCAATCAAATCATTTTGCAGCTGAATTATAGTTTCCCCATCACGCATTTGATGATGAAATTGAGTGAATTGTGCAAACGTTGCCGCTCCTCCATGCTCAGGCACAACATTGTCGCCTTAGAACAGAAACTCTTCATCATTGATACGTTCCGGGCGCTCATCCTCTACGATCATATTGTGCATGATCACAAAAGTAGTCATCGCCTCTCACAACTTATTGGTGCTCCAAGTTCTACCAGGATACAGAACTATGCCCCGCCAAGATTGGAGAACACCGAAGGAATGCTCCACATCCTTCCTAACACTCTCTTGCTCTTGTGCAAATCTCCTCCTCTTATATCCTATAGCGTTGGAGATTCTCTTCACAATAGTAGTCCACTGAGGATACATATACCATCAGCTTGGCAGTATCCTTTGTTGTGGTTGTGGCCGTTCATCTTAACATTCATCGGCGGGCGGTTGCCTTCGGCAAGCCTTGCAAACACCGAAGGGCGTTGGAGAATGTTGATATCATTGTGAGATCCGTCCATGCCGAAGAAAGAGTGCCAGATCCAGAGATCTTGTGAGGCCACAACATCAAGCATGACAGTGCAAGCCTTGACATGGCCCCTATATTGCCCTTGCCAAGCAGAAGAGCAGTTCTTCCACTCCCAGTGCATATAGTCTATGCTACCAAGAATCCCCGGGAAGCCCCTCCTAGCATTCATCGCCAACAAGCGGGTTGTATTTGTAGCATTTGGCTCTCCCAAGTACTCAGGGCCAAACACTGCAATCACCGCGTTGCAGAACATGTACACGGACTCTAGGCACGTGGACTAGCTCATACAGACGTACTCATCAATGAGATCACCGGGCGTATGCAACCATACGAATAGTTGCAGTGCGTTTCTGATAAGAGCAGCCAATCTTTCCAACAACATCCTCCTTGCGCTTGAAATACTTACCGTATCTGTCGTGGTTTTGTCACGACAGATGCCCTTATGAAAGGACTTAGGTGTGATGCCATGGTCATGGTGATTAGCTTGAGGGGGTTGAGCGGGATGAGAGACACGAGTTTACCTAGGTTTGGCCCCTCGCCGATGAGGTAAAAGCCTACTCCTGCTTGTTGCTATATTGCTAGAATATCGATTACAAGGGAGTGGAATCGCTTGACCTAGCTATCGATCTATTCTTTCTTGACACAACCCGCCGCCGGGTCTCGCCTTTATATACACAGGTCGAGGTCCGGCGGCTTAGAAGAGTCCAGGTCGGGTCACACAATGAGACCGACTCTGGTTCTAAGTTTCCATGCCTGACAAGGAAAGTCATCATCGGGTGGCTCACACCTTCGGGTCTTGAGTCGCCTCCGGGTCTTGGGCCTTCAATAATCCTGCGTATGGGCCGCCATCTTCACGTCTTATCTTCTTGGGCCCTTGCTATGAGTCGCTGATGGCTTCTCGCCCCTCGTTGGTTACCCCAAGTGGAAGGTTTGAGATGTAGCGTAACGACAAGTTTCCCTTGGCAAGATACCAAGGATCGAATCCCGTGAGACTCCGAGGGTCGACAAGAAGGTGTCAACGGCTAACGGCGCCAGATACTTAGCGGTTGATAGGACCTGCACACAGATACAAATAACTTTGCTCCCAACGAGTACAAAGAGGTTGTCAATCCCTCCGGCCTTGTTGTTTACAAAGGATCAAACACAAGAGATAATAATGATAGCTATGATTGCAACTAGGAAATAGAAACAGGAAGTAAATATAGGGTGTGATCACTGGTGGTAATATGGACCGGGGTCCCATGATGTTCACTAGTGATGTCTCTCTCCCAAAAGATGATAAAACAGCTAAGCGAGGTAAACAAATTACAGCTGGGCAATTGACAGGATTATGTGCGCAAACCAATGCTAACTATGTTGTAAAGAAAGGTAGAGGCTCAAAAGCATGGGCGGTACGCCAAGGCAAGTAGACCGAAATCCATCTTCATCTACTACTAATCATCCACCTTGAGATATCTATCCAGAACATCTCGCTGGTACTAAGTTGCGAGTCCCACCCAAAGTGTAAACTCAAAGCAACAGACAACTGCATTAAAAGAACTTTGCGTAAAGTAAACAATCCTTGCACCCCGCAAGTACAAGCACCGTTGTTTTCCCCCTTGTGGCAACAGCACATCCCCTAGACTCATGTTTCTGTCACTCAAGCTAGTCATCAGGGGGCATGAACCCACAATCAAGCATAACGTTCCCTCTTGGGGTTACTACCTACTACTTGGCCAAAGCAATAAACAGCAACGGAGAATATGCAAGAATTACTCAAGAACTATAATATAAAAGAGGTGAATCAAATATATTACTCAACACAATCTGAACATAATCTCATAATCCATCGGATCCCAGCAAACTCAGCAGAGCAACAGCATAAAGATTACATATGTGCCTCGATCATGTAGGGCAGCTCACGAGGTCTAATCCATGAAGACAAAGAGGGGAGGAGAACATCACATAGCTACTGGTCATGGACCCATGGTCCAAGGGGGACTACTCACAACTCATCCGGGAAGCGTCCATGGTGGTGGAGAAGCTCCTGGTGGTGGTCCTCCCCTCCGGCAGGGTGCCGGGAAGAGTTCTCTTGATGCTCCCGATCTTGGAAGCGTTGCGACGGCAGAACAGAGGCGAGATCGCGAAAAAAGGGTTCCGTCCTCGAGGGTTTCGGGACGCGAGGAGTATATATGCCAAAGGGGGTCACCAGAAGAGGAGAGGGGGGCCCAGGCGCCCCCCTAGGGCGGCCAGGGGTGGGGCCGCCTGGGCTGCCCCTGGCTCCCCTCTGGCCCCACTTTGGTTTTTATCGAAGCTTCCTGTACGCTGATTTTTTCTGTATTTTTCCCGGAATTTTTGGAGCACTTTTAATATGGGGGAAATCTGAAATAGAAAAACAGCAGAAAACAGGAACTGGCACTGTGGTGCACTGAGTTAATAGGTTAGTCCAAATATGATCAAAAGTGTATGGAAGTGCATAAATATCATAGCAATATCACACAAAAGAAGCATGGAGCAAGCAGAAATTATAGATACGTTTTGGACGTATCAGTCGCCAACGGTATAACCCGTCCCTTGATGTCTACTACACAACCTTCTTCTTGTAGACTCGTGTTGGGCCTCCAAGCGCAGAGTTTTTAGGACAGTAGCAATTTTCCATCAAGTGGATGACCTAAGTTTATCAATCTGTGGGAGGGGTAGTAGGTCTCTCTCAAAAATCCCTGTACCCAAGAGTCTCTTGTGTCCCCAACACACCAATGCAATGGTAAATTGTATAGGCGCACTAGTTCGGCGAAGAGATGGTGATACAAGTGTAATATGGATGGTAGATATAGGTTTTTGTAATCTGAAAATATAAAAACAGCAAGGTAACTAATAATAAAAGTGAGCACAAACGGTATTGCAATGCGTGGAAACAAGGCCTAGGGTTCATACTTTCACTAGTGCAAGTTCTCTTAACAACGATAACATAATTAGATCATATAACAATCCCTCAACATGCAACAAAGAGTCACTCCAAAGTCACTAATAGCGGAGAGCAAATGAAGAGATTATTGTAGGGTACGAAACCACCTCATAGTTATTATTTCCGATCGATCTATTGGGCTATTCCTATAAGTGTCACAAACAGCCCTAGAGTTCGTACTAAAATAACACCTTAAGACACACATCAACCAAAACCCTAATGTCACCTAGATACTCCAATGTCACCACAAGTATCCGCGGGTTTGATTATATGATATGCATCACACAATCTCAGATTCATCTATTCAACCCACACAAAGAACTTCAAAGAGTGCCCCAAAGTTTCTATCAGAGAGTCAAGACGAAAATGTGTGCCAACCCCTATGAATAAGTTCACAAGGTCACTGAACCCACAAGTTGATCACCAAAACATACATCAAGTGGATCACGTGAATATCCCATTGTCACCACAGATAAGAACATGCAAGACATACATCAAGTGTTCTTGTCGTGGTTTTGTCACGGCAGATGTCCTAGGGTGAGGACTTAGTTGTGAGGCCAACGCATCTATGTAGTAGCTTGAGAGGGGTTGAGCGGAATCAAGAGACGCAACGCAAGACAAGGATTTAGACAGCTTCGGGCCCCGGGAAACATCATCCGGTAATAACCCTACATGCTGTTTGAGGCTAGATCTCATTATGACCCTCATGGAGTCGCCGGTAAACCGGCTCTCCTTTAGTTGTGTCTAGCCCTAAAGAGTATGGCGCCTCTAACTTGTGAGAACTTGTCCCTCTTTGGGGAGCCCTAACCCTCCTTATATATGTTGAAGGGGCGGGTTACATGACTAGTCCTAGTCGGATTAGGATTACTCTATTACAAGGAGTCCTAGTCTTGCTTCCTTTGTAGGAGAATATTCCTTGTGCTTTCTTCATAAACCGGCCCACCATAACATGAACCGGTCCTTCCATAAACCGCCTTCTGGGCCACCGGGTCTTGTCGTTCCTCTGGCCCGCTCGCCGGGTCACTCATGAGTCGCCAAGTCCGGCTGGGTTATACTTCCGGCCGGTTTACACCGCGGGGTATATCCCCGACATTAGCCCCCAGATTAATTTGGATTTATCCACGTTAAACAGATCTGCAGCATAAACACAAGAACAAATTTGGCGGCTTGTGCTCCGGGTTAAATATTCTTTGTAAACCGGCACCTGACCATCCTTAAGTTCTTGTCCTTTCCTTCTTTTAGAAAATCCGGGTCAACAGACCAGCTTCATAATCAACTTGCTTGCATAAGAAATATTGTAAATCAAGAATCCATTTGAATCGGCCTTCAATGCTTCGATTTGACAAAAAATATTGGTCTTTAAATATTCAATTGATATCTAGCCGGCTTGAAGATGCCGGTTTATGATTACCACCATTGCCGAGTTATAAAGATTGATAATTTCTGGTCATGACTGTTATAATTACCGGGTCATGATTATTACCAACACCGGGTCACACAATTGATCTTCCTGTTTGTTCAAAACTGAAAATTTGAAGATATTCCTCCTTTATATGCATATTAGCTATAGCCCCCAAGTCTTAAGAGGAGAACATAGTGATAGCTTAAGACTTGCTTCAATATAAGTGTTGCAACCTTGAAGAAATCTGGGCTGTTCATGTCAATCATCAGTCATAAACTGAATATTCCACATATGTAGCCCCCAAGTGCCAGATTGTGATGCTTGCAGCAACCTGGGACTTGTAATTGCCTTATACTCATAAAAACTTCAACCAGTGTAGCCCCCAAGGGCTGGGTCATTATGTAATAATGAGCAGGCACTTTATAGATATGATCATGCTTCATTGAAAATAACAGCATATGATGTAACTCACATCATAGGGCTTGAACCCACGTCCACAAGGTTAAGAGCTTTGTGCTTTACCAACTGAGCAATGGATCCTTCAATATAATGGATTAAAACTTATGTACCTTGAATTATTGATAGGAGCATTTGGTAGCCCCCAAGGGCCGGCTCATTATGATGTGATGAGTCGGGTCTTCAATAAAATGAGCAAAAAATGACTTTGCATTAGCCCCCAAGTGTCATGGTGCATGCTTGCAGTGACATGAGACTTGTATATTTGATGTAATCTCAACTTGAATAATGTAGCCCCCAAGTGCCGGGTCGTAAGCCTGCAGCGACTCGGGACTATTCCTTCAATTGTAGAATAAATCATTTCCATTGATAATATGATAGCCATTGCGCTAAAGCGACTTTGAAAACCTTAATCATAATACTGGTTATTAATAACCATAATAAAAATCCAGCCTTGTTGGCTATTTGAAGATTTGAATAATATAACCTGGTTTGAAAACCGGTTCCAGTGATATTTGATCACACTGTTGGTTTTACCAAGCCAGTTGTCGGTGTACTAAAGTAGGGGTACCTTAGTATCCCGACTTGTGCACGGGCAGTAGCAGCGTCCCGTGGCCGGGCTTGCCACGCGCCCGCCAAGGCCCACTTTGGTTCCTTTGGAGCCATTCAAGAACAAAGTATTCAAGTTAAAGAAGCAAGACCCCGGCAAGAGGAGCTTGCCGGGAAGGCCGCTCCAGGCTCAAGACCACCCCTTTGTCACAAGACCCTGGCAAGAGGAGCTTGCCAGGAAGGCCAAACATGGCATTTCAGGAGACTTGCCGTGGCGCGTCGCGCGCCCCGGCAAGACCCGGAGAGCGACAAGCTCCCGGGCGCGACAAGTTAACAACCGCGGCAAGGTGCAAGCCGCGGCAAGCTTCCACTACGTGCCCACTTTCCAGCTCATCCGGCCACGCGTCGCCCTGGGGCCCTTCCAGGTGCACGTGGCGGAAGGTTGTGCAGCCTGGGGTACATGGTGGCGAGCTGCGATGACGAGGCCACCAACGTGGCGGACGGAGATGCCCTGACGGACGCTTTTTACACTGTTTAGGGCGACGGCGACGGGCTTTTAATGCCCTTGTCCCCTGCTGTCAGGGTTAGGTAAAGAGCACTATGCATACACTGTTCCAACTACCACCATTTTTACACTTTTACCCTCGTCTGCGTTGACACCTGTCAGTGACTGATACGTCCAAAACGTATCTATAATTTCTGCTTGCTCCATGCCTCTTTTGGGTGATATTGCTATGTTATTTATACACTTCCATACACTTTTGATCATATTTGGACTAACCTATTAACTCAGTGCACCCCAGTGCCAGTTTCTGTTTTCGGCTGTTTTTGTATTTCAGGTTTTCACATTACGAGAACTGCCAGAAAAAATCCAGAAAAATTATATAAAAATCAGCGTTCCAGAAGCTACCAGGCACCCGAAGCACAGCCGGAGGGGGGCCACCAGGGCCCCAGGCGCCCTGGTGGCGCGCCCCCCCTGGGCCGCGCCGGGGGGGCGCCTGGGCCCCCCGAGCCTCGTCTGATGCCCCCCTTTGGCATATATTTAAAGCGTCTCCTGAAACCCTCGAGACGGGAACTCTTTTTCGCGATCTCATCTCTGTTCCGCCGCCGCCGCCGCTTCCAAGATCGGGAGCACCAGGAGAACTCTTCCCGGCACCCTGCCGGAGGGGAGGATCACCACCGGGAGCTTCTCCACCACCATGGACGCCTCCCGGATGAGTTGTGAGTAGTCTCCCTTGGACCATGGGTCCATGACCAGTAGCTATGTGATGTTCTCCTCCCGTTCTTGTGCTTCACTAATTAGTCCTCGTGAGCTGCCCTACATGATCGAGGCACATATGTAATCCTTATGCTGTTGCTATGATGAGTTTGCTGGGATCCGATGGATTATGAGATTATGTTCAGATTGTGTTTGAGTAATATATTTGATTCACCTCTTTTATATTTATGTTCGTAAGTAATTCTTGCATGTTCTCCGTTGTTATTTATTGCTTTGGCCAAGTAGTAGGTAGCGACTCCAAGAGGGAACGTTATGCTTGATTGTGGGTTCATGCCCCTCGATGACTAGCTTGAGTGACAGAAACATGAGTCTAGGGGATGTGCTGTTGCCACAAGGGGGAAAACAACGGTGCTTGTGCCCGCGGGTGCAAGGATTGTTTACTTTACGCAAAGTTCTTTTAATGCAGTTGTCTGTTGCTTTGAGTTTACACTATGGGTGGGACTCGCAACTTAATACCAGCGAGATGTTCTGGATAGATATCTCAAGGTGGATGATTAGTAGTAGATGCAGATGGATTTCGGTCTACTTACCTCAGCGTACCGCCCATGCTTTGAACCTCTACCTTTCTTGCAACTTAGTCAGCATTGGTTTGCGCACATGGTCCTGTCAATTGCCCAGCTGTAATTCGTTTACCTCACATAGCTGTTTTATCGTCTTTTGGGAGAGAGACATCACTAGTGAACATCTTGAGACTCCGGTCCATATTACCATCATTGATCACATCCGCTATTTACTTTCCGCTTTTACTTACTATTGCAATTATATCTATCACTATTATCACTTGCGTTTGATCCTTTGTAAACTACAAGGCCGGAGGGATTGACAACCTCTCTGTACTCGTTGGGAGCAAAGTTATTTGTATCTGTGTGCAGGTCCACGTTGATTGCTAATATCTGGCGCCGTTAGCAGTTGACACCTTCTTGTTGAAACTGGGAGTCTCAGGGAAATCGATCCTTGGTATTGCCAAGGGAAAACTTCCGCTACACTGCATCTCAAACCTTCCACTTGGGGTAACCAACGAGGGGCGAGAAGCCATCAAGCAAAGTTTTCTGGCGCCGTTGCCGAGGACTCCACTCTTCAGGATAGGGGAGTTGCACACTATCTTTGACCTTTGCTTTTAGTCTTGTTAGTTTACCTTTCAGTTTTTGCTTTAGTATCTTTTATCGAAAATCACAAAAATAGTTATCTTATTCTTTAGTTGTCATTATGTCGGGTCCTTTTGTCTTTGACGAGGCAGAAGTTCTCACCTTTAAACAAAGAGGTGGGGAAAGTCTGAAAGATGCTTGGTATAGAATTAATGATTCTCAAAAAAGAGCCACCAAGAAGCAACCTACTACTATCCTGCTTAGAAATTTTTATGTTGGAATAACTTCTTGGAATAGGTTTATTCTAGATACTGCTATCAATGGGAATTTCCTAGAAGCCCCAGTTTGGGAGTCTCTTAGTATTATTGAAAATCTTGTTGGGAATCCCCCTGTTGTTAGCATTCAAGAGGACATCACCCTAGCTCACATTATGAAAAAACTTGAAAAAATAGAGCTAGAGATGCCAAGCATTAATAAGATAAATGAGCTGGATCGTAAGATCCAAGGGAATTTAAATAGGCTTGATAGCTCCATGCATAAAATTTCCAAAACTTTGGAGACCATCAAATTCCATGACTTGGACTCTTCTAGGATAGACAAGATTGAGGAAATCTTTGATACTCTAGGAACTACTTTCTCCTCAATCAAAACCAAAAAGGTAGAAACTCCGGCAAAGAGGGATCCTAAGTTCGTTCACGTTCCAAAGGCTCCCCGTTCTAAAAGTCATCCATCTATTGCCAAAGGGGTTGAAACTGTAAAGACTTTTGAAGAAACACCTCTCTTTGATGAATTTATAAAAGAATCTTCCCTTGACTTTTATCCTTTTGGTCTTCTCCCTAGAAGTATCTCTATGAGGCCTTTATTTGAAAGTCCTCTTAAGACTAGTTGTATTATTGAAGAGCTTTTTGATGATCTTGATGATGGTTCAATTGATACAACTTGATCTCTATGCATTATGCCTAGCTTAAAGGCATAAAAGAAAGCGCTTTTGGGAGGCAGCCCACATGAATAAATTTTATTTTGCTTTTGTTGTGTCTTGATGTTGTTACTACTGTAGCATCATCATTGTATCTTTGCTTTTCAAATTTTGTGCCAAGTATAGCCTCTGATTGCAAGAAAGTTCAAAAGTTGTGACGTGCTGTCCAGGAAACAGATTCTGTCCTTGGATAGAAAAATTCGTATAAAATCACCAGATCATCTTTTTGGTCTGAATTTTTTCGACAGCGTGCTCTATATAATTGTCTTTCGTGCGTCTGTTTTGAGTTTTTTGATTAGAGTTGCAGAAGTGCCCGGAAAAATCATTTACTACCTGCTGTTCTGTTTTTCATAGATTATGTCCTGCGTTGCCTTTCCTTCATTTTGCAAACCTAGAGCTTGCTTTTTCTTTGCAAAAACCTTTTGGCAATCTTGAGAAACAGTAGAACTTGAAGAATATCTTTATTTCCAGCAAGGAACAATTATTTTATTATGGGTACTAACCTCACTAATCAGATTATGATGAGTTATGTATGAAGGGAGTTTTCAAGTGTGCGAGGGAAGATGATAAAAAGATTCAGGAGTGTCAAACGCTCAAGCTTGGGGATGCCCCCATGCACCCCCAAGAAATATTCAAGGAGACTCAAGCGTCTAATCTTGGGGATGCCCCCGTGCATCCCCTTCTCCATCAACATTATCAGTTCGTCTTTCGTTCCACTATATTTTAATCACTTCATGTGTTATGTGCTATGCTTGGAGCGTCTTGCTTTTAGTTTCCCTTTTAGTTTTCCTTAGCTTTTCATAACGAGTCGGAACTCAGCTTTCTTTATGTGGGAGAGAAACACGCTCCACTTCTACCTAGAACATAACATAGAATTTTCATGTCTATCCTTGCTGTGTGTGTTCTTTGTCTTTTAATAGCTACTATCATGCTTAGCTCTCAGTTTCATGCTTATCTTTTTAAAGAGCTTTTGTTTAGTTGGTTGCTTGAACTCTCTTTAGTTATCATGTTTATCTTATTAAGAGAGTTTGCTTCCGTTGCATTGGTTGATATGTCTATGATAAAGATGCTACGTGCATAATGGCGCTTAGTAGTTCATGTTTTCTTATGGTTAGTCTCAAATAGCTGGGGGGTTCCCAATGTGTTATTGGAGTACCAACATGATTTGTTTGCCTATGATGTGGTATGGTTTAGTAATATCTTCCTTCGAGAATTTATTTTGATTGACTTGGCGTATGCTCACGCATATTTAAGACTATAAAGAAAGTCTGTCAAGCCTTGATGATCTTTTGTTTCTAAGTAGCGATATAACTTCCATGCCTGATTCAATGTTGCTTTGTCGCTCTGCATGATTATGACCGTCATTGCTCTCTTAGTTGGTCGCTCCCAGTCTTTTGCTAACCTCCACCTGTACTAAGCGGACTGACTGCTTGTGCATCCACATTCTTTTATACCATTTATGCCATATGAGTCCACCATACCTTCCTACATGGTATTTACCTGCCATTCCTAACGGAGACTTGCATGTACCATCTCGAAATTATTCAAAGAAAAAGCATTCCTATTTTGTGCCTCTGTTGTAAGTCCATGAGGAAGTAGTAGTTAATTCATAATCTTTTTAAGTTCGACAAGCTTCACCCCGGGATTGCATGTATAATGTGCAAACCCATAATACGAGAAGGAACTGGCATTGAGTGCGCCCGGCTCAAAAAGATAATATAACAAACAAACCCTCCTTCACGCTTTGTTCATGAGAAATCAGAAAACTTTGGCAGTGATAAACAAAGGAGATTAAGAGGATGTGATCGTCCTCATTCGGGAGCCATTCCTCGAAACTTGTCCATCTCAAGAAGTGATTGAGTTGTCTACTAGCATTCGTTGACGAAACATGCATGATCTAAAAAAAAATTATTACCTCTGTTTTAAAACCAAGAGCTCTGGTACATGTTTTGTCTTTGTTTCCGGCTACGGGTTTTCAACCTTGCCAACAAAAGCCACGGTTCGAGAGTCTCCACCTTCTTTTAAAGCACCAACTACCGAGAGCATGATTGTCATTCTGAGTGTAATGTGCATTGTCCCAAAGTAGCATTGTCTTTCGCGTGATTGTGATATCGTTTATTCTGAAATCATTGTATCTAGTCATCACTTAAACCTTGGAGGTGCCCCTGCATTTATGTTTTGCTTCACTAAAGGGGGCAAGCGAGATATCACTTTATCATATTTGCACACCATGTTCATTACAAATCTATTTGATGTTTCAATATCATATTGTAAAACTTTCAGTTCTTTGTGATTTTCTCATGAGGCAACTTAATTACTATAGATTCATTGTCTCAGTAAGCTTTTGTCATATGACTATGAAAAAGTCCTATATGGTTAATAGCATGTCACCACAAAAATTATTCTTGTTATCATTTACCTACTCGAGGACGAGCAGGAATTAAGCTTGGGGATGTTGATACGTCCAAAACGTATCTATAATTTCTGCTTGCTCCATGCCTCTTTTGGGTGATATTGCTATGTTATTTATACACTTCCATACACTTTTGATCATATTTGGACTAACCTATTAACTCAGTGCACCCCAGTGCCAGTTTTTGTTTTCGGTTGTTTTTGTATTTCAGGTTTTCACATTACGAGAACTGCCAGAAAAAATCCAGAAAAATTATATAAAAAATCAGCATTCCAGAAGCTACCAGGCACCCGAAGCACAGCCGGAGGGGGGCCACCACGGCCCCAGGCGCCATGGTGGCGCGCCCCCCCTGGGCCGCGCCGGGGGGGCGCCTAGGCCCCCCGAGCCTCGTCTGATGCCCCCCTTTGGCATATATTTAAAGCGTCTCCCGAAACCCTCGAGACGGGAACTCTTTTTCGCGATCTCATCTCTGTTCCGCCGCCGCCGCCGCTTCCAAGATCGGGAGCACCAGGAGAACTCTTCCCGGCACCCTGCCGGAGGGGAGGATCACCACCGGGAGCTTCTCCACCACCATGGACGCCTCCCGGATGAGTTGTGAGTAGTCTCCCTTGGACCATGGGTCCATGACCAGTAGCTATGTGATGTTCTCCTCCCGTTCTTGTGCTTCACTAATTAGTCCTCGTGAGCTGCCCTACATGATCGAGGCACATATGTAATCCTTATGCTGTTGCTATGATGAGTTTGCTGGGATCCGATGGATTATGAGATTATGTTCAGATTGTGTTTGAGTAATATATTTGATTCACCTCTTTTATATTTATGTTCGTAAGTAATTCTTGCATGTTCTCCGTTGTTATTTATTGCTTTGGCCAAGTAGTAGGTAGTGACTCCAAGAGGGAACGTTATGCCTTATTGTGGGTTCATGCCCCTCGATGACTAGCTTGAGTGACAGAAACATGAGTCTAGGGGATGTGCTGTTGCCACAAAGGGGAAAACAACGGTGCTTGTGCCCGCGGGTGCAAGGATTGTTTACTTTACGCAAAGTTCTTTTAATGCAGTTGTCTGTTGCTTTGAGTTTACACTATGGGTGGGACTCGCAACTTAATACCAGCGAGATGTTCTGGATAGATATCTCAAGGTGGATGATTAGTAGTAGATGCAGATGGATTTCGGTCTACTTACCTCGGCGTACCGCCCATGCTTTGAACCTCTACCTTTCTTGCAACTTAGTCAGCATTGGTTTGCGCACATGGTCCTGTCAATTGCCCAGCTGTAATTCGTTTACCTCACATAGCTATTTTATCGTCTTTTGGG
The DNA here is from genome assembly GCA_902687465.1 of Secale cereale. NCBI lineage: Eukaryota > Viridiplantae > Streptophyta > Magnoliopsida > Poales > Poaceae > Secale > Secale cereale. The sequence goes on along the minus strand of LR738709.1, from coordinate 45,791,083 downwards.
AGAGAGACATCACTAGTGAACATCATGAGACTCCGGTCCATATTACCATCATTGATCACATCCGCTATTTACTTTCCGCTTTTACTTACTATTGCAATTATATCTATCACTATTATCACTTGCGTTTGATCCTTTGTAAACTACAAGGACGGAGGGATTGATAACCTCTCTGTACTCGTTGGGAGCAAAGTTATTTGTATCTGTGTGCAGGTCCACGTTGATTGCTAATATCTGGCGCCGTTAGCAGTTGACACCTTCTTGTTGAAACTGGGAGTCTCAGGGAAATCGATCCTTGGTATTGCCAAGGGAAAACTTCCGCTACACTGCATCTCAAACCTTCCACTTGGGGTAACCAACGAGGGGCGAGAAGCCATCAGTGACCCCTTGACCTATAAAAGGAGGCCCATGCGCAACGTAGGGGGGGTTCCAATCCTCGATCACTCTCACGCTCGGTGTAGCTAGTGACAAGCACTGTAGCATTTCTCGCTCCCGAGCCAAGAACGCAATACAAACCAAGGTAGGAGTAGGGTTTTACGCATCCGTGTGGCCCAAACCTGGGTAAACTGCTCGCGTGTTCGCCTCGATCCGCTCTTCGTGCGCCCTCCGCTCCCTTGCCGTACCGAAAAGGGGCTCCGGTCCCATAGGTGTTCGTGGGCGATCAGCTTCCCCGACATCTTTGGCGCGCCAGGTAGGGGGCGTCGAGGTTGTGCGAACCTGATCCGGCGTTCACGCGGGCGCAACCTTCAGCAACTTCATCAACTTCGTTAACTTCATCGACATGCCGCCGAAGAAGAAAGCTTCGGAGGTATTAGGCCCGTCCGCGTCGATCCCGCCACCACCAGAACCAACGGTTGGTGGGGTAGACGCTGGCGGAAGGACGGACGCCGGCGAGGAAACTCACGGCGCTGCCAAGTCCAAGGACAAGACGGACGACCGGGCGCACTCCAAGACCTCGGCGTCCGTGCATGCACCGCGCCCCTCTCAGGAGGTGCCGGACCGGCACCGACCTGGTACGCAGGGTACCATCCGCTTGCTGGGCCAAGGACAAGTTGGCGGGTCACGGGACGCTCAAGGCCAACGTGCTGGCATGAGCAAGGCGTGGTCGCCGGGACGAGACGTTGCTCCTTCTAACGCTGTTAGAAGTCCGAGCATATCTCGCTCCTCGCACCGCTCGCCACCGCTCCCCTCCACTCCAGCAGAAGCTCTAGCTAGAGCTCAGCTACTCCTCGTCTTCGCTCCAGCGGCAGACGTCGCGGCCGCGGCAAGTCAGCCAGGCGCGGGCTGATGGAGACAAGACCGCCGGGGGTGCAACTACCGTGCACTCCCCGTCGCGAAGGCCGAAATCGCCGACTCGCAGGATCAACATCGACGACGACTCCACGGCGTCGTCGGATCCGCGAGCTCGCCACGATCAACGCCAAGTCCTCGACGACAGACGACAAGAAGACGCTCGAACTCGCATCGAGCGTCAAAGAGAAGCGCGACGATAGTCCGACCAGCGCGCTGGGCCCGCTGTCGACATGCACGCGCCTGGAGAACCGGGTGACTTGCCGTATGCGGCAGGTTGCCATGCGTTCACCCGTGAGCTGCAGCAAGTCTAGTGGCCCAGCATGAAGAACTTCAAGCCCGACGTACCCGAGAAGTACGACGGCAAAACTCACCCGTCAGAGTTCCTCAGCATTTACACCATTGCGGTGCAGGCTGCCGGGGGACGAGACGAGAAGATACTAGCGAACTACTTCCCGCTTGAGCTCAAGCCAAACGTCAGATCTTGGCTCATGCACTTGCCGGAGAACTCTATTTCTTCTTGGGCCGACCTGTGCCACCAGTTTGTCGGCGCCTTCACAGGTGGCCACAAGCCTCATGGCCAGGAGAGCGATCTTCATATACTTGCCCAGAAGGAAGGAGAGTCCCTGCGAAAGTACATCCAGAGATTCAGCCGCGCCCAGCACAACATCCCGGACGTCCACCCTGCCGCGGTTATTAGCGCGTTCCATCAGAACGTGCGTAACCACAGGATGAGGGAGGAAATGGCGATGTGCAAGATACGAGATGTCAGTGAGCTCTATGCCCTGGCCGACAAGTGCGCACGCGCTGAAGAGGGGAGGAGACTCCCCGGAGAGGATACTGGAGCAGGGGGAACAGATAGTGAGGATGCCGCCCCGGCAAGGAAGAACCAGCGGCGGAACAACAAGAAAAGAAGAACAAGGAAGTACTGGTCGTGGAGCAGTCCGGCAAGGAGGCTGGCGCCAAGAAAGCTCAGGCTGGAGGCTCCGGCAAGGAAGCTGCCACTGTAGCTGCCGCCGACAAGCAAGACGGCTCCGACAAGCAGTACTACAAGATCCACCGCACCAAGGGCCACGATCTCCAGAACTGCAAACGGGTCGAGTACCTCGTTGAAGAGCAGAAAGCTGAGTACGAGCGACGCGACAAGGAGAAGGCCCAGGGAGGCGGAGGGGAGTCCGGCAAGAAGCGGCCATTCAATGGCCGGGGAGGACGCCGCGGCAAGGCCAAGCAGCGGCAAGGAGACAGACCTCCCCGCGGCCGCGACAAGGACGAAGATGAAGACGATGACGAAGACATGGACGACGGAGACAACAGCGAGCAGGAGTTCCAGAAGGCCACAGAAGTTCTGTGCGTCGATGGAGGTGCCTCTCTGCATACTTCCCACCGCCAACTCAAACAATGGGTGCGGGAAGTCAATGCAGCAGAGCCGCCCGTCGAGTCGCGCAAACTCCTGAAGTGGTCCAGCACGCCCATCATCTTTGACATTGAGGATCACCCTGACCGCACAACTGCGGTCGGGTGTTTGCCGATGTTGGTTTCACCAACCATCCGCAACCTCAAGGTCACCAAGATGCTGGTTGACGCCGGGGCCGGCCTGAACCTGATCTCCTCTGCTGTAGTCCGGAAACTACAGATCCCCGACAGCGAGCTCGAGGAGACCGGCACGTTCCAAGGGATCAACACGGGAAGGAGCAAGCCGAAGGGGAAAATCACACTGCCAGTAACCTTTGGCGGAGAGCTAAACTTCAGGACTGAGAGGATCACCTTTGACGTTGCCGATATCCCGTTGCCATACAATGGGATACTTGGCCGTCCGACGCTCGCCAAGTTCATGGCAGCCTCTCATTACGCCTACAACATGCTCAAGATGCCAGGCCCGATAAGCGTCATCTCTGTCCCCGGCGACAAGAAGGACGCACTTATCTGTGCCGACAAGATCTACCGGGACGCAGCAGCCGCAACGGACAGCAAGACACTTGCCGCTGAAGCTCCCGGGGGGAAGAACAAGACCAAGTCCGGCAAGAGCTCTGGGGCCCACTCCGGCAAACGCACCTCTTCGGAGTGCTGCGCTGCCGTCAAGGACGCACCATCGAGCTCCACCGGCAAGTGCAAGAAGGGAATGGCAGCTCCACCTGCAACCAAGAAGGTGTCCGCCAAGGAGGACGGCACTGGTGGTACTTTCACCATCAGTGCCACGCTCGATCCTAAATAGGAAAGCGCGCTCGTTGCTTTCCTGCGGGCGAATGTCGACGTGTTTGCATGGCAACCGTCTGACATCCCCGGCGTTCCCAGGAAAGTAATTGAGCACAAGCTTGCCGTTTGTCCTCACGCGCGGCCCGTCAAGCAGAAGGTCAGGAAGCAAGCGGTGGAGCGCCAAGAGTTTATTGCCGAAGAAATGGAAGCGGCAGGCCTTGTCAGAGGTGTACTTCATCCCACGTGGTTGGCCAACCCTGTTGTCGTGCGCAAAGAAAATGGGAAGTGGAGGCTTTGTATAGACTTCACTGATGTGAATAAAGCTTGTCCCAAAGATCCATTTCCCTTGCCGCGCATTGACCAGATCGTTGATTTCACGGCTGGATGTGAGTTGCTTTCGTTCTTGATGCATACTCCGGATAGCACCAGATATTTATGGCTGAAGAAGATGAAGAGAAGACCGCGTTCATTACTCCATGTGGCACTTACTGCTTCATACGCATGCCCTTCGGATTGAAGAATGCCGGTTCAACGTTTGCGAGAGTAGTCCACACTGCTTTTGAGCCTCAGATACACAGGAATGTAGAAGCTTACATGGATGATATAGTGGTCGAGAGCAAGGACAAATATACCCTGATTCAAGATTTAGATGAAACTTTTGCGAATCTGCGCAAGATACAACTCAAGCTTAATCCCGAGAAGTGTGTGTTCGGAGTCCCCTCCGGCAAGCTTCTCGGGTTCTTTGTGTCCCAGAGGGGGATTGAAGCCAATCCCGACAAGATAAAAGCCATCGAGAAGATCGAAGCTCCAAAGCGCGTCAAGGATGTACGGAGGCTTGCCGGTTGTGTGGCTGCTCTCAGCAGGTTCATTTCTAAGTCTGCAGAATGCGCCCTGCCGTTTTTCAAAATCTTGAAAAAGGCAGGTCCAATGGAATGGACTCCGGAAGCGGAGGCAGCGCTACAAGACTTGAAAAGGTACCTGTCCTCCACTCCAATACTTGTCGCACCTAGGCCACAAGAGAAGTTGCTGCTATACTTAGCAGCAACCAATCAAGTGGTTAGTGCTGCGTTGGTAGCGGACAGGGAGGTAGACGGGGAGTCCACAGCCCCGGCAAGCACATCCAATGACAAGCAGGAGGTTTCCCCGACAAGCTCTGGCCCCGACAAGGATGAGTCTGCGCAGACGCAAGAAGAAGTGCGAAAGAAGATGGTACAGCGCCCAGTTTATTTTGTCAGCTCCCTCTTGTAGGGGGCTAGGTCAAGATACTCTGGGGTGCAGAAGCTACTTTTCAGCCTCCTCATGGCCTCGAGAAAGCTGCGCCACTACTTCCAAGCACATGAGATAACAGTGGTCACTCGCTTTCCGCTGAAGAGGATATTGCTAAATCCGGAAGCAACAGGCAGGATTGTCGAGTGGGCACTAGAGCTGTCGAGCTTCGGCCTCAAGTTTGAAAGTACTTCTACTATTCAGAGCAGAGCATTGGCAGAGTTCATAGCAGAATGGAAACCAACGCCAGACGAAGAGATTCCAGAGACAAGCATCCCCGTCAAAGAAGCAAGCAAAGAATGGATAATGTACTTCGATGGTGCCTTCTCGCTGCAAGGCGCCGGCGCTGGCGTGCTGCTTGTCGCGCCCACCGGCGAGCACCTCAAGTACGTCGTCCAGATGCACTTTCCCAAGGAGCAAGCAACGAATAATACTGCAGAGTATGAAGGTTTGCTTGCCGGCCTCAGAATCGCAGCAGAGCTTGGGATCAAGAAGCTGATTGTGCGGGGTGATTCGCAGTTGGTTGTCCGCCAAGTGAACAAGAGCTACCAGAGTCCATTGATGGAAGCTTACGTCGACGAAGTGAGAAAGCTTGAAGAGCACTTTGAAGGCCTACAGATGGAGCACGTTCCAAGAGCTCAAAATGACATCGCAGATGGCCTGTCAAAGTGTGCTGCACTAAAGCTACCTGTGGAACCAGGGATCTTTGTGCTCAAGTTAACTCAACCATCCGTTACACCATCAATCGGACAAAGCAAGAAGAGAAAGTTGGTCTCCGGTGACTACTTGCTGGCAGAACTTCCTGAAGCCGCCGCCAATAAGGTCCCCAAGATCAACGACAAAATTGATGAGGAACAGTTTGCTCCTGCAGACCCTGGGGTTTGTACTGTTGAAGCAGGCGTTCCCGACAAGCTTTGCCCCGGCAAGCTTGCCGGGGAATGTCAAGCTCCGGCCGAGCAACAAGTTCTCGCCGTAGAAGCTGACGTTCCCGCAACAGCACTGATGCCTTTAGTCCTTGTTGTTGAGCCTCAGGCTCCAGCATGGGCGCAGCAGATTGTCCGTTTCCTCCAAATAGGAGAACTTCCCGAAGAGCCAGAGGAGGCAGAAAGAATAACCCGGCAATCAAGTATGTATCAGTTCGTCGGCAACGAACTGTACAGAAGAAGACTCAACGGTGTTAGATTGAAGTGCATTTCCCGGGAAGATGGGCAAAAGCTGTTGGCAGAGATACATGGAGGCATATGTGGCCACCACATTGGCGCGAGAGCACTTGCCAGCAAGGCATTCCGGCAAGGTTTCTTTTGGCCAGAAGCCCTCCAGGATGCAGCTGCACAAGTAACCAAGTGTGAAGCGTGCCAGTTCCATGCCAAGCAAATACATCAGCCAGCTCAAGCTCTCCAGACGATCCCTTTGTCCTGGCCATTTTCGGTCTGGGGGCTCGACATCCTCGGCCCCTTTCCCCGCGCATCCGGGGGCTTTGAGTACTTGTACGTCGCCATCGACAAGTTCACAAAGTGGCCGGAAGTGGAACCAGTGAGAAAGGTGACCGCACAGTCAGCAGTCAAGTTCTTCAGGTCAATTGTTTGCCGTTTCGGAATCCCTAACAGGATCATCACCGACAACGGCACGCAATTCACAAGTCGCACCTTCATGCAATACGTCCAAGACCTTGGCGCCAAGGTCTGCTTTGCCTTTGTTGCTCACCCGAGGAGCAATGGTCAAGCGGAGAGGGCAAACGCTGAAGTGCTGCACGGGCTCAAGACAAGAACTTTCGACAGGCTCCACAAATGCGGAAGAAACTGGATTGAGGAGTTGCCGGCGGCTCTTTGGTCAATCAGGACGACACCAAATCGAGCCACTGGACAGACACCCTTTGCTCTTGTCTACGGAGCAGAGGCTGTTCTCCCCACGGAACTCGTATACGGGTCGCCTCGATTGCTCGCTTACGATGAGCTCGAGCAAGAGCAGCTGCGGCAAGACGATGCACTGCTCCTCGAGGAGGACCGTCTTCAGGCTGCTGTACGAGCTGCTCGATACCAGCAAGCTTTGCGCCGCTACCATAGCCGCAAAGTTAGAGCCAGAAGTCTCGAGGAAGGCGACCTTGTTCTTCGGCGCGTTCAGTCCGCCAAGAGTTCCAACAATTGACGCCGAAGTGGGAAGGCCCTTATCGGGTGAGACAAGTCACAAGGCCCGGAGCTGTCCGCCTTGAGACCAAAGAGGGCTTACCGGTGAGCAACTCCTGGAACATTGAGCACCTTCGAAAGTTTCACCCATAAGGCGCGGTTGCCGTGATCCGCTCCGGCAACCACCTTTTGTACAAGTCTTGCCGCTGTTGCATGTAAACCTTTGTACAAAGCCGGGCGCAGACCCCGTGCATCAGTAAAACTTTTGTGCCTCACACAACTTGTCGTTTCATGCCTTTTCGTTTTTCTTGCATGTATTATCTGACACTTTGTGCAGCATGCACCCCCGGTAAGCAATAACGAGCCATAAAGCTCCATATCTATGATTCCTCCCTTTTTCTCTTTCTCTCAAGCAGAAGAAGTTTTTCCTCGCGCACAAGTTTGCTGGGGGGGAAGGAGACAGTGGTATGGACCAAGCGCCGTTCAAGAAAGCCTCGCCTTGCCGGGAAGCAAACAACACGAAAGCTAAGTGGCCAAAGTTTGAGCATTCAAATTTTTAAATTTTTAAAGTTATCTTCCTTGAACGACCGCACTTTGTATGGAAAACCTGTGCGCGGAGGAACCTACTCGTAGCTAGCCGCGCCCTTACTTTGTTTCGAGCACGCTCAACGGCTTAAGTGTGCTGCGACAAGTGTCGCGCCCTTACTTCGTTTTCGAGTTCGCTCAACAACCTAAGTGCGCTACGACTAGCTGCAGCAAGGTTTCTTGTCGGTAGAGGCGTTGCCGACAGGCTGCTGAAGTTCCGCACTCAGTGCTCGCGGCAAGGGTCCCTTCGCCGGTAAGTTCCCTCAAAGCCTAGGGTAAAAGCATACAAAGTAAAAAAGTCGAGCAAAGGAAATAACACTGCATTAACTACCCAAAATAAAGTTATATTACAAGATGACTTGTCACTGTTCTAACAACCTACTGTCCATAACGTGATTGGCAGCGACAAGGGAAGCAGAAAGGAAACAGCCTAGTCCGCACGGTCACCATCAACTCTCTTGATCTTGCCCACCTTGGCCATGATGGGGGCGACAAGAGCCTTCAGCGCCTCCTGGTCGGCGTCGGGCGGCAAGGTCCTGAGGACGTTCTCGAGGTTGAGCCCGGGGTTGCGGTAGACTATCTTCGTCAACACCCTCCCCATGACTCCCGTGCAAAGCCTGCGCGCCTTGTTCGCCAGCTGCGTGGGGATTCTTTCCCGGAGCTGCTCGAGGGCCGGCGCCACTCCCCTGAAGAATAAGCTCAGCTTGGCGCTGTGAGGGAGGTTCGCGTCGGGGGAGTACCCGAGGTGCTCCGTCCCCAGCCCCGCCAACTCCCTGTTGATATCAGCGGCGGCGGCGACAAGCTCCTCGGTCCACTGCTCCACCGTCTGCCTGAAGTTGTTTTGGGTGAGGGCGGCGCTGTCCAATAGTGCCCTCTCAGCCCTGAGGTCCTCCTTCAGCTTCGTCTCCCGGTTCCTGGCGCTATCAAGTGATGCGGTGAGGGTGGACAGCTTCAGCTCCAAGTCTGCAACGGAATCCTTGGCGATGGCGAGCTCCTTGCTCTTGTCGGAGAGACGGACCTGCAGCTCAGAGTGGCTGTGGGCGTCCTTCTCCCTCTCCGACGTGAGCGCGGCAACTTTCTCCTCGCTCGTCTTCAGATGGATCTCCAATTGTGCCACCCTCGCCTCCAAGTCTCTCTTGGCGGTCTCTGCAGCTGCAGCGGCGTCCCTCCCTTCCTGCAGAGCTCCGCCAAGGGACTGCTCGCGCGCGGCAAGGTCGTCCTCGTGGCTGTCGAGGTCGACCTTCCGCTGCGTCAGTTCTCCTTCCCACCGAGACAGCTCTTCGGCGGTGAGCCGTTGCTGCTCCTCTGCTTCGGCCTTCTCAAGTAAGAACGCCTGATGCGCCTCGGCGAGCTCCTCCCGCTCCTCCGCCAAGGATCGGAGGGCCGCCTGGTTGGCGGCCCGGAGCTCTTCGGCGCGTTTCTCCAAGTCGACGCCCGCCTTGGCGGCTAGAGCCTCTCGGGACTCCAGCTTGGCCTACCTGGCGCGGTACAGGGCTAGGAGCCTCCGCAGAAGTTGCTCCTCCTCGGGCTCGTTGCTGCTGCCGGGCGCGTCGACAAACTTCAGCCCCGCGGAGGCGAGGACTTCCCCATCGAAGACCTCTCCTTCCGCGGGCGCCCTTGACATAGAAGCCCACGGGAGCTGAATGAAGACCCCGTTTCTAGCCTCCAGGTAGGCGCCAGTTCTAGCCGCGGCAGCGGCAGGGTCGGCGGTCGGCGCAGCGTCAAACGCTCCTGCGCCCTCAGAGCCGTCAGTGCGACCGCCGGTCCCCTCCTCAGCTGCCGCGTCGGCGGCCCTGGCTGCCTCTTCGACGGCAGGCTCGTCAGCACCGATCGCCTCTTCGGTGGCTGCGGCGTCACCAGCGTTGCCGCGCGCGGCTTCCTCGGTGGCGGCCTCCGTCTCCATAGGCTCTGGAGCGGACGAGTCTGAAGACAAGAAAAAGAAAGAAGAATGGTCAAGCAAATATCCAAAAAGAAAAATTCAAGAGAGGAAAAGTCCAAGGGTTACCTGCGCGGGCCTCTTCTTCAACGGGGTTCCTTGCCGGGGAGTTCTCCCTCGGCGGCGTGGTGGTGGCCCCCGCCGGCGGAGGGCCGCTGGCGCCTTCCCTTGGCGGGGTGCTCACCCTTGGCGCGGTACCCGCCCTTGGCGGAGTGTTCTCCCTCGCCGAGGAGCTCCTCCTTGGCGGGGAGGTCGAGACGTACGGCTCGTCGGGTGCTGTCCCTTGACGCTCCTGAAGCTGCGGCTCTGCTTCTACACAAGCCAACAAACAAGCAAAACGTTAATAAGGATAAGAAGCCCACGCGCGCCCGACAAGTAAAGAGCGAACAGAAGACTTACGCTGGGGGCTGCGCTGGGGGCTGCTCTGCGGGGCAGCTGGCTGGTCCGGCAAGCCTGTTGCGGGCGCATCCCCTGCTGCTCCGACGGGCTCGTCCTCAAGGTCGACCACTGGGATCTTGGCCCTCTTCGTCGCCCTTTGGGCCAGGGTCCTGGAAGACAGACATAAACAGAATCAGACGAAGAAAGTTCAAGACAAGAGTAACCGAAAATCAAAGGAAACAAGAGTTACCGGTACTTACTCTTCCTCCTCCTCGTCGGAACTCAGCACGGAGAAGTCAAAGTCTGCCTCGCGCGTCCCGGCACGAGGAGCTGGAGGGGTAGGCTCCCTCGGGCGCTTGGCGGGCGCTGGAGCGGTGGTCTGAGAAGATCCCGCTCCGGTCGTCGCCGAGGCCAGAGGGGCAGAAGGAGCGGTGGAGCCGGCGCGGGAAGATCCTCCTCCAGCCGCTGCGGAGGCGCGGGGCACTCCCTTAGCGGCCTTGCCCGCCGCGGTGGCGCGTGTCGGGCGGCGCCGTGGCTGCTAGCCCGCCGGCTGCCCCGCCACGTCTGCGGCTTTGCGGGGGCGCCTCCTCGCTGGAGCCGGAGGACTTGCCGGTGGTGGTGAACTTCCCGAGGATGAAGAAGAGTCAAGGTTCAGAGACCCGCCCGAGTCTTCGGCAGAATCGCTTGATTTAGCGCCCTGCTCGGCGGGCTCGTTCGACTCTGTGCCTTGCCCGGTGGCCTCGCTCGTCCCAGCAGGTTCCCCGGCAGGCTTTATCAGTTTGAGGAGCTCTTCCTCCTCGGCTCGACTTACCGCCTCCGCTGCATCCGCCTCCTCCAAGGTATACCCAAACTCGCCCGCGGCCTCGGCTGCGGCTGCCTCCTCCAACCTGGTGGCAATGTACGCCATCTCCCGGTCAGTGGTGTCGCGGGTGAGGCCTTTCTTCTCGTCGGGATCGATCGGCAGCTCCACCAAGTTGTCGAAGAACGTTTGCACGGCTTCGTCAGAAGGCGCCAGCCAAGTGGGGTCAATCCCATGGGAGTCGCACCACGGCATCGCCGCGCGGATAGCGCTGAGCGACGAGTTGTTGCATAGCGGGACTACGCCCCGCGGCAATGCAAACCACTCCGGGTGCTTGGCGTCGTGCTTGAACAGCTCACGGAGCATCCCTTTGAGCTCCAGGACAGTGAAATTATAGTTGAGGCCTGGGCGCAGCCTCATACAGTCTGCCGCGTTACCAAAATCCCAAGCAGGCCTCTTCCTCTCCTGCAAGGGAGCAATGCGGCGGCGAAGGAAATCTGCTCCGACAGCCCCTACAGTGAGCTTGGCTTGCCAGAGGCGAAGGATCCTAGTGATGGCTATCTTCAGCTTGTCTTCCTCAGGGGCCAGGTCACTCCAGTCGTTGCCGTGCACTATTGCAACTTGGCGCGGGGAGGTGAACTGCTCTGGGGCGTCCTCCATGATCCAGCACCAATTAGCCCTCCACTCCTCCCACTTGCCGCGGAGTTCCCCAGTCAAGTAAGCCTCTTTCTTATGAAGCCTAAATATCCAAGAGATCCGGCCGGACAAAGGAGACCCAGACTCGACTTGAGGCGTAAAATAATGGCGGAAGAGGGCTACGTTGGGGTACACTCCGACAAAGTTCTCGCACAGATGTGCGAAAACGGCCATGGTCAAGACGGCGTTTGGGGTGAAATCAAGGAGATGAAACCCGTAGGTGTTCATAACATCGCAGAAGAATTCAGAGTATGGTGGGCAGAGTCCGCAATGGAAGAACAGAGCGAAATAGGCGTACCCTCCCGGAAACATGTCGCAGGCCTCGGCGGGGAGTACCCTGGTGCGCGGGTGCACTTTTGTCTCCCTCGACCAGAAGAGGTAGGAGTCCTTCAGCTCCCTCGCGCCGAGCCTCGGCGGGAAGACTACCATCTTCTTCCGCATTGCTGCTAGCTTCAGCGCCCGGGCAGGCTTCGCGGCTTTCGCTTTGTCACCCTTCGGGGCCATGGCGGGGACAGCGAGGGAAGTCGACGGCGCTGGGAAGGCTGGCGGCGGCGGAGGAAGGGCGGAGCGCTGCTCTCTTTCAACCTTCGGGGAGGAGGGGAGCAGCGGGGGTTTCCGGAGGTTGAAGAAGCAATGAGCGAATGGGAGGAACTGCCCCTGTTTCCCCTGCTTTTAAGGGGGAGAGGGGGACGTTCCGCATTTTCTCCATTAAAGAAACAGGCCACGATCTCTCCCACGATGCCGCAATCGACGCGTGCCGTTAGGGAGGGATGCGGCGGATACAGAGTGGGATGCGGCGCGCCGTGGGCCGCGTGTGCCCATGCACTGTTTTGGGCCTGGCCCAACAGCGCTCGGCACCGTGTGTGGCCCAGGCCCGGGGGCTCCTGTCGGTGTACTAAAGTAGGGGTACCTTAGTATCCCGACTTGTGCACGGGCAGTAGCAGCGTCCCGTGGCCGGGCTTGCCACGCGCCCGCCAAGGCCCACTTTGGTTCCTTTGGAGCCATTCAAGAACAAAGTATTCAAGTTAAAGAAACAAGACCCCGGCAAGAGGAGCTTGCCGGGAAGGCCGCTCCAGGCTCAAGACCACCCCTTTGTCACAACACCCTGGCAAGAGGAGCTTGCCAGGAAGGCCAAACATGGCATTTCAGGAGACTTGCCGTGGCGCGTCGCGCGCCCCGGCAAGACCCGGAGAGCGACAAGCTCCCGTGCGCGACAAGTTAACAACCGCGGCAAGGTGCAAGCCGCGGCAAGCTTCCACTACGTGCCCACGCTCCAGCTCATCCGTCCACGCGTCGCCCTGGGGCCCTTCCAGGTGCACGTGGCGGAAGGCTGTGCAGCCTGGGGTACACGGTGGCGAGCTGCGATGACGAGGCCACCATCGTGGCGGACGGAGACGCCCTGACGGATGCTTTTTACACTGTTTAGGGCGACGGCGACGGGATTTTAATGCCCATGTCCCCTGCCGTCAGGGTTAGGTAAAGAGCACTATGCATACACTGTTCCAACTACCACCATTTTTACACTTTTACCCTCGTCTGCGTTGACACCTGTCGGTGACCCCTTGACCTATAAAAGGAGGCCCATGCGCAACGTGGGGGGGGGGGGTTCCAATCCTCGATCACTCTCACGCTCGGTGTAGCTAGTGACAAGCACTGTAGCATTTCTCGCTCCCGAGCCAAGAACGCAATACAAACCAAGGCAGGAGTAGGGTTTTACGCATCCGTGCGGCCCGAACCTGGGTAAACTGCTCGCGTGTTCGCCTCGATCCGCTCTTCGTGCACCCTCCGCTCCCTTGCCGTACCGAAAAGGGGCTCCGGTCCCATAGGTGTTCGTGGGCGATCAGTTTCCCCGACACCAGTGTAGTAAGGGTGATAACCCCAATCTTTGAACATTGGTAATTATCATAAATTGCCAGTTTATAAACAAAACCGGCCGAGTTAATAAACACCGGTCATTATCTTATCTCATACTGGCGACTTATAGTCAAAAGCCAGGCCGGGTTAGTAAACACCGGTCATTATCTTACCTGCTTCTGTGATTAAGTGTGTCACGATTAACCTTAATCCGGTAGTCAAAGATAATGATCCAAGGCACAAGTGTTGATGACTCCCTTGATTATTTGTCGGTTCATTATGAAACCGAACCAGGTTATGATGAACTCCGGTTTAACTGTAGTTAGTACTGGTGTTTGTAACCCAGACTAAGGCTCTGTAAACGCAGGTGTAGTTGCAACTTTATAGTCATCCACTCCCTGAATCAATGGACTTGGATGAACAGCAATGACCTTGAAGATGAAAATTTTATAAAATAAAAAATTGAAAAGAAATTTTTGGGCAAATAAGACCATGCAGTCGAGGCTTTTTACGAGCTGCCAGGCTCCAAATTCGAGGCTTTTTATCAGCTGCCAGGCTACTGTCATTAACCATTTTGCAAAGCCTGTTAAGATGGTCCTCAATCCTTAACCAAATCATCAATGTTTAATGCTACCAAGTTCAAAAATCTGTAAAGATTGACTTGTGTAATCACTTGATGATCGTCAATTTAACGTTACCAAGTTCAGGGTCTGTAAAGATTGACTTGTGTATACGTTCGACGGGTCGTACCAGGTTTACCTGGACGGAGTGACTTACTTAATGCAGGCAGGATAATCCGGAGTTTTAGGTGTATACACCAAGCTTCCAAGCCGTGTTTACTACAAGGGTTGTGAACTCGTTGATGCTTTGCATCAGGAGCCCCCAGGTAGCATTTGAGCTATGCTCATCGGGGCCTATGTTTGAGTTGTGCTAGGCATCAAAACTCTCTTTTGCCCCTCATCATCATGTGGAAATTGTCGAAGCAACCAGAGCTATGCTCTTATGATGGCCTTGATGTGGTCGCCGGTTTAAGAGGCCATAGGGACTCCTTTGCACACAGGAGCCCCCATGTGACAAACTCTTATGATGGTCTTGGTTTGGTCGCGGGATCAAGAGGGTAGTCTGAACTGCACTTTATAAACAGAAGCCCCCATGTGACATATTTCTGAGATGTGCTCGCCGGGTGCCTATGTTTGAGTTGTGCTGTGCAACAAACTCTCTTTGGTCCCCTTAATTTTTTCCTGAGAACTCGAACTTGCGAGAGATTTCTTCTTGAACCGGATATTGAGAGCTTCAAAGCTTTGTGGGAGACATCTTTCCCTTGAATCGGATTTTAAACCAAAATCTTCATTTTCAGCCGGAATATTTCTGACGGCCCTTAAACTCGAACTTGCGAGAGATTAATTCTTTTTGAACCAGAAATTCTTAAACTGGACTTGAGAGCTTCAGAGCTTTGTAGAAGACAAAATTCCCTTGAACCGTGTCGTAAACCGGATATTTAAGTCATGTCATCGTAGCCCCCGAGTCTTGAGACTGCTCGAGGAGTTGGCTTGAGACTCTGCATATTTGATCATAGCATAAGGTGTCGATCATTGTTGTTGACAGTGCGATATGAATCCATAGAAAATTGAGGTGACTGCGGCGGGTTATCAATGATCCCGTATGAACCATGTCAGCAACTCGGCCAATGGTTCCTTCCAACTGGCGATTTGAAGTTAACCAAACTGTAGTGGCGGCGACTTGTGCGCCTGCCCATTGAGCCACCCAGTGCAGACGGCGGTTGATGATAATTTGTCTCCATTTTGTTGAAACAAAACCGGGCTACCCAAGCTGTGACTTGCTCATATTCAATAAATAGCTCATGCAGATAGGTGCGGCCCGATATGTTGATGTAGACTAGGCCGCAAGAAATTCTCCATAATTGACCGTAATATCAATGTATATCCCAATATGAATCATTCAATAAACTTGGTGATATGGTGGCCACTTATATAGCAGACAATTTGTCCTGCCCATGAAAATATATAGACCAAAGTAATTGTTCTTTGACAAAGATAATATTTGCCAATAAAATAGACTTAGATAGACATCACCTGACTTTGTCTGGATGATAGATGATTCTTATACATATCATATATCGTCCATGAATAATCCGGAGCGATTTCAATGGCATTTTAATCATTTTCTCGAGGAGACCTCAAAGATAACCTGGTGGGTTAAAGCCCGCAAGATGAGCGTGGCAGGAGCAGGACCAAACGCAGCTCGCAGCGGCGGTTTGGATGCAACACCCGCAAGGAAGACGATGGACCGGGGTTTAAAACGGCACCGTGACGGTTTAGGGCCCTGCATTAGATAACTTTGCAAGCTGGAGTAATTGCTCTTTTAAAGAAAGCGATATATAATGTAAAAATATGTTGGGTGGATTTCACCTGACATCTTTAGGCCAAAAATTATCCACCGCGGAGTTTATTATCACCACGGTGAAACTGACATCAATTACGGCCGAGTCGACCGTAGGAGCAGACAGATGAATCGGCCGCAATATTACAGGCCGGTGCGAACGGGTGAGTTGTCCTCCTCGTTGTAAGCCGGCACGCTCGCGAGAGACAACCACGGTGTGATAAACCGATGTGTTCACGAGATACGGCCACCGTGTCGTAAGCCGGTTCGGGGTCCGTTGAATAACGATGACCACTTGTGCCAAATGATGTTGGCGTGTCTCCATCTCCACGGTATAATACCACTTTGTAATGAATAATTTTCCTGCGTACAAAATACAGCAGTGCAAGGTTTTTTTTTTGCTCGGATGAATTAATATGTATTTAAAAATAAATAGGATAGATATCACCTGATTCGCCCGGACAACAGATGAGTCGGCCGCAGTGTTGTAAGCCGGCACGTGCGGGCGAGCAAATCGCAGGCGCGGACAGCTGAATCGGCCACGTATTGATGCAGCAACGGGGTAGCAACTCACATGCGTATCCGCTGGGCCGGTTTATGAGGACGGGTGCGGCACCGGCGTATTAATGTAGACCGGACCGCGGACGCGGTGGCGCGCGCACGTCCATTGGCGAGGGAGTCGGTCGCGGTGTTGGAGACCAGCGCGCGTGGGCGGGGACAGACGAGTCGGCCTACGCGTTGATGTAAACCGGACCGTGACACGTATGTTCGTGAAGCCACGTAACACAGCTGAACGTGCATCCGTGGCATACCACCACCCTTTTTTCTTTTAATAGTCGTCCTGCGTAAAAAATATTACATGCAAGAGTAATCGTTGTCGGATGATATAATATGTGCTAACAAAATATATAGAAAAGATAGCACCTAGTGATTTGTCGGACGAGCGTAGACATTGATAATGCATAACCAATGTACTTTTCTTCTGGTCTTTGGGATTTGATCCCGCACTTTGACTACCATCGGCCTGCTGTAAATATAATAGTAGTACTTGCCTACTGGGACTCCTGCTCCATTATTTTTGGCGGACTAGTCTTCGAATCATCATATATGCATGCATGCACTGCTGCATTACCCTCTGGCTGAATCCCCACTTTTCCTTTGTTTTGTAGTACTAGCGAGACAAGACCAGACCAGCAGGGGCACTTTGGCAAAGCGGAGGCAAGTCACGGCGGAAGAAAATGCAACCGCGGCGCGGCCAAAGCACAGGCCCGTCAACGGCCGGGCCACTGGCATCGGCTGCGTGACCGGTGGTTTAGCAGCGGCCGAAGCGGCTGTACGCAGAGGTGACTCGGACAGGAGGCGAAACTTGACAAACAACGGCTTGGCAGTGTGGCCGGCTCAAATCATGGTGAAGGTGAGACGGCGGGAGGTCTGCCCCCAGTCCCACTTGTCCTCCTCTTTCAATATTTCTTGTAATAGTCTCCTCAATCCGTGTGTGACTCCGTTTATCTCATGCCCAGGTTACCTCCCACTTCAGTAATAACCTTTGTTGGTATAGTCGGTAGGTGAACCAAGCACTCGGATGAGAGAATAAATCTGATCCATTAGTATTCAATCCTGGCTACGAGTTGGAGGTGCGAACCAGCGGCGACGGTGGTGCGGTCAGTCAACGAGGCGTGTCGCCTAAGGGATCCCGGCCTGTCGACCATCCGTGTCCTTCTCCAGGTCGTGGCCGCTCTGGCCAATTTTTTTTCTTTTTCTTTGAGTCGTGATCCGACCAGCAGACGATTGTTTCTTTTCCTTCTTAACAGTACTTGCCTCAGGACTTGGTTTTTCTTTCACCCAGCCACATGACCGACTACTAGTGGAAGTAGTACGTGATGACTCTTGGATCTGACTTGAGTCCACCAGTCACAGAGTAAACAGGAGCAGCTATTTTTGATTACCTCGGGATTTGGTGCATTTGGTATTGCCATCGGATCTGGTGATCAGAACGAAGACCCAAACCATGCTGATTTGCAGATCGGATTTGACGTGGTGACGAAACTGGCTGGACTGGTGAACTTGAAGCTCATACAAATCCTTCTGAACCGGCTTTCTTCATCCAGAAAACTACAAACTTCTCGATCCCTGGAGAGATCCCTTCAAGAACTCAACACCACCGTGCGCAGACCCCACGGTGGGCACCAACTGTCGTGGTTTTGTCACGGCAGATGTTCTTGGGTGAGGACTTAGTCGTGAGGCCAACGCATCTATGTAGTAGCCTGAGAGGGGTTGAGCGGAATCGAGAGACGCAACGCAAGACAAGGATTTAGACAGCTTCGGACCCCGGGAAACATCATCCGGTAATAACCCTACATGTTGTTTGAGGCTAGATCTCATTATGACCCTCATGGAGTCGCCGGTAAACCGGCTCTTCTTTAGTTGTGTCTAGCCCTAAAGAATATGGCGCCTCTAACTTGTGAGAACTTGTCCCTCTTTGGGGAGCCCTGCCCCTCCTTATATATGTTGAAGGAGCAGGTTACATGACTAGTCCTAGTAGGATTAGGATTACTATATTACAAGGAGTCCTAGTCTTGCTTCCTTTGTAGGATAATATTTCTTGTGCTTTCTTCATAAACCGGCCCACCATAACATGAACCGGTCCTTCCATAAACCGCCTTCTGGGCCACCGGGTCTTGTCGTTCCTCTGGCCCGCTCGCCGGGTCACTCATGAGTCGCCAAGTCCGGCCGGGTTATACTTCCGGCCGGTTTACGCCGCGGGGTATATCCCCGACAGTTCTCAAATCCTTAAAGACTCAATCTAATATGATAACTTCAAAGGGAAAACTCAATCCATTACAAGAAGGTAGAGGGGGAGAAACATCATAAGATCAGACTATAATAGCAAAGCTCGCGGTACATCAAGATCATGCCAAGTCAAGAACACGAGAGAGAGAGAGATCAAACACATAGCTACTGGAACATACCCTCAGCCCCGAGGGTGAACTACTCCCTCCTCGTCATGGAGAGTGCCGGGATGATGAATATGGACACAGGTGATGGTTTCCCCATCCAGTAGGGTGCCGGAACGGGCTCCCGATTGACACCACAGATAAGATAACTTCAAAGGGAAAACTTCAAAGGGAAAACTCAATCCATTACAAGAAGGTAGAGGAGGAGAAACATCATAAGATCCAACTATAGTAGCATAGCTCGCTGTACATTAAGATCGTGCCAAATCAAGAACACAAGAGAGAGAGAGAGAGAGAGAGAGAGAGAGAGAGAGAGAGAGAGATCAAACACATAACTACTGGTACATACCCTCAGCCCCGAGGGTTAACTACTCCCTCCTCATCATGGAGAGCGCCGGGATGATGAAGCTGGCACCGGTGATGGTTTCCCCCTCCGGCAGGGTGCCGGAACGGGCTCGCGATTGATTTTTCATGGCTACAGAGGCTTATGGCGGCGGAACTCCCGATCTAGGTTTATTTTTGGGGGTTGCTACTTCTCGAGCTTGCGTTGTATTCCCTCGAAGATGAAAGGGTGATGCAGCACAGTAGTGTAAGTATTTCCCCTCAGTTTTTGAGAACCAAGGTATCAATCCAGTAGGAGACTACGCATGAGTCCCTCGCACCTGCACAAACAAATAAGAACCTCGCAGCCAACGCGATAAAAGGGGTTGTCAATCCCTTCTCGGTCACTTACGAGAGTGAGATCTGCTAGATATGATAAGATAATATTTTTGGTATTTTTGGTATAGATTGAAAGTAAAGATTGCAAAACAAGGTAAAGTAAATAGTAGATGGAAGATTTATATGATGAAGATAGACTCGGGGGCCATATGTTTCACTAGTGGCTTCTCTCATGATAGCAGAATTGTATGGTGGGTGAACAAATATCGAGCAATTGATAGAAGAGCGCATACTTATGAGAATATATAAGCATGATCATTGTATATAGGCATCACGTCCGTGACAAGTAGACCAAAACGATTCTGCATCTACTACTATTACTCCACACATCGACCGCTATCCAACATGCATCTAGAGTATCAAGTTCATAAGAACATAGTAATGCCTTAAGCAAGATGACATGATGTAGAGAGATAAACTCAAGCAATATGATATAAACCCCATATTTTTATCCTCGATGGCAACAATACAATACGTGCCATGCTGCCCCTGCTGTCACTGGGAAAGGACACCACAAGATTGAACCCAAATCCAAGAACTTCTCCATTGCAAG
This sequence comes from Secale cereale, assembly GCA_902687465.1. Classification (NCBI taxonomy): domain Eukaryota; kingdom Viridiplantae; phylum Streptophyta; class Magnoliopsida; order Poales; family Poaceae; genus Secale; species Secale cereale. The sequence goes on along the minus strand of LR738709.1, from coordinate 45,771,339 downwards.
AACTATAGATCTAGTAGGCCAAACCAAACTGATAATTCGAAGAGACTTGCAAGGATATTAAAATCATGCATAAAAGATTTCAGAAAAGAATCCAATATTGTTCATAGATAATCTTGATCATAAACCCACAATTCATCAGATCTCGACAAACACACGGCAAAAAGATTACATCGAATAGATCTCCTCGAAGATCGAGGAGAACTTTGTATTGAGATCCAAAGAGAGAGAAGAAGCCATCTAGCTAATAACTATGGACCCGAAGGTCCGTGGTAAACTACTCACAACTCATCGGAGAGGCTATGTTGTTGATGTAGAAGCCCTCAGTGATCGATCCCCCTCCGGTGGAGCTCCGAAATAGGCCCCAAGATGGGATCTCACAGGTACAAAACGTTGCGGTGGTGGAATTATGGTTTCGTCCGTCTCCCCGATGTTTTCAGGGTATGGGAGTATATATAGGCTGAAGAGGCACGTTAGGGGAGCCAGAGGGGGCCCACAAGGGTGGGGGGCACGCCTACCCCCCTGGGCGCGCCCCTGACCTTGTGGCCGCCTCTCTCGCCTCCAGGCGTGTACTCCAAGTCTTCTGTGTTGATATCGTTCCAAAAATAACTCTCCCGAAGGTTTCATTCCGTTTGGACTCTGTTTGATATTCCTTTTCTGCGAAACACTGAAATACGCAAAAAAAACAGCAATCTGCACTGGGCCTTGGGTTAGTAGGTTAGTCCCAAAAATAATATAAAAGTGTATAATAAAGCCCATTAAACATCCAAAACAGAATATATAATAGCATGGAACAATCAAAAATTATAGATATGTTGGAGACGTATCAAGCATCCCCAAGCTTAATTCCTGCTCGTCCTCGAGTAGGTAAATGATAAAAACAGAATTTTTTATGCGGAATGCTATGGAGATGCCCATCAATAGATATCAATGTGAGCGAGTAGGGATTGCCAGGCAACGGATGCACTAGAGCTATAAATGTATGAAAGCTCAAAAAAAGAAACTAAGTGGGTGTGCATCCAACTTGCGTGCTCATGAAGACCTAGGGCATTTGAGGATGCCCATCGTTGGAATATACTCCCTCCGTCCGAAAATACTTATCATCAAAATGAACAAAAAATGATGTATCTAGAACTAAAATGCATCTAGATACATCCCCTTTTATTCAATTTGATGACAAGTATTTCCGGACGGAGGGAGTACAAGCCAAGTTCTATAATGAAAATTCCCACTAGTATATGAAAGTGACTAAACAAGAGACTCTCTATCATGAAGACCATGGTGCTACTTTGAAGCACAAGTGTGGTAAAAGATAGTAACAATGTCCCTTTTTCTTTTCCTTTTTTGGCCCTTTCTTTTTTTAGGCCTTTCTTCCTCTCTTTCTTCCCTTTTTTTTTCTTTGGGACAATGCTCTAATAATGACGAACATCACACTTCTATTGATTTACAACTCGATATTACAACTCGGTACTAGAACAAAGTAAGACTCCATATGAATGCCTCTGGCGGTGTACCGGGATGTGCAATGAATCAAGAGTGACATGTATGAAAAATTATGCATGGTAGCCTAGCCACAAATACGATGTCAACTACATGATCATGCATGGCAATATGACAATGATGAAGTGTGTCATAGTAAACGGAACGGTGGAAAGTTGCATGGCAATATATCTCGAAATGGCTATGGAAATGCCATGATAGGTAGGTATGGTGGCTGTTTTGACGAAGGTATAAGGTGGGTGTATGGTACCGGTGAAAGTTGTGCGGTACAAGAGAGGCTATCAATGATGGAGGGGTGAGAGTGCGTATAATCCATGGACTCAACATTAGTCATAAAGAACTCACGTACTTATTGCAAAAATCTACAAGTCATCAAAACAAAGTACTACACGCATGCTCCTAGGGGAAGGGTTGATAGGAGTTAACCATCGCGCGATCCCGACCTCCACACAAAGGATGACACTCAATGAAATAGCTCATGCTTCAAATTAGTCACACAACGGTTACCATAAGTGCATGCTACGGGACTTCCAAACCTCAGCACAAGTATTTCTCAAATTTACAACTACTCTACTAGCATGACTCTAATATCACCATCCTCATATCTAAAAACAATCATCAAGTATCAAACTTCTCATAGTATTCAATGCACTTTATATGAAAGTTTTTACTATACCCATCTTGGATGCCTATCATATTAGGACTAGTTTTATAACCAAAGCACATTACCATGCTATTCTAAAAGACTCTCAAAAAGATATAAGTGAGGCATGAGAGATCAATAATTTCTACAAAATAAAACCACCACCGTGCTCTAAAAGATATAAGTGAAGCACTAGAGCAAAACTATCTAGCTCAAAAGATATAAGTGAAGCACATAGAGTATTCTAATAAATTCTGAATCATGTGTATCTCTCTCCAAAGGTGTGTCCAGCAAGGATGATTGTGGTAAACTAAAAAGGAAAGACTCAAATCATACATGACGCTCCAAGCAAAACACATATCATGTGGTGAATAAAAATATAGTCTCAAGTAAAGTTACCGATAGACGAAGACAAAATAGGGGATGCCTTCCCGGGGCATCCCCAAGCTTAGGCTTTTGGTTGTCCTTGAATTTTACCTTGGGGTGCCTTGGGCATCCCAATCTTAGGCTCTTGCCACTCTTTGTTCCATAGTCCATCCAATCCATACTCAAAACATGAAAACTTCATAATACAAAACTTAGCCAAAAATCTCATGAGCTCCGTTAGTATAAGAAAACAAACCACCACTCAAAGGTACTGTAATGAACTAATTATTTGTTTATGAAGGTGCTAAACCTACTGTATTCTAACTTCTCTATGATTCATACCCCCCGATACTACTCATAGATTCATCAAAATAAGCAAACAACACACGAAAAACAGAATCTGTCAAAAACATCTGTAACTTTCGAATACTTTTGTGACTCTAAAAAATTGAAATAAATTGGTGGACGTGAGGAATTTGTCTATTAATCATCTGCAAAAATAATCAACTAAAAAGCACTCTCCAGTAAAAAATGGTAGCTAATCTCGTGAGCGCTAAAGTTTCTGTTTTTTACAGCAAGATCGCATAAACTTCACACAAGTCTTCCCAAAGGTTCTACTTGGCACAAACACTAATTAAAACACAAAACCACATCTAAACAGAAGCTAGATGCAACATTTATTCCTAAACAGAAGTAAAAAACAAAGAAAATAAAATTGGGTTGCCTCCCAACAAGCGCTATCGTTTAACGCCCCTAGCTAGGCATGATACAAGAATAGATCTAGGTATTGCCATCTTTTGTAGGCAATCCATAAGTGGCTCTCATAATAGATTCATAAGGTAATTTGATATTTTTTATAGGAAAGTGTTCCATGCCTTTCCTTAACGGAAATTGGAATCTAATATTTCCTTCCTTCATATCAATAATTGCACCAATCGTTCTAAGGAAAGGTCTGCCAAGAATAATAGGACATGTAGGATTGCAATCTATATCAAGAACGATGAAATCTATGGGCACATAATTCCTATTTGCAACAATAAGAACATCATTAATCTTTCCCATAGGTTTCTTAATGGTAGAATCCACAAGATGCAAATTTAAAGAACAATCATCAAGTTCATGGAAACCTAACATATCACACAAAGTTTTTGGAATTGTGGAAACACTTGCACCAAGATCACACAAAGCAAAGCATTCATGATCTTTAATCTTAATTTTAATAGTAGGTTCCCACTCATCATAAAGCTTTCTAGGGATAGAAACTTCTAATTCAAGTTTTTCTTCATAAGATTGCATTAAAGCATCAACTATGTGTTTGGTAAAAGCTTTATTTTAACTATAAGCATGAGGAGAATTTAGCACGGATTGCATCAAGGAAATACAATCTATTAAAGAGCAGTCATCATAATTAAATTCCTTGAAATCCAAGATAGTGGGTTCATTGCTATGTAAATTTTTGACCTCTTCAATCCCACTTTTAACAGTTTTAGCATCAAGATCTAAAAACTCCGAATCATTGGGACGCCTTTTACCTAAAGTAGACTCATCTCCAATCCCATCTTTATCAAGATTCATACTAGAAAACAAGGATTTAATAGGGGATACATCAATCACTTTTAGATCTTCATCTATATTATCATGATCTTATGGTTTAGCGACCATCTTAATAACTAAGGTGGCTTGCTTATCCGAAATTTGGGCTATTGAGTTCTCAAGATGAGCAAACTGAGATTTTAATCCATAAAATTCTTTAGACATGTCATCCAGCTCTTTATTCATGTACTCCATAAAACTTTTCTGTTCTTTAAGCTCGTTTCTAAAGAAATTATTATGCTCAAATTGCGAAGACATAAAACTTTTAACATTGTTTTCAATTTCCTCCAACCTTCTCAAGTGAGGATCAACGCTGTTTGGTAGAGCCATAGTGACAAACAAGCAATCCAACACACAAGCAAACAAGAAACAAGTGAAAAAGAGGCGAACGGAAAAAGAAGGGCGAATAAAACGGCAAAGGTGAAGTGGGGGAGAGGAAAATGAGAGGCGAATAATGTAATGGGAGGGATAAGGGTTTGTGATAGGTACTTGGTATATTACTTTTGCATAGATCTCCCCGGCAACGGCGATAGAAATTCTTCTTGCTACTTCTCGAGCTTGCGTTGTATTCCCTCGAAGAGGAAAGGGTGATGCAGCATAGTAGTGTAAGTATTTCCCTCAGTTTTTTAGAACCAAGGTATCAATACAGTAGGAGACCACACGCGAGTCCCTCACACCTGCACAAACAACTAAGAACCTCGCAGCCAATGCAATAAAAGGGGTTGTCAATCCCTTCTTGGTCACTTACGAGAGTGAGATCTGATAGATATGATAAGATAATATTTTTGGTATTTTTGGTATAGATTGAAAGTAAAGATTGCAAAAAAGGTAAAGTAAATAGTAGATGGAAGATTTATATGATGAAGATAGACCCGGGGGCCATAGGTTTCACTAGTGGCTTCTCTCATGACAGCAGAATTCTACGGTGGGTGAACAAATTACTGTCGAGCAATTGATAGAAGAGTGCATAGTTATGAGAATATCTAGGCATGATCATTGTATATAGGCATCACGTCTGTGACAAGTAGACTGAAACGATTCTGCATCTACTACTATTACTTCACACATCGACCGTTATCCAGCATGCATCTAGAGTAATAAGTTCATAAGAACAGAGTAACGCCTTAAGCAAGATGACATGATGTAGAGGGATAAACTCAAGCAATATGATATAAAACCCATCTTTTTATCCTTGATGGCAACAATACAATACGTGCCTTGCTGCCCCTGCTGTCACTAGGAAAGTACACCGCAAGATTGAACCCAAAGCCAAGCACTTCTCCCATTGCAAGAACTATAGATCTAGTAGGCCAAACCAAACCGATAATTCAAAGAGACTTGCAAGGATATTAAAAACACGCATAAAAATTTTCAGAAAAGAATCAAATATTGTTCATAGATAATCTTGATCATGAACCCACAATTCATCGGATCTTGACAAACACACCGCAAAAAGATTACATCGAATATATCTCCTCGAAGATCGAGGAGAACTTTGTATTGAGATCCAAAGAGAGAGAAGAAGCCATCTAGCTAATAACTATGGACCCGAAAGTCTATGGTAAACTACTCACAACTCATCGGAGAGGCTATGGTGTTGATGTAGAAGCCCTCCGTGATCGATCCCCCTCCGGTGGAGCTCCGGAACAGGCCCCAAGATGGGATCTCACGGGTACAGAAGGTTGCGGCGGTGGAATTAGGGTTTTTTCCGTCTCCCCGATGTATTCTGGGTATGAGAGTATATATAGGCTGAAGAGGCACGTCGGGGGAGCCAGAGGGGGCCCACGAGGGTGGGGGTGCGCCTACCCCCCTGGGCGCGCCCCTGCCCTCGTGGCCGCCTCTCTCGCTTCCAGGCATGTACTCCAAGTCTTCTGTGTTGATATCGTTCCAAAAATAACTCTCCCGAAGGTTTCATTCCGTTTGGGCTCCGTTTGATATTCCTTTTCAACGAAACACTGAAATAGGCAAAAAACAACAACAATCTGCACTGGGCCTTGGGTTTGTAGGTTAGTCCCAAATATAATATAAAAGTGTCTAATAAAGCCCATTAAACATCCAAAACAGAATATATAATAGCATGTAACAATCAAAAATTATAGATACGTTGGAGACGTATCAGGGGTTTCTGTATTTATAGGAATTTTTGGCGTCGAGAACAAGTTAGGGGGGTCCACTAGTCAACCACAAGGTAAGGGGCGCGCCCTAGGGAGTGGGCGCACCCCCTAGCCTTGTGGATGACTCATGGCTTTTCTAGCCCAACTATTTTGCTTGGGGCTTCTTCTGGTCCATAAGAAATCACCGTAAATTTCCAGGTCAATTGGACTCCGTTTGATATTCCTTTTCTGCGAAACTCAAAAACAAGGAAAAACATAAACTGGCACTGGGCTCTATATTAATAGGTTAGTCCCAAAAATCATATAAAATAGCATGAAAATGCTTATAAAACATTGAAGATAGATAATATAATAGCATGGAACAATCAAAAAGTGTAGATATGTTGGAGACGTATCAAGCATCTCCAAGCTTAATTCCTAGTCGTCCTCGAGTAGGTAAATGAGAAAAACAGAATTTTTGATGTGGAATGCTACCCAAAATATTTATCAATGCAATATTCTTTATTGTGGCATGAATGTTCAAATCTATAAGACTCAAAATCAAAGTTTATCAATATCAAAACAATAATACTTCAAACATACTAAAAAGCAACCTACAAAGCTTTAAAAATAACATGGCTAAAGAAATGTATCCCTACAAAATCATATAGTCATTTGTGCTCCATCTTCTTAACACAAAGTATAAATCATGCCCATCTCGGTGTCAATCAAGCAATTGCTTTCATATTTTACTTTTTTTAACCTTTTCAACTCTTCACGCAATATATGAGTGTGAGCCATGTACATAGCACTATGGATGGAATGGAAGGTGGTAATAGACAAAAGGAGGAAGAAAGTTACACATCGACTAGGCAAATCAATGGACTATGGAGATGTCCATCAATTGATACCAATGTGAGTGAGTAGGGATTGCCATGTAACGGATGCACTAGAGCTATAAGTGTATGAAAGCTCAAAAAAGACAACTAGTGGGTGTGCTTCAACTTGCTTGCTCAAGAAGACCTAGAGCATTTGAGGAAGCCCATCGTTGGAATATGCAAGCCAAGTTCTATAACCAAAAATTCCCACTAGTATATGAAAGTGACAACATAGGAGATTCTCTATCATGAAGAACATGGTGCTATCATGAAGCACAAGTGTGGAAAAGGTAGTAACATTGTCCCTTCTCTCTTTTTCTCCCATTTTTTTTTACTTTTTTTATTTTATTATTATTTTGGGCTCTTTGGCCTCTCTTTTTTGGTGGGCTTCTTTGGCCTCTTTTATTTTTGATAACCTCACAAGGGACAATGTTCTAATAATGATGATAATCACACTTTTATTTACTTACAACTCGATACTAGAGCAAAGATATGACTCTATATTAATGCCTCCGGCGGTGTACCGGGATATGCAATGATCAAGAGTGACATGTATAAAAAATATGAACGATGGCCTCGCCACAAATACTATGTCAACTACATGATCATGCAAAGCAATATGACAATGATGATGCGTGTCATAATAAACGGAATGGTGGAGTTACATGGCAATATATCTCGGAATGGCTATGGAAATGCCCTAATAGGTAGGTATGGTGGCTTTTTTGAGGAAGGTATAAGGAGGGTTTTATGCACTGGCAAAAGTTACGGGACACTAGAGTGGCTAGCAAGGTGGAAAGGTGAGAGTGCGTATAATCCATGGACTCAACATTACTCATAAAGAACTCACATACTTATTGCGAAAAAAATTATTAACTCTCGAAGCAAAGTACTACGATGCATGCTCCTAGGGGGCACGTTGGTAGGAGTTAACCATCGCGCGCCCCCGACCTTCACGCAAAGACAAACACTCAAAATACAAAGTGCTCCAATTCAATTACATAGTTAGGAGACCATACGTGCATGCTACAGGAATCACAAACCTTAACACAATTATTTCTTTAACCTCACAAACTACCACTAGCATGACTCTAATATTACAATATTAACATCTCAAAACAATTACAACGAGTCGAACTTCACATAGTATTCAATGCTCTATATATGAAAGTTTTTATAATACCCAATTTGGATGCCTATCATATCAGGGCTAAATTCATAACCTAAGCAAATTACCATTCTTGTTAGAGACTCTCAAAATAATATAAGTGAAGCATGAGAGTTCATCAATTTCTATAAAATAAAACCATCGCCGTGCTCTTAAAAGATATGTAAGTCAAGCACTAGAGCAACTGACAAACTACTGCAAAAAGATATAACTGAAGATCAGTGAGTAGTTAAATAATTAACTAGCTATGAGATGACCCTCTCTCATTTAAGAATTTCAGATCTTAAGTACTTTATTTAAACAGCAAGCAAAACAAAAAAATTACATTGCAAGGATAGCACATATCATGTGAAGAAGCAAAAACTTAGGCTAAACCGATACTAACCGATAGTTGTTGATGAAGAAAGGTGGGATGCCTACCGGGGCATCCCCAAGCTTAGATGCTTCAGACTTCTTGAAATATTAACATGGGATGCCTTGGGAATCCCCACGCTTGAGCTCTTGTGTCTCCTTAATTCCTCTCGTGTCGCAGTTTCCCTAAATCTCAAAAACTTCATCCACACAAAACTCAACAAGAACTCATGAGATAAGTTAGTATAAATCAACTCAAAACCTTATCATTTCATACTATAGAAAATCACTAAAATTATAATTTAACATTTCATACTAAATTCCTCTACATATTTAGTACTCCTATCCTCAAATAGAATCATTAAACATGCAAACAATGCAAACATAACAGCAATTTGTCTAAACAGGACACTCTGTAAAGAGTGGAGTTGTTCTCATACTTCCCTATCTCAAACAATTCTGAAAAATTACCAAGTTACAGAGAACTTATTCATGCTAACTTTTTTAAAAATTCAAGATTTTATCACGTTTTGACTTTCCAAAAGAATTCAGACAATGATGGAAAACTTTCTGTTTTCAAATAGCAACATATATACTTGCAAAATAAACATGGTAAAGGCTATACTTGTCTTTTTTATTGAAACAAAAGTTACTAAAACTTATTATAAATAGAAGCAAGCAAATGTAAACAAAAGAGAATGAGGCTCCAAGAAAAACACATATCATGTGGTGAATAAATATATAGCCTCAAGTAAATTTACCGATAGACAAAGACGGAAGAGGGGATGCCATCTGGGGCATCCCAAGCTTAGATGCTTGGTTGTCCTTGAATATTACCTTGGGGTGCCTTGGGCATCCTCAATCTTAGGCTCTTGCCGCTCCTTATTCCATAGTCCATCAAATCTTTACCCAAAACTTGAAAACTTCACAACACAAAACTCAACAGAAAATCTTATGAGCTCCGTTAGTATAAGAAAGCAATTCACAACTTAGGTATTGTTGTGAACTTATTGTAAATTCGTATTAGTGTTATATCTACTTATTCCAACTTCTCCATGGTTCATACCCTCCGATACTACTCATGGAGTCATCAAAATAAGCAAACAACACATGAAAACAGAATCTATTTAAAACAGAACAGTCTGTAGTAATCTGGACAACCACCATACATATGGAACTCTAAAAATTATGAAAACATAGGAAATTTGTATATAAATCATGCGTAAAAATTTCAGCTAATTATCACGTTCCAGTGATTTATTGAATTTTCTGCACTGGACGCAAAACTTTCTGTTTTTGCACAGAATCAAGTCAACTATCAACCACACTATCCCAAAGGCTTTACTTGGCACTTTATTGAAATAAAGCTGTGAAACATGATTACTACAGTATCTTAATCATGTGAACACACAAAAAAAGTAGGTAAAAGTATTGGGTTGTCTCCCAACAAGTGCTTTTCTTTAACGCCTTTTTAGCTAGGCATGATGATTTCAATGATGCTCACATAGAAGTAAAGAATTGAAACGCAAAAGGAGCATCATGAATCACGTGACAAGCACATTTAAGTCTAACCCACTTCCTATGCATAGGGATTTTGTGAGCAAACAATTCATGGGAACAAGAATCAACTAACATAGGAAGGAAAAACAAGCAATACTTCAAAACTTTCAACACATAGAGAGGAAACTTGATATTATTGCAATAGGTAGAAGCATATGTTCCTCTCTCATAATAATTTTCAGGGGCATAATGAATGAATTCAACAATATAGCTATCACATACAGCATTCTTTTCATGATCCACAAGCATAGAAATTTTACTACTCCCGACATAAGCAAATTTATTCTCCTGAATAGTAGTGGGATCATCATATGAAACTTCAATACTATAAATTGTTTCCACATGGCGAGCTCGTCCAGCTCCCACCCATAAACAGATTGACGGGAAGGATCAAGTGGTGGTTCTGGCTCAGGCTCTGAAGCTTGTGCCTGGCCTTGGTACTTGTAGAAGACATCTGAGGTGATGAGGAATATGCATGTAGATAGATCAAACAAAGAAGGTGCAGGTAATATCAAGGGCACTGAGATTCCCACTGTTCCCGCGACCAATTAAACACCTACTAGCAAATAAAGTAAAGTAGCGCAGAACAGGGAAGTGTATACTAGTGATTCTTGCCCCTGCAACTTGTCTTGTTTCACCTACGGCTATCATATCAATAAACCCTTTGACGTCTTCATGACGTGGTTCATCAAGTCTACCTCCAAAGGGTACTTTGCATATTTCACAAAAATCTAAAAGTGATATCTCCTTACTCACATCATATAAGAGAAACTCCACCGTAGGTGGTGTTTTCCTAGAATGAAAATGAAAACTTTGCGTGAAAATATTGGTGAGTAAGAGATACTGTTCTTTTTGGTCATTGAGGAAGTCGGTGAGGCCTGCATTATTCACCAACCAATAAAAGTCTTCGTAAATACCGGCGGACATCATGAAATTATTACACGGCCATTCACACGATCGAACTTCCGCCATGCGAGGAAGATGATACTTGGGCTTCTTATTTTATTCTTTCTTCTTATCCTCTGAGCTCTCACTGGAGGAGCCCCTCAATAATCTTTTTAACATTTTCCTTTTCTGAAAATTTCTGAAATTTTTAGTAACTCACAATCAAAGATAACCAAACTCAACAAGATTGATAGCAACGACTCCTATAACTGCCTAGAGGCTATATTATGCATTAGAACTACTTGGGACCAAGAAAATTTGACATGCAAGCTCAAGAACAAGGTCACCACAGCAGCATAAATTTGCAAAAAATAAAGCACTAGAACAAAAACTAATTGGACCAATGGAGGAGTCAAATACCAAGGAACAATCTCCCCAAACAGTTTGGTGAATGGTGCTTTGAGCAAGGAGATTGAAAATGGCAGCAAAATGAGCTAGAACTCGGGTTTGAGCTGGTTGGGGAATTTTTTGGGAGGAAGAAGAAGAGCAAGGGTGAAAGGATAAGTGGAGGGGGGCCACTTGGAGCCCTTGAGGCAGGGGGGCGCCCTGGGCCCTCGAGGCCGCGTGCTGGCTCCCCTCGCTGTGTCTTCAGTGCCATATTTTCTTAAATATTCTAAAAAAAATCATATTTCATTTTCATGGCATTTGGAGAACTTTTATTTTCGGGATATTATTTATTGCACGGATAAGTCTGGAAACAGACAGATAATGCTATTTTTTTTATTTAACCTAATTAACAGAAAGTAAAAAGAGGGTACAATAGAATTGTGCTATCTAGATTCACCTATCCCATGCTCATCAAAAGGAATCCATTAACAAGGTTGATCAGGTCTTGTTAATAATCTCTTTCCGAGTAACATGAAACCGGGGAATTTTCGAATAACACTATGTTACCTCAAAGGGGATATGTATGTCCCCAACAATAAGTATGTCATATGCCTTATTGATAGTAGGAATAGGAAACTCAAAACCTCCAATAGTAATTGTTGAAGTTTTTCCAATATAATTGATACTATGGACCTGAGGTTGTTTCCTCGGAAAATGCACCGTATGCTCATTACCATTGACATTGCCTTTGTTGCAATCAATAACAGCCCCTGCAGTATTCAAAAAAGGTCTTCCAAGAATAATAGACATACTATCGTCCTCAGGAATATCAAGTATAACAAAGTCCGTTAGAATACTAATGTTTGCAACTACAACAGGCACATCCTCACAAATACCGACAGGTATAGCAGTTGATTTATCAGCCATTTGCAAAGATATTTCAGTAGGTGTAAGCTTACTCAAGTCAAGTCTACGATATAAAGAGAGAGGCATAACACTAACACCGGCTCCAAGATCACACAAAGCAGTTTTAACATAGTTTCTCTTAATGGAGCAAAGTATAGTAGGTAATCCTGGATCTCCTAATTTCTTAGGCATTCCACCATCAAAAGTGTAATTGGCAAGCATGGTGGAGATTTCTACTTCAGGTATCTTTCTTTTGTTGGTAATAATATATTTCATGTACTTGGCATAAGGATTTGTTTTAAGCACATTAGTCAAACGCATACGCAAAAAGATAGGTCTAATCATTTCAGTGAAGCACTCAAAGTCCTCATCATCCTTTTTCTTGGATGGTTTCGGAGGAAAAGGCATGGGTTTCTGAACCCATGGTTCTCTTTCCCTACCATGCTTCCTAGCAACAAAGTCTCTCTTATCATAACGTTGATTCTTTGATTGTGGGTTATCAAGATCAACAGAAGGTTCAATCTCTACATCATTATCATTGCTAGGTTGAGCATCATCATGAACATCATTATTAATATTATCACTAGGTTCATGTTCATTGCCAGATTGTGTCTCAGCATCGGAAACAGATATATCATTGGGATTCTCTGGTGGGTGAGCTACAGGTTCACTAGAAGCATGCAAAGTCCTGTCATTTTTCTTTTTCTTTTTCTTAGAAGAACTAGGTGCATCTAAATTAGCTCTCTAAGAATCTTGCTCAATTCTCTTAGGGTGGCCTTCAGGATACAGAGGTTCCTGAGTCATTTTACCACCTCTAGTTGCAACTCTAACAGCATAGTCATTATTTTTACTATTTAATTCATTGAGCAAATTATTCTGAGCTTTAAGTACTTGTTCTACTTGAGTGGTGACCATAGAAGCATGTTTACTAATAAGTTTCAATTCACTTTTAGCATTAGACAGATAATCACTCAAGCGTTCAATCATATAAGCATGGTGTTGTAATTGTCTACCAACATAAGCATTGAAGTTTTCTTGTTTCACAATGAAATTGTCAAACTCATCTAAGCATTGGCTAGCAGACTTATAACGAGGAATATCACCTTCATCAAATCTATAAAGAGAATTTACCTTTACTACCCGTGTCGGGTTATCAAGACCATGTATTTCTTCAATAGGCGGTAAATTCTTAACATCTTCAGCTTTAATACCTTTTTCTTTCATAGATTTCTTTGCCTCTTGCATATCTTCTGGACTGAGAAATAGAACACCTCTTTTCTTCGAAGTTGGCTTAGGGGCTGGTTCAGGAAGTGTCCAATTATTTTCATTGGCTAGCATATTATTCAATAGTAATTCAGCTTGTTCAACTATTCTTTCCTTGAAAACACAACCAGCATAACTATCCAGGTGGTCTCTGGAAGCATCGATTAGTCCATTATAAAAGACATCAAGTATATCATGCATCTCAAGAGGATGATCATGCAAAGCATTAAGTTACTGGAGAAGCCTCCCCCAAGCTTGTGGGAGACTCTCTTCTTCAGTTTGAGAAAAGTTATATATTTCCTGTAAGGCAGCTTGTTTCTTATGAGCGGGAAAATATTTAGCAGAAAAGTAATACATCATATCCTGGGGACTACGCACACAACCATGATCAAGAGAATTAAACCAAGTCTTAGCATCACCCTTTAACGAGAACAGAAATAGCTTAAGGATATAGTAGTAATGAATCTTTTCATCATTGGTAAACATGGTGGCTATATCATTCAACTTAGTAAGATGTGCCACAACAGTTTCAAACTCATAGCCATGGAAAGGATCAGACTCAACCAAAGTAATTAAATCAGGATCAACAGATAATTCATAATCCTTATCAGTGACACAGATAGGTGAAGTAGCAAAAGAAGGGTCATGTTTCATTCTAGCATTCAAGAACTTTTCTTTCAGCTTAGCTAATAACTTCTTAAGATCATATCTATCATTGCAAGCCAGAAAGTCTCTAGCAGTTTCTTCATCCATAACATAACCCTCAGGCACAACAGGCAATTCATATCTATTGGGAGTAGTTTCATCATCACTTTCATAAATATCATCAACATTTGCACTCTCCCTAACCTTAGCAATTTGTTCATCTAGAAATTCACCCAGTGGCACAGTATCAGGCATAGAGGTAGTTTCATCATACATAGCAGAAGTAGCATCATCAAGAACATACGACATATCAGATTCAATAGCAGGAGTAGGTGTCGCAAGTTTACTCATAACAGAAGGAGAATCAAGCGCAGAGCTAGATGGCAGTTCCTTACCTCCCCTCGTAGTTGAGGGTAAGATCTTGGTTTTTGAGTCCTTCAAATTCTTCATAGTGATAAGCAGATATAAATCCCATGTGACTTAAAGAATAGAGCTATGCTCCCCGGCAACGGCGCCAAAAAATAGTCTTGATAACCCACAAGTGTAGGGGATCGCAACAGTTTTCAAGGGTAAAGTATTAAACCCAAATTTGTTGATTTGACACGAGGGGAGCCAAAGAATACTCTTAAGTATTAGCAGCTGAGTTGTCAATTCAACCACACCTGGAAACTTAGTATCTGCAGCAAGATAGTTTAGTAGCAAAGTAATATGATAGTGGCGGTAGCAGCAATGAAAGTAATGATAGTGTTTTTGTAGTTTTTGTGATAGTAGCAACGGAAAAGTAAATAAGCGGCAAGCAATATATGTAAAGCTCGTAGGCATTGGATCGGTGATGGGAAATTACGTCGGATGCAATTCATCATGTAGAAGTTATAACCTAGGGTGACACAGAACTAGCTCAAGTTCATCAATGCAATGTAGGCATGTATTCCGAATATAGTCATACGTGCTTAAGGAAAAGAACTTGCATGACATCTTTTGTCCTACCCTCCCGTGCCAGCGGGGTCCTATTGGAAACTAAGGGATATTAAGGCCTCCTTTTAATAGAGTACCGAACCAAAGCATTAACACATAGTGAATACATGAACTCCTCAAACTATGGTCATCACCGGGAGTGGTCCCGATTATTGTCACTTCGGGGTTGCCGGATCATAACACATAGTAGGTGACTATAGACTTGCAAGATAGGATCAAGAACACACATATATTCATGAAAACATAATAGGTTCAGATCTGAAATCATGGCACTCGGGCCCTAGTGACAAGCATTAAGCATAGCAAAGTCATAGCAACATCAATCTCAGAACATAGTGTGTCGGGGAAGCTGATCGCCCACGGACACCTATGGGACCGGAGCCCCTTTTCGGTACGGCAAGGGGGCGGAGGATGCACAAAGAGCAGATCGAGGCGAACACGCGAGCAGTTTACCCAGGTTCGGGCCGCACGGATGCGTAAAACCCTACTCCTGCTTCGATTTGTATTGTGTTCTTGCTCGGGAGCGAGGAGAGCTACAGTATGCTCTCACCGCTGGCTAGACCGAGCGTGGAGAGTGATCGATGTTTCCAACCCCTTCTACGTTGCGTATGGGCCTCCTTTTATAGGTCAAAGGGGTCACCGACAGGTGGCAACGCAGTTGATGGTAAAAATGTAAAATGGGTGGTAGTTGGAACAGTGTTTGTACAGTGCCCCGTACCTAACCCCGACGGCAGGGGACAAGGGCATTGAATGCCCGTCGTCGTCGCTCAACACAGTGCAAAAAGTGGCCGTCAGGTGTGCCACCGTCCGCCACGATGGTAGCCTAGTCATCGCCGCTTGCCACCGTGTTCCCCTGGCTGCACAGCCTTCCGCCACGCGTGCCTGGAAGGATCCCAGGGCGACGCGTGGGTGGATGAGCTGGAGCGTGGGAGTTGAGTGGTAGCTTGCCGCGGCAAGTGTCTTGCCGCGGTGGTTAGCTTGTCGCGCCTGGGAGCTTGTCGCTCACCGGGCCTTGCCGGGACGCGTGGCGCGTCGTGGCAAGCTTCTTGATATGCCTTGGATGGCCTCCCCGGCAAGCTCCTCTCGCCGGGGGCTCGTGTCTTGAGTGATTTTGTGCCATGAATGGCCTTCCCGGCAAGCTCCTCTTGCCGGGGTCTTGTCTTCTGGACTTGGATACTTTGTTCTTGAATGGCTTCAGTGCAACCCCAAGCGGTCTTGGCGGTTGCCTGGCAAGCCCTGCCGCGGGACGCTGCAACTGCCCGTGCACAAGTTCGGGATACTAAGGTACCCCTACTTTAGTACACCGATAGGAGCCCCCGGGCCTGGGCCACACACGGTGCCGAGCGCTGTTGGGCCAGGCCCAAAACAGTGCACGGGCACGCGCGGCCTGTGGCACGCCGTATCCCACTCCGTATCCACCGCGCCCTCCCTTAACGACACGCGTTTAATGCGGGGTCATGGGGGAGATCGTGGCCCGATTCTTTAATGGGAAATGCGGAACGTCCCCCTCCTTTTCCCTTAAAAGCAGGGGAAACAGGGGCAGTTCCTTCCATTCGCCCATTGCTTCTCCATCCTCAGAAACCCCCGCCGCTCACCTCCTTCCTGAAGGTCGAAAGAGAGCGGCGTTCCTTCCTCCGCCACCACCAGCATCACCGGCGCCGTCGACCTCCCCCACCCTCGTCATGGCTCCGAAGGGCGAGAAGGGGAAATCCGCGAAGGCCGCCGCGAAGTCCGCCGAGGCGCTGCGGCTAGCAGCAATGCGGAAGAAGATGGCGGTCTTCCCGCCAAAGCTTTGTGCGGAGGAGCTGAGGGATACGTTTTACCTCTTCTGGACGAGGGAGACGAAGGCGCATCCTCGCACCAAGGTACTTCCCGCCGTAGCCTGCGATATGTTCCCGACCGGCTACGCCTTTTTTGCTCTGTTCTTCTACTGTGGGCTCTGCCCGCCCTTTTTCGAGTTCTTCTGTGACATCATGAATACCTACGGGTTTCATCTCCATGACTTCACCCCCAATGCCATCTTGACCATGGCCGTTTTCGCACATCTGTGCGAAAACTTTGTCGGAGTTTACCCCAATTTAGCTCTTTTCTGCCATTACTTCATGCCCGGGTCGAGGCAGGGTCGCCTGTAGGATCGAAGAAGTAGGTCTAGAGGGGGGGGGGTGATTAGACTACTTGACAAGATAAAAAATCTGCCTTTTGGTTGTACACAGTTTTAGGCAGTTTTGCAATTAAGATCAAGTCAAGTAACATACTACACATGCAATTCTAGAGTATGGGCAGCGGAAAGTAAATTGCATATATAGTAAAGAGAGATGGAGAAGATCAAACGCAGTTTGGTGACACGGAGATTTTTGTCGTGGTTCCGATAGGTGGTGCTATCGTACATCCACGTTGATGGAGACTTCAACCCACGGAGGGTAACGGCTGCGCGAGTCCACGGAGGGCTCCACCCACGAAGGGTCCACGAAGAAGCAACCTTGTCTATTCCATCACGGCCTACGCCCACGGAGGACTAGCCTTACTCGGGGTAGATCTTCACGAAGTAGGCGATCTCCTTGCCCTTACAAACTTCTTGGTTCAACTCCACATCTCAAAGACGGAGGCTCCCAAGCGACACCTAACCAATCTAGGAGGCACCACCCCCCAAAAGGTAATAGACGGTGTTGATGGTGATGAACTCCTTGCTCTTGTGCTTCAAATGATAA
>LR738709.1:45700870-45753411 GCA_902687465.1 Secale cereale | reverse complement strand
ATGATAATCTCCCCAACACTCAACTCTCCTCACTGATATGGCTGTGGTGGAAGAAGGATTTGAGTGGAAAGCAACTTGGGAAGGCTAGAGATCAAGTTTCATATGGTAGGAATGGAATGGCTTGATCTCAACACAAGGGTAGGTGGTTCACTTCTCAGAAAGTGTATGGTAGAAGTGGTGGTACTTTCTGATGGCTCTCCTCACGAATGAGGAGGGGGTGGAGGGGTATATATAGCCTCCACACAAAATCCAACCGTTACACACACATTTGACCAATCTCGGTCAGACCGAAGTTAAAACTCGGTCAGACCGAAAGTTCAAATATAGTGAACGTTGGGATTTTCGGTGGGACCGAAAATACCATCTCGGTGGGACCGAAAGTGTATCTGATATGAACGTTGGAGATTTCGGTGAGACCGAGAAAGAAAACTCGGTTGGACCGATTTGAGAAAGAGCAGGAACATGCCAAAATCGGTTAGACCGAAAGTTGATTATCGGTGAGACCGATTTGAGCCAAGACAGAAGCTTGTCCATTTCGGTGAGACCGATAATACAAACTCGGTTATTCCGAAATGATGTGAAGTGGTTACAGAAGGTTGGTAGTTCAGTTTCGGTGTGACCAATCTCAAACTCGGTAAGACCGATTTTTCTAGGGTTTGGAATATGGCTGAAGTGGTTCATCTCGGTGGGACTGAGTTGGAAGAATCGGTTTGTCCGAGATTACTTATGGGTGTGTATAGAAGTGAAAGTTGCTGATAGTTGAAGGAGCTAAATCACCAAGCACTTGAGCAACCAGATCATCAACACAACCTCATCCCCTTTTAATAGTATTGGCTTTCCTATGGACTCAATGTGATCTTTGATCACTAAACCAGAAATGGAGTCTTGAGCTTTTGCCAATGCTTGTCTTAGCACTTGAGGGGTCCACTTCTTCAGTCATCTTGCCATACCAATGTGATTGGGTTTCCTGAAACATACTTGATAAAAGCATTAGTCCAACCACAAAGTATGTTGTCATTAATTACCAAAACCACCCGGAGAGCAAATGTGCTTTCAATCTCCCCCTTTTTGGTAATTGATGGCAACACACTGAAATTATATTGAACGAGACATCAAAGCTTATTGAAAGAAAGACAGGATTATCATGAAAGCTTTGACAAGCATGTAGTACACAGGCTCCCCCTACAAGTGTGCAAGATTTTCATAGATTATGGTTTTGGACTACCACAAGCACACAAGAGAGATAAGCAAGATGTGCTACATGCAGCTTGGCTATATGCATCAGAGCAGAAGAAAAGGAAGTGAGTGATAATGCATATGTGCATGGTGATTTCTTGCAAACAAGTATTTACAAGCAAGTCCACCATCATGCACATTCTGCAAGATGCATATACTTACCTTGAGGTTCCTTGGCATTTGTACCTGAAGGGATAAACTTGAGAAAACAAGGTTAGATAACACAAGAGTATTCCTTCAACCAACTGCAAGAACATCAAGAGTACCAAGCCAGGGAGGACATGTATAAAGAGTGTCTCATATTGAGCATAGGCTTGAATCAGCAAACATGTCTCCGAAGCTAAAAGATTTTCAATGAACTCTGAGAGATTTTGCTTTTCATAGGATATCAATTGACGATTCCTCTAAGTCTTCTCCCCTTAAGCT
Source organism: Secale cereale (assembly GCA_902687465.1). Lineage (NCBI taxonomy): Eukaryota > Viridiplantae > Streptophyta > Magnoliopsida > Poales > Poaceae > Secale > Secale cereale. The sequence goes on along the minus strand of LR738709.1, from coordinate 45,751,749 downwards.
ACAAGATTCCATGAGATACCAATTGTGAGAACAAGGGGTGTGAAGGAAAAAGGAAAATCAAAAGAAAGATGCCAATTGTAATGTCCAATGTAAAACACGACAAAGCTTTGATGTGATTCTCTCCCCCTTAAGATAAGATTGCTTTTCTTCTTCCCTTAAGTCTTCTCTTCTCCCCTACTCCCCTTACTCCCCCTAAGTTCTCTCCCCCTTTGACATCAAGTGCCGAAAAGGACAGTAAACTAGGTAGGACAGGAAAGATGGAAAGAAAGAAAGAAAGAAGTGGGATCCTTAAGAATCACAACGGGACAAACAAGAACATTCATAGAGAAACAATTTGAGTCCAAATTTGAGTCCTCTCCCTCTTTAAGATTTAAGTCTGAGTGGAGCTGCAGAAGGTGATGTCCTGGAAGATAAATCCAAGGAAACACAGAAATAATCCAGCTCACTCTGCGAGGGATGTTTCAAAGGATTTGCAATGAATTTGTAAAAGATTTTCAGGGAATTGATCAGAGCCATAAAAAGATTTCCAGAAGGATATTCACAAAGAAATATAAGAAAAGAAATAAAAAGATTCTTCAAAAGGATTTTCATCTAGGAATTTTTTTTTTTTTTTTTTTTAGAAAACTCAATGAGAGAACATAAGAGAAAACAGAAAAACTCCAAAAGCATATGTACTTCATCTAGAAAAAGGTCGGCGACAAAGTCACCTATGTTTGAGTATATTGACGTAGGAGTCAAATGAGGACATTTGATCATAGGTCATACTCATCGTTTAAGCTCAAAATGGGGTTGCCATTTTTCGATCAAGCATTTGATGTGATCACATCTTATGAAGCTGCTTGTACTCATGACTTTGAGCAAAGCTCCTCAAAGATGTGAAGAACATACCTTGGGCTTGTTGATGCTTTGCTCATGTAGGTAAGCTTGATGTAGGTGCTCATTGAATGTGAAGTTGGAGCGCCATTTCTACTTGTATAGTTCATCTTCCTACATGGGTTAGGCAAGCAAGGAAATACTCAAGAATATCCAAGATGACAAGAGTGAAATACTAGATGTATAAGATGTCCAAAAAGGATATGTGGAATTTTGTTCCTTGAACTCAACATCCCAAAGGGCTAGATACTTGGTCAATGACAAGATTACTCATGATTTGAGTGTGTGGTAATCTTGTGGAATGTAGATCATCCAAGTACCTGCAAAGAGTTAGATGCAATACAAGGAGGCAAATGTGTCCAAGACATATGATCATCATCATAAGAGAAATATCAAGGATTAGTCAAGAGGCTCATGCCTTGCATGCATCAAAGGAGTTATCACTCCAAGTTTGAAGCATCAATGATGTTCAACTCACTCCTCAAGCGACAAAACACTTTCTCATCAAGAGGTTTTGTAAAGATATCAGCAAGTTGTTTATCGGTACGAACATGCTTAAGATTAATATCACCCTTAGCAATATGATCACGAATAAAATGGTGACGAACTTCAATATGCTTTGTTCGAGAATGTTGCACAGGATTGTGTCCAATCTTGATTGCACTCTCATTGTCACAAAGCAAGGGAACACGTCTCACATGTATCCCATAATCCTTAAGCGTTTGTGTCATCCATAGTAATTGAGCACAACACGAACCAGCAGCAATATATTCTGCTTCGGCAGTGGATAATGATACCGAATTTTGTTTCTTGGAGGACCAAGATACAAGGGATCGACCAAGGAATTGACATGTACCCGAAGTTGACTTTCTATCAACCTTGTCACCGGCATAGTCCGAGTCGGAATAGCCAACAAGATCGAAAGAAGCTCTCTTAGGATACCAAATGCCAAAGTTTGGTGTGTGTATCAAGTATCTCACTATCCTTTTAACAGCTTTAAGATGACATTCTTTAGGGGCTGCTTGATATCGCGCACACATGCATACACTTAACATTATGTCAGGACGAGAAGCACAAAGATATAGTAGAGAACCAATCATAGAACGGTAAACCTTTTGATCAACGGGTTCTCCATCCTTAGTCAAGTCATTATGTCCACTAGTAGGCATGGGGGTACTCATACCTTTGCTTTCTTGCATGTTGAACTTCTTGAAGAGATCCTTGGTGTACTTTGTTTGTGAGACAAAAGTACCCTCCTTAGATTGCTTGATTTGCAACCCAAGGAAGAATTTGAGTTCACACATCATGGACATTTCATACTTCTCCGACATGAGCTGTCCAAACTTCTTGCTAAAATGGGGGTTAGTTGAACCAAAGATAATATCATCAACATATATTTGGCACACAAATAGTTCACCATTAACCCTTTTTGTGAACAGCGTTGAGTCTATCTTTCCAATTTCAAAGCCTTTTTCAAGAAGAAAGCTAGTCAGGCATTTGTACCAAGCTCTAGGGGCTTGTTTAAGACCATAAAGAGCTTTGTGCAACTTGTAAACATGATTAGGCTTTTTGGGATTCACAAAACCGGGAGGTTGTTTAACAAAAACTTCCTCCTCAATTTCACCATTTAGAAAAGCACTTTTGATGTCCATTTGATAGAGAGTAATATCATGATGATTGGCATAAGCAAGAAGAATGCGAATGGACTCAAGTCTAGCAACGGGGGCATAGGTCTCACCATAGTCCATACCTTCGACTTGTGTGTAACCTTGAGCTACGAGACGAGCCTTGTTGCGGATGACTTGTCCATCTTCATCTTGCTTGTTCCGAAACACCCATTTGGTTCCAATGATGTTTTGATCATCGTTGGGCTTCTCTACCAAAGTCCACACCTTGTTCCTCTCGAAGTTGTGTAGTTCTTCGTGCATAGCGTTCACCCAATCCGGGTCTTCAAGTGCTTCTTCTACCTTCATAGGTTCAATACTAGAGATAAATGAGTAATTCTCACAAAAGTTAGCTAAGCGAGTTTTAGAGCGAGTAATTCTCCCGGAGTTGATGTCGTTCATCATTTGTTCCACGGGATGATTCTTCTTGACTCTTGCTCGGACTCGGGATAGCTTTTGTTGATGTTGTGGCTCAGCTTCCTCATCATCTTCATCTTCCTCTTCTTCTTCTTCATTGTTGTTGGTGTTGTCTTGAGGTGGTGGAGAAGGAGGTTGTGGTGGATCTTCCTGTTGCATTTCCTCATCTTGGTGAGTTCCACTTGTGGAGGCCTCCATGTTGCCTTGAGGTTCATCTCGACGTGAGGTAGGTGGCTCCACATATGTAGATGAGGTACTCTCCTTCACTTCCATGGGACGAATCTTTCCGATAGATAAATCTTGGATAGCTTCCGATGGGTCCTTGTCTCCTACATCAATAGGCATTTGCTCTACTTGCGAGCCATTAGATTCATCAAACTTCACGTCTACCGTCTCTTCAACCTTTCGGGTGAAATTGTTGTAGACACGGTAGGTGTGGGAGTTTGATCCATAACCAAGAAGAAAGCCTTCATGAGATTTAGGAGCAAATTTAGACCGACGATGCTTATCAAGGATATAGCATTTTGAACCAAAGACACGAAAGTATCCCACTTGGGGTTTGTTACCGGTGAGAAGCTCGTATGATGTCTTGCCAAGGAGCTTATGAAGATAAAGCCTGTTGATGGCATGACAAGCTGTCTCGACGGCTTCTCCCCAAAAGTGCTTCGGTGTCTTGTATTCATCAAGCATCGTTCTTGCCATCTCTATGAGCGTTCGGTTCTTCCTCTCAACAACTCCATTTTGTTGAGGAGTGTACGTAGCCGAGAACTCATGTAGAATTCCTTCCTCATCGAGAAAAGAGTCTACATTGGCGTTCTTGAACTCCGTTCCATTGTCACTCCGAACTTTCTTGATCTTCACCTCAAATTGATTTTGGGCCTTTCTGGCAAAGGTCTTGAAGATCCTCTGAACCTGCGATTTATCATCAAGGAAAAATACCCACGTAAATCTGGAATAATCATCAACTATAACTAGACCAAAGGAGTTACCACCAAGGCTTTTGTAAGCATTGGGACCGAAGAGATCCATATGAAGAAGCTCAAGCGGTCTCCTTGTGGTCATGATGTTTTTCACGGGATGACTTCCACCAACTTGTTTTCCTGCTTGACAAGCACTACAAAGTCTATCTTTGTCAAAGAAAACATCTTTAACACCAAGAATATGATCACCTTTGATTAGCTTGTCTAGATTACGCATACCAACATGTCCTAGCCTTCTATGCCATAACCAACCTTTAGAGGATTTAGCAATGAAACAAGCTCTAGGTTGGGCTTTCTTAGTGAAATCAACAATATATAGATCACCTCTACGAATACCAGTAAAAGCCATGTTTTGATTATCACGACGAAAGACTTGGCAATCTACTTTAGTGAATAGCACATTGAATCCAAAGTTAGCTAATCTAGACACGGAAAGTAAATTGTATCCAAGAGATTCTACAAGCATGACATTTTGAATAGAGCTATCATGAGATATGGCCACCTTACCAAGGCCAAGTACATTACCCTTGGAGTTGTCTCCAAAAGTCACATACTTGCGTGGACCATCGTTCTTTGCAAGCTCTCGAAACATGTCTTTATCTCCGGTCATGTGATCGGTGCATCCACTATCAAGAATCCACTCTTTTCCACCGGACATGTAGTCTCTCAGATTTGCCATGAGATTGAGACTCTTCATGACCTTGTCTAGCTCGGTGTCCGAATCGGAATAATCATCATCCTCATGCTCATCATCATATTGACCCATAGATTGTTCATCATCAACACCTAGGTCAATTTGATAAGTACTTGCATTAGTTTGGTCAATGGAACAATAATCTTCGGAATGCAATGCAAGAGCATTTCTAATGATAACATTGATAAGACCGGGATCACCCTTCTTTTTCATAAGATCACGAAGCTCAAAGAAGCATTTATCAAAGTTAGGATCATTGGGGTGCATCTTATCAAATTCAATAGTCTTGTGTAGAATTTCATCAAGACTTCTCAAAGAGTAGTCCGGATAAAGTTCTTCCAAGAACTTCCATATAGCATAAGCACACTCAAAGTTTGTAACAAGCTTAAGCAAGTCATCAGGTAACCCTTTAATGATAAGATTTACAGTTCTAAGGTTACGAAGCAAATCTAGCTCTTCATCCATGGTAGGGTGCAAGGGATCAAAAGGAGGCACATAGGGGGTCTTAACATATTTGCACAAATTGTACATTTTAAAGATACTAAGCATTTCAACCCTCCAAGAGTTATAGAACCTTCCATCAAGAACAGGCACTCTATGGCTAACACTCCCATCTGTAGACACGTCCATCTTCCTCCAATGGTGTGTAAACCAAAGCAATGGAGACCAAAGCTCTGATACCAATTGTAGGATCGAAGAAGTAGGTCTAGAGGGGGGGTGATTAGACTACTTGACAAGATAAAAAATCTGCCTTTTGGTTGTACACAGTTTTAGGCAGTTTTGCAATTAAGATCAAGTCAAGTAACATACTACACATGCAATTCTAGAGTATGGGCAGCGGAAAGTAAATTGCTTATATAGTAAAGAGAGATGGAGAAGATCAAACGCAGTTTGGTGACACGGAGATTTTTGTCGTGGTTCCGATAGGTGGTGCTATCGTACATCCACGTTGATGGAGACTTCAACCCACGGAGGGTAACGGCTGCGCGAGTCCACGGAGGGCTCCACCCACGAAGGGTCCACGAAGAAGCAACCTTGTCTATTCCATCACGGCCTACGCCCACGGAGGACTAGCCTTACTCGGGGTAGATCTTCACGAAGTAGGCGATCTCCTTGCCCTTACAAACTTCTTGGTTCAACTCCACATCTCAAAGACGGAGGCTCCCAAGCGACACCTAACCAATCTAGGAGGCACCACCCCCCAAAAGGTAATAGACGGTGTTGATGGTGATGAACTCCTTGCTCTTGTGCTTCAAATGATAATCTCCCCAACACTCAACTCTCCTCACTGATATGGCTGTGGTGGAAGAAGGATTTGAGTGGAAAGCAACTTGGGAAGGCTAGAGATCAAGTTTCATATGGTAGGAATGGAATGGCTTGATCTCAACACAAGGGTAGGTGGTTCACTTCTCAGAAAGTGTATGGTAGAAGTGGTGGTACTTTCTGATGGCTCTCCTCACGAATGAGGAGGGGGTGGAGGGGTATATATAGCCTCCACACAAAATCCAACCGTTACACACACATTTGACCAATCTCGGTCAGACCGAAGTTAAAACTCGGTCAGACCGAAAGTTCAAATATAGTGAACGTTGGGATTTTCGGTGGGACCGAAAATACCATCTCGGTGGGACCGAAAGTGTATCTGATATGAACGTTGGAGATTTCGGTGAGACCGAGAAAGAAAACTCGGTTGGACCGATTTGAGAAAGAGCAGGAACATGCCAAAATCGGTTAGACCGAAAGTTGATTATCGGTGAGACCGATTTGAGCCAAGACAGAAGCTTGTCCATTTCGGTGAGACCGATAATACAAACTCGGTTATTCCGAAATGATGTGAAGTGGTTACAGAAGGTTGGCAGTTCAGTTTCGGTGTGACCGATCTCAAACTCGGTAAGACCGATATTTCTAGGGTTTGGAATATGGCTGAAGTGGTTCATCTCGGTGGGACTGAGTTGGAAGAATCGGTTTGTCCGAGATTACTTATGGGTGTGTATAGAAGTGAAAGTTGCTGATAGTTGAAGGAGCTAAATCACCAAGCACTTGAGCAACCAGATCATCAACACAACCTCATCCCCTTTTAATAGTATTGGCTTTCCTATGGACTCAATGTGATCTTTGATCACTAAACCAGAAATGGAGTCTTGAGCTTTTGCCAATGCTTGTCTTAGCACTTGAGGGGTCCACTTCTTCAGTCATCTTGCCATACCAATGTGATTGGGTTTCCTGAAACATACTTGATAAAAGCATTAGTCCAACCACAAAGTATGTTGTCATTAATTACCAAAACCACCCGGAGAGCAAATGTGCTTTCATCGCCCTTGTCTGGCGGAATCTCTTGGATCTCTAGGACCCATAAGAAGGAAGAGTACTTGACGGGAGAGCTCCGCGGCAAATGGGACGAGTGGAGAGCCAACTGGTGTTGGATCGTAGAAGATGACCCGCAGCCATTCACTTCCCGGCGCCATGCCGCAATAGTTCGCGGCAACGACTGGAGCGACTTGGCCCCGAAGGATAGCAGGCTGAAGATTGCCACTACCCGAATCCTTCGCCTCCGGCACACCAAACTCACCGTGGGCGCAGTAGGAGCAAACTTTCTCCGCCGCCGCATCGCTCCCTTGCAGGAGAGGAAGAGGGCTGCTTGGGAGTTTGAGAACGCGGCAGACATCATGAGGCTGCGCCCGAGCCTCAATTGGAACTTTACTGTCCTGGAGCTCAACGCGATGCTCCAGGCCCTGTTCAAGTATGATTCCGCCCACCCCGAATGGTTCACTTTGCCGCCAGGCGTCGTCCCGCTGTGCAACAGTTCTGTGCTCAGCGCCATCCGTGCGGTGATGCCGCTGTGCGATTCCCACGGGATCGATCCCACTTGGCAAGAACCTTCCAACGAGGCAGTGCAGACATTCTTCGACAATTTGGTCGAGCAGCCAGTTGACCTTGACGAGAAGAGAGGCCTCACCCGCGACACCACCGACCAGGAGATGGCGTACATTGCCACCAGGCTGGAAGAGGCAGCGGTGGCCGCGGCCGTGGGCGAGTTCGGGTACACGGTGGAGGAGGTGGAGGCAGCGGAGGCGACAAGACTCGCCGAGGAGGAAGAGCTCCGCAAGGCGGGGCAGCTTGCCGGGCAACTTGCCGAGACAAACGAGCCCATCGAGCCAGGCGTCGAATCAAGCAGGCCCACCGAGCAGGGTGCCGGGTCCAGTGAGCCCGCCGAGGACTCGAGCGGCTCACTGGAGATTGGCTCCTCTTCTTCGTCCTCGGGCAGCTCGCCACCACCAGCCAGTCCTCCAGCTCCAAGAAGACGCCTTCGCAAGGCCGTAGACGTGACGGGGCGGCAAGCGGCCAACAGCCGCAGCGCGGTGCAACACGCGTCGCTGCGGCAAGCAAGGCCGCCACGGGAATCCCTCGCGCTTCCACAGCGGATGGAGGAGGGTCTTCCCGGGCCGGCTCCACTGCTCCTGCCGCCCCTCGTGCCTCGGCGACAACCGGAGCGGGGTCTTCTCAGACCGCCGCCCCTGCTCCCGCCAAGCTGCCAAGGGAGCCCACTCCCCCAGCTCCTCGCGTCGGGACGCGCGAGCCGGACTTTGATTTCTCGGCGCTCAGCTCTGATGACGAGGAGGAAGGAGAGTAAGTCTTCGCGATTCTTGTCTTTCTTTAATCTTCTGTTGCTTCGTCTTGCATCACTTTTGCTTAACTCTGGTCCGTCTTTTTCAGAACTCTGGCCCAGAGGGCAGCGAAGAGGGCCAAGGTCCCGGTGATCGTCATCGAGGACGAGCCCTCCGCGACAGCGGGAGGTGCGCCTGAGACGAGCTTGCCGGACCCGGCAACTGTTCTTCGGAGCAGCCCCTAGCGCAGCCCCCCGCGTAAGTGTGGTTCACTTTCCGCTTGTCGGGCGCGCGTGGGTCTTCTTTCCTTACTGATATCTTGTTTGTTGACTTGTGCAGGAGCAGAGCAACAGCATCAGGAGCGCCAGGAGGCCGCCCCTGACGCGCCGCGCGTCTCGACCACACCGCCAAGGGGGAGCTCCCCGGCAAGGGAGAACACCCCGCCAAGGGCGAGCACGCCGCCAAGGGATGGCACCAGCGGCCCTCCGCCGGCGGGAGCTACCACCACGCCGCCGAGGGAGAGCTCCCCGGCAAGGAGCCCCATCGAGGAGGAGGCCCGCGCAGGTAAACCCTTGGACTTTTCTCCTTTCGATTATCTTTTTTGGATATTTGCTTGACTATTTTTCCTTCTTTTTCTTTTCTCTTGTCAGACCCGTCCGCCACAGAGCCGATGGAGACGGAGGTCGCCGCCGAGGAGGATGCGCGCGGCAACGCCGGCGACGCCACTGCCACCGAAGGGGCGGCCGGTGCGGACGAGCCCGCCGCCGACAAAGCTGCCAGGGCCGCTGGCACGGCAGCTGAGGAGGAGTCCGGCAGCCGCACTGACGGCCCTGAGGCCGCAGGAGCGTCAGGCGCTGCGCCGGCCACCGATCCCTCCGCTGCCGCAGCCGAGCCAGGCGCCTATCTGGAGGCCGGCAATGGTGTCTTCATCCAGCTCCCGTGTGCGTCCACATCCAGGGCGCCCGTAGTGGGAGAGGTCTTCGATGGGGAGGTCCTTGCCTCCGCCGAACTGAAGTTTGTCGACGCGCCAAGCAGCAGCAGTGAGCCTGAGGAGGAGCGGCTTCTGCGGAGGCTTCTATCTCTGTACCATGCCAGGCAGGCCAAGCTGGAGTCCCGAGAGGCTCTGGGCGCCAAGGCGGGCGCTGACTTGGAGAAGCGCGCGGAACAGCTCCGGGCCGCCAACCAGGCGGCTCTCCGATCCTTGGCGGAGGAGCGGGAGCAGCTCGCCGAGGCGCATCAGGCGTTTATCTTGGAGAAGTCCGAAGCGGAAGCAGCAACGGCTTGCCGCCGAGGAGTTGTCCCAGTGAGAAGGCGAACTGACGCAGCAGAAGGTCGACGACGACAGCCACGAGGACGAGCTCGCCGCGCGTGAACAGTCTCTTGGCGGAGCTCTGCAGGAAGCAAAGGATGCTGCTGCGGCTGCCGAGACCGCCAAGAGGGACTTGGAGGCGAGGGTGGCGCAACTGGAGGCCAACCTCAAGACGAGCGGCGAGGAGGTTGCCGCACTGAAGCTCGAGAGGGAGAAGGATGCCCACAGCCATTCTGAGCTGCAGGTCTGCCTCTCCGAGAAGGGCAAGGAGCTCGCCGTCGCTAAGGATTCCGTTGCCGACTTGGAGTTGAAGCTGTCCACCCTCACCGCGATGCTTGACGGCGCCAGAGAGCGGGAGGCGAACCTGAAGGAGGAGCTTAGGGCCGAGAAGGCGCTGTTAGACAGCGCCGCCATCTCCCAAAACAACTTCAGGCTGACAGTGGAGCACTGGACGGAGGGTCTTGTTGCCGCCGCCGCCGACATCGACAAGGAGCTGGCAGAGCTGGGGGCGGAGCACCTCGGGTACTCCACCGACGAGAATCTCCATCACAGCGCCAAGTTGACTTTGTTCTTCAGGGGTGTGGCGACGGCCCTCCAGCAGCTCCGGGAAAGGATCCCAAAGCAGCTGGCGGACGAGTCGCGCAGGCTCTGCGCGGGGGCCCTCGAGAAGGTGTTGATGAAGATAGCACACCGCAACCCAGGCCTCAACCTCACCAATATCCTCAGGACCCTGCCGCCGGACGTTGACCAGGAGGCGCTCAAAGCCCTTGTCGCGCCTATTGTGAACAAGGTGGGTGGCATCAAGAGGGTCGAGGGCGACCGCGCGGATTAGTCTTGTTCACTTTCTTCTTTCCTTGTCGCTGCTAACTTCATTATGAACAATAGTCTATTAGAACTGCAACAAGTTGCTTTGTAATATAACTTTATCTTAGGCACTGAATGCAATGTTATTTCCTCTACTTGACTTCCTCGCTTTGTATGTTTTTACCCTACGCTTTTAGGGAACTTGTCGGCGTAGGCACCCTTGCCGCGAGCGCTGAGTGCGGGACTTCAGTAGCCTGCTGGCAGTGCCGTTGCCGACAAGAAACCTTGTCGGAGCTAGTCGCAGCACGCTTAGGTTGTTCAGCGAACTCGAAAACGAAGCAAGGGCGCGACACTAGTCGCAGCACACTTAAGTCGTTGAGCGTGCTCGAAACAAAGTAAGTGCACGGCTAGCCACGAGTTGGTTCCTCCGTGCACAGGTTTTCCATACAAAGTGCGATCGTTCAAGGAAGATAACTTAAAAATTTAAAAATTTGATTGCTCAAACTTTGGCAACTTAGCTCTTGTGTTGTTTGCTTCCCGGCAAGGCAAGGCTTTCTTGAACGGCACTTGGTCCATACCACTATCCTCTCCCCCCCCCCCCCGGCAAACTTGTGCGCGAGGGAACCTTCTTCTACTTGAGAAAAAAGATAGAAGAGGAGATATATGCATGGAGCCTTTGGGCTCGTTATTGCTTACCGGGGATAGGTGCTGCACAAAGTGTCAGATAATACATCCAGAAGGCAAAAAAGCATGAAAATGACAAGTTGTGCGGGGCACATAAACTTTACTAGTGCACGGGGTCTGCGCCCGGCTTTGTATAAAGGATTACATGCAACTGCGGCAAGACTTGTACAAAAGGTGGTTGCCGGAGCGGATCACGGCAACCGCGCCTTACGGGTAAAACTTGCGAAGATGTTCTATGTTCCAGGAGTTGCTCACCGGTAAGCCATCTTCGGTCTCTAGGCGGACTGCGCCGGGCCTAGTGACTTGTTTCACCCGATAAGGGCCTTCCCACTTCGGCGTCAACTTGTTGGAATTCTTGGCGGACTGAACGCGCCGAAGAACAAGGTCGCCTTCCTCGAGACTTCTGGCTTTAACTTTGCGGCTATGGTAGCGGCGCAAAGCTTGCTGGTAGCGAGCAGCTCGCACAGCAGCCTGAAGACGGTCCTCCTCAAGGAGTAGCGCGTCATCTTGTCACAGCTGCTCTTGCTCGAGCTCATCGTAAGCGAGCACTCGAGGCGACCCGTATATGAGTTCCGTGGGGAGAACTGCCTCTGCTCCATAGACTAGAGCAAAGGGTGTCTGCCCGGTGGCTCGATTTGGTGTCGTCCTGATCGACCAAAGAGCCGCCGGCAACTCCTCGATCCAGTTTCTTCCGCACTTGTGCAGCCTGTCGAAAGTCCTTGTCTTGAGCCACGCAGCACTTCAGCGTTTGCCCTCTCCGCTTGACCGTTGCTTCTCGGGTGAGCAACAGAAGCGAAGCAGACCTTGGCGCCAAGGTCTTGGACATATTGCATGAAGGTGCGACTTGTGAATTGCGTACCGTTGTCGGTGATGATCCTGTTAGGGATCCCGAAACGGCAAACAATCGACCTGAAGAACTTGACTGCTGACTGTGCGGTCACCTTTCTCACTGGTTCCACTTCCGGCCACTTTGTGAACTTGTCGATGGCAACGTACAAGTACTCAAAGCCCCCGGCTGCGCGGGGAAAGGGGCCGAGGATATCGAGCCCCCAGGCCGAAAATGGCCAGGACAAAGGGATCGTCTGGAGAGCTTGAGCTGGCTGATGTATCTGCTTGGAATGGAACTGGCACGCTTTACACTTGGTTACTTGTGCAGTTGCATCTTGGAGGGCTTTTGGCCAAAAGAAACCTTGCCGGAACGCCTTGCCGGCAAGTGCTCTTGCGCCAATGTGGTGGCCACATATGCCTCCATGTATCTCTGCCAACAGCTTCTGTCCATCTTCCCGGGGAATACACTTCAATTTCACACCGTTGAGCCTTCTTCTGTATAGTTCATTGCCGACAAACTGGTACATACTTGACTGCCAGGCTACTTTTTCAGCTTCTTCTTGCTCTTCGGGAAGTTCTCATGTCTGAAGGAGACGGACGATCTGCTGCGCCCATGCTGGAGCCTGTGGCTCAACAACAAGGACTAAAGGTATATGTGCTGCTGCGGGAACGTCAGCTTCTACGGCAAGAACCTGCGGCTCAGCCAGAGCTTGACGTTCCCCGGCAAGCTTGCCGGAGCAAAACTTGTCGGGAACGCCTGCTTCAACTGTACAGACCCTAAGGTTTGCAGGAGCAGACTGCTCCTCAGCAATCTTGTCGTTGACCTTGGGGACCTTATTGGCGGCGGCTTCGGGAAGCTCTGCCGGCAAGTAGTCACCAGAAACCAACTTCCTCTTCTTACTCTGTCCAGTCGATGGTGTTACGGATGGTTGAGTTAGCTTCAGCACAAAGATCCCTGGTTCCACAGGTAGCTTTAGCGCATCACACTTTGATAGGCCATCTGCGATGTCGTTTTGAGCTCTCGGAACGTGCTCCATCTGTAGGCCTTCAAAGTGTTCTTCAAGCTTTCTCACTTCATTAATGTATGCTTCCATCAACGGACTCTGGTAGTTCTTGTTCACTTTGCGGATGACCAACTGTGAATCACCCCTGACAATCAGCTTCTTGATCCCAAGATCTGCCGCGATTCTGAGGCCGGCAAGCAATCCTTCATACTCTGCAGTATTGTTTGTCGCTTTCTCCTTGGGGAAGTGCATCTGGACCACGTACTTGAGGTGCTCTCCGGTGGGCGCGACAAGTAGCACGCCGGCACCGGCGCCTTGCAGCGAGAAGGCACTGTCAAAGTACATTATCCATTCCTTGCTTGCTTCCTTGACAGGGATGCTCGTCTCTTGAATCTCTTCGTCTGGCGTTGGCGTCCACTCTGCTATGAACTCTGCCAATGCTCTGCTTTGGATAGTTGAAGTGCTCTCAAACTTGAGGCCAAAGCTTGACAGTTCCAGTGCCCACTCAACAATCCTGCCTGTTGCTTCTAGATTTTGTAATATCCTTTTCAGCGGAAAGCGAGTGACCACTGTTATCTCATGTGCCTGGAAATAATGGCGCAGCTTTCTTGAGGCCATGAGAAGGCCGAAAAGCAACTTCTGCACCCCAGAGTACCTTGACCTAGCCCCCTGCAAGAGGGAACTGACAAAATAAACTGGGCGCTGCACCATCTTCTTCCGTATCTCCTCTTGCATCTGCGTAGATCCGTCCTTGTCGGGACCAGAGCTTGTCGGGGAAGCCCCCTACTTGTCGCTAGACGTGCTTGCCGGGGCTGTTGGTTCATCATCTGCCTCCCTCTCCGCTACTAACGCAGCACTAACCACTTGATTGGTTGCTGCTAGGTACAGCAGCAACTTCTCTTGTGGCCTAGGTGCGACAAGTATTCGAGTGGTGGACAGGTACCTCTTCAAGTCTTGCAGCGCTGCCTCCACTTCCGGAGTCCATTTTATTGGACCTGCCTTTTTCAAAATTTTGAAAAACGGCAGGGCATGTTCTGCTGACTTAGAGATGAATCTGCTGAGAGCAGCCACGCAGCCGGCAAGTCTTCGTACATCCTTGACGCGCTTTGGAGCTTCGATCTATTCGATGGCCTTGATTTTGTCGGGGTTGGCTTCAATCCCCCTCTGAGACACGAAGAACCCGAGAAGCTTGCCGGAGGGGACTCCAAACACGCACTTCTCGGGGTTGAGCTTGAGTTGGATCTTGCGCAGATTCGCAAAGGTTTCATCTAGATCTTGTATCAGAGTTGCCCAGTCGTTGCTCTTAACCACTATGTCATCCATGTAAGCTTCTACATTTCTGTGTATCTGTGGCTCAAAAGCTGTATGGACAACCCTTGCAAATGTTGAACCAGCATTCTTCAATCCGAAGGGCATGCGTATGAAGCAATAGGTGCCACATGGAGTAATGAATGCAGTCTTCTCCTCATCTTCCTCAGCCATGAAAATCTGGTGGTATCCTGAGTATGCATCAAGAAACGAAAGCAACTCACATCCGGCTGTGGAGTCAACAATCTGGTCAATGCGCGGCAAGGGAAATGGATCCTTGGGACAAGCTTTATTCACATCAGTGAAGTCAATACAAAGCCTCCACTTCCCGTTTGCCTTACGCACAACAACAGGATTGGCCAACCACGTGGGATGGAGTACACCTCTGACAAGGCCTGCTGCTTCCAACTTCTTGATTTCTTCTACTATGAACTCTTGGCGCTCCACTGCTTGTTTTCTAACCTTCTGCTTGACGGGCCGCGCGTGAGGACAAACGGCAAGCTTGTGCTCAATCACTTTCCTGGGAATACCGGGGATGTCAGACGGTTGCCATGCAAACACGTCGACGTTCACCCGCAGGAAGGCAACGAGCGCGCTTTCCTATTTGGGGTCGAGCGTGGCACTGATGGTGAAAGTACCACCAGTGTCGTCCTCCTTGGCGGACACCTTCTTGGTTGCTGGCGGAGCTGCCATCATCTTCTTACACTTGCCGGTGGAGCTCGATGGTGCGTCCTCGACGGCAGCGCAGCACTCCGAAGAGGTGCGTTTGCCGAAGTGGGCCCCAGAGCTCTTGCCGGACTTAGTCTTGTTCTTCCCCCGGGAGCTTCAGCGGCAAGTGTCTTGCTATCTGTTGCGGCTGCTGCATCCCGGTAAATCTTGTCGGCACAGATAAGGGCATCCTTCTTGTCGTGAGGGACAGAGATGACGCTTATCGGGTCGGGCATCTTGAGCATATTGTAAGCATAGTGAGAGGCTGCGATGAACTTGGCGAGCGCTGGACGGCCAAGTATTCCATTGTATGGCAAAGGAATATCGGCAACGTCAAAGGTGATCCTCTCAGTCCTAAAGTTCAGCTCTCCGCCAAATGTCACTGGTAGTGTGATCTTCCCCTTCGGCTTGCTCCTTCCTGGGTTGATTCCTTGGAATGTGCCGGTTTCCTCGAGCTCGCTGTCGGGGATCTGGAGTTTCCGGACCACAACAGAGGATATCAGGTTCAGGCCGGCCCCGCCGTCAACTAACATCTTGGTGACCTTGAGGTTGCGGATGGTTGGTGAAACCAACATCGGCAAGCACCCGACCGCAGTTGTGCGATCAGGGTGGTCCTCAATGTCGAAGATGATAGGCGTGCTGGACCACTTTAGAAGTTTGCGCGACTCGACGGGCGGTTCTGCTGCATTGACTTCCCGCACCCATTGTTTGAGTTGGCGGTGAGAAGCATGCAGAGAGGCGCCGCCGTCCACGCACAAAACCTCCGTGGCCTTCTCTAACTCCTGCTCGATGTTATCTCCATCGTCCATATCTTTGTCGTCGTCTTCGTCTTCGTCCTTGTCGCGGCCGCGGGGAGGTCTGTCTCCTTGCCGCTGCTTGGCCTTGCCGCGGCGTCCTCCCCGGCCGTTGAATGGCCGCTTCTTGCCGGACCCTCCATCACCTCCCTGGGCCTTCTCCTTGTCGCGTCGCTCGTACTCAGCTTTCTGCTGCTCGACGAGGTACTCGACCCTTTTGCAGTTCTGGAGGTCGTGGCCCTTTGTGCGGTGGATCTTGCAGTATTGCATGTCAGAGCCGTCCTGCTTGTCGGCGGCAGCCACAGTCTGACAGTTGGTGCACGCGGCAGTTTCCTTGCCGGAGCCACCTGTGGGGGCTTTCTTGGCGCCAGCCTCCTTGTCGGACTGCTCCACGACCAGCACTTCCTTGTTCTTTTTCTTCCTGTTGTTCCGCCGCCGGTTCTTCTTTGCCGGGGCGGCATCCTCACTATCTGATCCCCCTGCTCCAGTATCCTCTCCGGGGAGTTTCCTCTCCTCCTCAGCGCGTGCGCACTTGTCAGCCAGGGCATAAAGCTCACTGACGTCCCTGATCTTGCACATCGCCATCTCCTCCCTCATCCTGCGGTTACGCACGTTCTGGTGGAATGCGCTGATAACCGCGGCAGGGTGGACGTCTGGGATGTTGTGTTGCACGCGGTTGAATCTCTGGATGTACTTACGCAGGGACTCTCCTTCCTTCTGGGCGAGTATATGAAGGTCGCTCTCCTGGCCATGGGGCTTGTGGCCACCTGTGAAGGTGCCGACAAACTGATGGCACAGGTCGGCCCAAGAAGAGATGGAGTTCTCCGGCAAGTGCATGAGCCAAGATGTGACGTTCGGCTTGAGCACCAGTGGGAAGTAGTTGGCGAGTATCTTCTCGTCTCGTCCCCCGGCAGCCTGCACCGCGATGGTGTAGATGCTGAGGAACTCCGACGGATGTGTCTTGTCGTCGTACTTCTCCGGTACGTCGGGCTTGAAGTTCTTCATGCTGGGCCACTGGACTTGCCGCAGCTTACGGGTGAACGCAGGGCAGCCCGCCACGTATGGCAGGTCGCCTGGTCCCCCTGGCGCTTGCATGTCAACAGTGGGCCCAGCGCGCTGATCTGATTGTCGTCACGCTTCTCTTCGACGCTCGATACGAGTTCGAGCGTCCTCTTGTTGTCGATCTTCGAGAACTTGGCGCTGATCGCGGCGAGCTCGCGGATCTGATGGCGCAGTGGAGTCGTCGTCGATGTTGATCCGACGAGTCGGCGATTTTGGCCTTCGGGGCGGGGAGTGCACGGTGGTTGCACCCCCGGCAGTCTTGTCGCCGTCGGCCCGCGCCTGGCTAACTTGCCGCGGCCACGATGTCGTCGGCTGCTGCGGAGTGTCGTTGTTGGCGAAGGCGATGAGGCTTTGGATGGTGGCCCTCCAGTCGTCGGCCTTGTCTGCCGCTGGAGGGAAGTCGAGGAGCAGCTGAGCTCGAGCTAGAGCTTCTGCTGGAGTGGCGGGAAGCGGTGGCGAGCAGTGCGAGGAGCGAGATATGCTCGGACTTCTAACTGCGTTAGAAGGAGCGGCATCTCGTCCCGGCGACCGCGCCTTGCTCGTGCCAGCGTGTTGGTGCTCACGCTGGCCTTGAGCGTCCCGAGATCCGCCAGCTTGGCCTTGACCCAGCAAGCGTATGGTACCTTGAGTACCACGACGCTGTCGTTCACGTGCCTCCTGAGAGGGGCACGGTGTGTGTACGGACGCCGAGGCCTTGGAGTGCGCCCGGTCGTCCGTCTTGTCCTTGGACTTGGCGGCGCCGTGAGTTTCTTCGCCGACGTCCGTCCTTCCGCCGGCGTCTATCCCACCAGTCGTGGGCTCCGGCTGTGGTGGGATCGACGCGGACGGGCCTGCTGCCTCCGAAACCTTCTTCTTCGGCGGCATGCTGATGGAGTCGATGAAGTTGATGAAGTTGATGAAGATCTAGCTCGTGTGACGCCGGATCGGGTTCACACAACCTCGACGTAGCCCCCTACCTGGCGCGCCAAAGATGTCGGGGAAGCTGATCGCCCACGGACACCTATGGGACCGGAGCCCCTTTTCGGTACGGCAAGGGGGCGGAGGATGCACAAAGAGCGGATCGAGGCGAACACGCGAGCAGTTTACCCAGGTTCGGGCCGCACGGATGCGTAAAACCCTACTCCTGCTTCGATTTGTATTATGTTCTTGCTCGGGAGCGAGGAGAGCTACAGTATGCTCTCATCGCTGACTAGACCGAGCGTGGAGAATGATCGATGTTTCCAACCCCTTCTACTTTGCGCATGGGCCTCCTTTTATAGGTCAAAGGGGTCACCAACAGGTGGCAACGCAGTTGAGGGTAAAAATGTAAAATGGGTGGTAGTTGGAATAGTGTTTGTACAGTGCCCCGTACCTAACCCCGACGGCAGGGGACAAGGGCATTGAATGCCCGTCGCCGTCGCCCCAAACAGTGCAAAAAGTGGCCGTCAGGTGTGCCACCGTCCGCCACGACGGTAGCCTAGTCATCGCCGCTTGCCACCGTGTTCCCCTGGCTGCACAGCCTTCCGCCACGCGTGCCTGGAAGGGTCCCAGGGCGACGCGTGGATGGATGAGCTGGAGCGTGGGAGCTGAGTGGTAGCTTGCCGCGGCAAGTGTCTTGCCACGGTGGTTAGCTTGTCGCGCCTGGGAGCTTGTCGCTCACCAGGCCTTGCCGGGACGTGTGGCGCGTCGCGGCAAGCTTCTTGATATGCCTTGGATGGCCTCCCCGGCAAGCTCCTCTCGTCGGGGGCTCGTGTCTTGAGTGATTTTGTGCCATGAATGGCCTTCCCGGCAAGCTCCTCTTGCCGGGGTCTTGTCTTCTGGACTTGGATACTTTGTTCTTGAATGGCTTCAGTGGAACCCCGAGGGGTCTTGGCGGTTTCCTGGCAAGCCCTGCCGCGGGACGCTGCAACTGCCCGTGCACAAGTTCGGGATACTAAGGTACCCCTACTTTAGTACACCGACATAGTGGATACTAGGGATCAAACCCTAACAAAACTAACTCGATTACATGATAGATCCCATCCAACCCATCACCGTCTAGCAAGCCTACGATGGAATTACTCACACACGGCGGTGAGCATCATGGAATTGGTGATGGAGGAATGTTGATGATGACGATGGCGATGATCTCCACTCTCAGGAGCCCCGAACGGACTCCAGATCAGCCCTCCCGAGAGAGATTAGGGCTTGGCAGCGGCTTCGTCTCGTGAAACGCGATAATTCTTTCTCCTTGATTTTTTTCTCCCCGAAACGGAAGATATAGGACCTCGGGGTACGTCGGTGGAGCATCGGGGGGCCCTCGAGGCAGGGGGCGTGCACTCGGAAGGGGGCGCACCCCCACCCTCGAGGACAGGCCGTGGCCTCCCCGGTGAGTATCTTCTTGCAGATATTTTTTATATTTTCTGAAATAATTCTCCGTTGATTTTCAGGCGATTCCGAGAACTTTTTATTTCTGCACAAAAACAACACCATGGCAATTCTGCTGAAAACAGCGTCAGTCCGGATTAGTTCCATTCAAATCATGCAAGTTAGAGTCCAAAACAAGGGCAAAAGGGTTTGGAAAAGTGGATACGTTGGAGACGTATCAAGAAGCAATTTCATAAGCACCCTTAAAAGCAACAAATTCTTCAATTTGTTGAAGATCATAGTAACTATAAACACCCTTAGCATTCGAAGAGACGATTCCATTATCACTAAACTCACATTGGTAGGGAAGGTGTTTCTTAGGGTCTTCAGAACAACAAGTAAAATAATATATTTCACATAAATTCCAAGAATAGCACTGCAAACGATGAATGTGATCCAGTAAAAGTTTCCCTTTTTCGGATATGTGGTGTCGCACATAACAAGCATGCTCATCTAAAGAATTTCCCTCAACTAAGCTAGTTGGGGTTTTAGCCCGAGAATATAGGGATCAAAGATGATCCAAGTAATAAGCTTCAGTAGTGTGATAGATTTTGAGTGGTTCTTTAACCATTGGGTCAGTAGGTACCACTAATTTTTTTGGTATTTTGCGTTTCCTACCCATAACTAAAGATAGAAAACAACTTAGAACAGCAAATAAAATCTACTTAGTGATAAAGCAAACAAGCACACACAAGAATATTCACCCCACGCTATTGCTCCCCGACAACGGCGCTAGAAAAAGGTCTTGATAACCCACAACTGTAGGGGATCAGTTGTAGCTTCTTTCGATAAGTAAGAGTGCCGAACCCAACGAGGAGCTAAAGGCAGAACAAATATTCCCTCAAGTTCTATCGACCACCGATACAACTCTACGCGTGATTGACGTTTACTTTACCTAGAACAAGTATGAAACTAGAAGTACTTTGTGGTTTTTGTGGGATAGGTTTGCAAGATAATAAAGAGCGTGCATATATAAACTAGGGGCTGTTAAGATAAAGACACAACTAAATTAGTTTTAGTAGAGAGCTTTTTGCCACGAGAAAGTTATTTGTCCCTAGGCAATCGATAAGTAGACTGGTAATCACTATTGCAATATTATTTGAGGGAGAGGCATAAGCTAACATACTTTCTCTTCTTGGATCATATGCACTTATGATTGGAACTCTAGCAAGCATCCGCAACTACTATAGATCATTAAGGTAAAACCCAACCATAGCATTAAACTATCAAGTCCTCTTTATTCCCATACACAAACAACCTACTTACTCGGGTCTGTGCTTCTGTCACTCATGCCACCCACCATAAGCAAATCATGAACATATTGCAAACCCTATAGTGGGGATCCCTCACGCTTGCGCGACACGGAGAGCACCATAGGACAGCACCAATAATAAAAGATGCAACTTAAACCAATCACGATCATCAATTAACCCATAGGACAAAACGGATCTACTCAAACATCATAGGATAGCCATACATCATTGGGAGATAATATATAGTGTTGAGCACCATGTTTAAGTAGAGATTACAGCGGGTAGAAGAGGGGTTACACCGCTGCATAGAGGGGGGAAGAGTTGGTGATGACGGCGGTGAAGTTGTTGGTGTAGATTGCGGTGACGATGATGGCCCCGGTGGCACTCCGGTGCCACCGGAAGCGAGGGGGAGAGAGCCCCCCTCCTTATTCTCCTTCCTTGACCTTCTCCCTAGATGGGAGAAGGGTTTCCCCTATGGTCCACGGTCTCCATGGCGTGGGAGGGGCGAGAGCCCCTCCGAGATTGGATCTGTCTCTCTGTCTCTCTCTGTTTCTGTGTTCCCCGATTCTGCCCTTTCAGCGTTTCTTATATATCTGGAGATCCGTAACTCCGATTGGATTGAAACCTTCACCCATATTTTTTTCCCAAAAATTAGCTTTCTTGCGGCCAAAGAAGAGCAGCAACCACCTTACGGGGTTCCCACGATTGTCAGGGGCGCTCCCCCTGCCTCGTGGACCCCTCGGGCACCGTCTTGCGTTTGTTCTTCTTCCCAAATATCACAAATATTCCAAAAATATTCTCCGTCCGTTTTTATCCCATTTGGACTCCGTTTGATATGGGTTTTCTGCGAAACATAAAACATGCAACAAACAGGAACTGGCACTGGGGACTGGATCAGTATGTTAGTCCCAAAAATAGTATAAAAAGTTGCCAAAAGTATATGAAAGTTGTATTATATTGGCATGGAACAATCAAAATTATAGATACGACGGAGATGTATCAAGGAGGCCAAGGAAGAAGGAGAACGAGGGGGGCTCTCCCCCCCTCGCTTCCGGTGGCGCCGGAGTGCCACCGGGGCAACGATTAGGACGGCGATCTACATCAACAATCTTGCTACCGTCCACACCAACTCTCTCCCCCTCATTGCAGCGGTGTAACACCTATTTCCCCCCGCTGTAATCTCTACTTAAACATGGTTCTCAACTCCTTATATTATTTCCCAATGATCTATGGCTATTCTATGATGTTTGAGTAGATCCATTTTGTCATGTGGGTTAATCGTGATCTTGGTTGGTATGATTGCATATTTTATTTATGATGCTGTCCTACGGTGCCCTCCATTCTCGCGCAAATGTGAGGGGCCCCCGCTGTAGGGTGTTGCAATATGTTTATGGTTCGCTTGCGGTGGGTTGCGAGAGTGATAGAAACTTAAACCCGAGTAGGAGGAGTATGACGTATGGGAGTAAAGAGGACTTGATACTTAACGCTATGGTTAGGTTTCACGACCATAATGATCTTTAGTAGTTGCGGATGCTTGCTAGAGTTCCAATCATAAGTGCATATGATCCAAGTAGAGAAAGTATGTTAGCTCATGCCTCTGCCTCATATAAAATTGCAAGAATGATTACCGGTACTTGTTATCGATTACCTAGGGAGAAATAACTTTCTTGTTAACAAAAGCTATCCACTTTTAATATCTTGGAAGTACTTCTAGGTTTATTCTTGCAAAGTATTTCTAGTATCACACCTAAAAAATAGTTTCATACTTGTTTCCGGTAAAGCAAACGTTAAGCGTGCGTAGAGTTGTATCGGTGGTTGATAGAACTTGAGGGAATATTTGTTCTACCTTTAGCTCCTTGTTGGGTTTGACACTCTTACACAAACGATCCCCTATACTTGTGGGTTATCAAGACCTTTTTCTGGCGCCGTTGCCGGGGAGTTATAGCGTGGGGTGGATATTCTCATGTGTGCTTGTTTCCTTTATCACTAAGTAGTTTTTATTTTCCGTTCTAAGTTGTTTTCTATATTTAGTTATGGGTTGAAAACGCAAAAAACCAAAAAAAAATGTGGTACCTGCTGAACCAATGGTTGAAGAACCACTCAAAATCTATCACACAACTGAAGCTTTTTACTTGGATCATCTTCGATCCCTATGTGCTCGGGCTAAAACCCCAACTGGCTTAGTTGAGGGCAAATCTTTAGATGAGCATGCTTGTTATGTGCGACACCGCATTTCTGAAAAAGGGAAACTTTTACTGGATCAAATTCATTGTTTGCAATGCTATGCTTGGAATTTTTGTGAAATATATGATGTTACTTGTTGTTCTGAAGACCCTAAGAAACACCTTCCATACCAATGTGAGTTTAGTGATAATGGAATCGTATCTTCGTATGCTAAGGATGTTTATAATTACTATGATGTTCAACAAATTGAAGAATTTGTGAATTTAAAGGGTGCTTATGAAATTGCTTCTTTGATTGAAGAGTATGATGCTACTCTCTACAAATCTGAAAAAAAATCCATACTTAAATATCTCTATGATAATTATGCTTCTAATGCTTATATTAAACCATATATTGAGGACTCCTTCGCTGTCCAAGAAGAGACTAATATTTTGCAGGAGTCTATGGAAGAAGAAATTAATGACATTGTGAGCTCATTGAATGAAAAAGATGAGGAGGAGAGCGAAGAATAAAAGGAGGAAGAACGGATTAGCTACCAGTTCCCACCTTTTGAAGAGAGTAACCCCTCAACTCATACATTGTTTAATTTCCCGTTGTGCTTACCGAAGGATGAATGCTATGATAATTACTATGATCATGTTGATTCACTTGAAATATCCCTTTTTGATGAACTTGATGCTTGCTATGCTTGTGGCCAAGATGCCAATATGAATTATGCTTATGGAGATGAACTTGCTATAGTTCCTTATGTTAAGAATGAAATTGTTGCTATTGCACCCACACATGATAGCCCTATTATCTTTTGAATTCTCCTAACTACACTATATCGGATAAGTTTGCACTTATTAAGGATTATATTGATGGGTTGTCTTTTACCGTTGCACATGATGTTCTTGATGAATATAATATGCATGTGCTTGATGCTCCTACTTGCAATTATTATGAGAGAGGAACTACATCTCCGCCTCTCTATGTTTCCAACACGATAAAATTGCAAGAAATTGCTTATACTATTCATTGGCCTTTACTTGATGTGCATGAATTGTTCTTGTATGACATGCCGATGCATATGAAGACAGTTAGACTTTGTCATTGCTTATATGTTGCCTTGTGCTCTCTACTAAATGTCAAATCATTGCTAATCAAAATTGGCTTTGATATACCTTGGGATCCAGATGGATTCATTACTTGAGCACTTTATGCCTAGCTTAATGGCTTTACAGAAATCGCTGCCAGGGAGACAACCCGGAAGTGAAAAAAGTGTCATTTATTTCTGTTGAGTGCTTTTATAAAGTTTAATAACAAAAAAATATAGAGGGGAACCTAAAACTCTTCAAAAAGAAAAGTGAAAGTAAGAAGGACGAGCACCGTTGAAATGGGGGAGCTCCTTGAACTTTGTTCATGCCCATGGAAACTTTGCAAATCTTGAATTACAAAAACTTTTCAAAAATAATAATTATCCCCTTGTACAATTCCATTATATTATAAAAATATTGTGCCAAGAGTTTTCCTTTAGGATGATTACATTGCTTGTTGGTTTGTGCGGTGCAAAACAGAAACTTTGGATGTAGTGCATGATTTTTCGTTTTTTATTGGAAAGTCAAATGGTTATGAAGCTTTTTGCACAGTCTTTATATACAAAATGTATTTTTTCCTAATTGTTATAGAATTTTTAGAGTTACAGAAGTATGGTGAATGTTCAAATCTTTACAGACTGTCCTGTTTTCACAAGATTGTTGTTATAGCTTCATTATTTGCATGTGTTTGAATTCTTGCTGAAGCCTCCTTGACTTGGGGCCATAGAATTGTGATAGCATACAGTAGGTAATGTTTGTTTATAATTATACAATAATGTTAGAGCGGTACATGATGGGATTTCATTGATCATATGCACTAACCCCGCCCCTAAAAGTTCGGTTAAGTTTTGTGGGGATGATGTGTTCGAAGATCGAGGAGGTCTCAATGTGAGGAGAAGGAGGAGAGGCAAGAGCTCAAGCTTGGGGATGCCCAAGGCGCCCCAAGTAAATATTCAAGGAGACTCAAGCGTCTAAGCTTGGCGATGCCCCGGAAGGCATCCCATCTTTCTTCAACAAGTATCGATATGTTTTTGGATTCGTTTCGTTCACATGATAGGCGTAAATTCTTGGAGCGTCGTGTGCTTTTTATTTTTATTTTAATAATGCACCATGCTGGTATGAGTTAGTCTTTGGTTGATTTCTAGAATGCTCTTGCACTTCACTTATATCTTTTGTGTATGGCTTTATAGAATGCGTCATCTGCTTCACTTATATTATTTGAAGTTTGGATTGCCTGTTTCTCTTCACATAGAATACCGATGTTCATAGAATGCTCTCGTGCTTCACTTATATTTGTTAGAGCATGATCTTTTGTAGAAAGAATTAAACTCTCATGCTTCACTTCTATCTATTTAGAAAGTCAACAAGAATTGGTCAATTGCATGGTTAGTCATAAAATCCTACATAAAACTTATGGATCACTGAATATGATATGTTTGATTCCTTGTAATAGTTTTGCGATATAGAGATGATAATATGTGGGAGGTACTAGTGGATGATTGCGTTTAGTAAGATATTGGTGTTAAGGTTTGTGATTCCCGAAGCATGCACGCATAGTCTCTCGTTATGCCGGGAAGTTAGAGCATAATTTATCCTTGATTGTCCTATCTTTGTGTGAAGGTCGGGGGCGCGTGATGGTTAACTCCTACCAACCTCCCCCCTAGGAGGATGCGTAGTATTACTTTGCTTCGAGGGCTAATAAACTTTTGCAATAAGTATATGAGTTCTTTATGACTAATGTGAGTCCATGGATTATACGCACTCTCACCCTTTCATAATTGCTAACCTCTCTTGTGCCGCGCAACTTTCGCCGGTGCATAAACTTTATTATACCTTCCTCAAAACAGCCACCATACCTACCTATTATGACATTTCCATAGCCATTCCAAGATATATTGCCATGGACTTCCATCATATAGTTGACTTGAGCATTCCTTTTCATATTGCTTTGCATGATCGCAAGATAGCTAGCACGATATTTTCATGGCTTGTCCGTTTTTTGATAGCTTTGCTACGCTAGATCATTGCACATCTTGGTACACTGCCAGAGCCATTCATTTAGAGTCATACTATGTCATAGGTATCAAGTTGTAATTTTTATTTATTTTGAGTTATAAGTAAATAGAAGTGTGATGATCATCATTATCCATTATTAGAGCATGCCCCATGATGATAGGATGATGGAGACCATGATTCCCCCACAAGTTGGGATGAGACTCCGAGAAAAAAAAAGGAAGAAAAAAGGAGAAAAAAGGGGGAAAAAGGGGGCATGCAAATACCACACTTGTGCTTCAAAGTAGCCCCATGTTTTTGATATATAGAGTCTCCTATGCTTTCACTTTCATATACTAGTGGGAATTTTTCATAGTAGTTTGATGCATACCCACTTACTTTCATATTGAGCTTTCATACACTTATAGCTCTTAGTTGCATGGCAATCCCTACTCCTCACATTGATATCGATTGATTGACATCTCCATAGTCCATTAGTTTGCCTAGTTGATGTGAGACTTTCTTCCCTTCTTTTTTCTACTACCACCGCATTTTATTCCACCTATATTGCTATATCCATGGCTCACGCTCATGTATTGCGTGAGAGTTGAAAATGCTGAAGCGTGTTAAAAAGTATGAACCAATTTCTTGGCTGACACCGGGGTAGCACATGATTTATACTTTCAGCTGGGAAGACAGAGCATGATAAGACTATATGATTTTCAGGGCCGGTCTTGAGATTTAGGGGGGGCGGGGAAAACAAGAACTCGTGGCCCCTTATATATATTATATATATATAAATTATAGTAATAGCAATGAATACAAGATTTATAAAACCTCGCCTTCGCTCCTATAGCTATTGCCGCCATTGTATCTATGATGTTGCGTGAGAATGATCCTTTGTGTGAGATCCACAATTGTTGGCCCGTAACAAGTCGTGTTATTTCGGCATTATGTGCTTTGTACGGTACTTTGTCTGTCCGGATTTATTAGTCCTTGCTGGGTTTTATGGTACTTTTGACCTAACATTTGACTAATAAACTTATGTGTTATATATATCACGAAATAAAGATCATTCAAAATGTTTTTTGGGCATATAAATAATATTTCTTATGAGTTAAATTCTAACCAACTTTAGGCTAAAACATTCTGGGAGCCTAATAAATTCAAACTGAGGAATTTGCAGTAGCATGTAGCTCGTCCCTCGCATTGTATTTGGATTCTAATTAATATACACAAATACAAAATCATACAAAGAGACAATTAGATAAAACCAAAAATATATTTTATTGGTTGAATGACACAAGATATGCATCGTGTATTCAATATTAAATTAGTTAGTTAGCAATATAAGTGAGATTCTGAGAAACGGTAATATGATATACCTGAGATCGATCTCGGGCGATGGTGCTCGACAATGACGCACTATGGACTGGTGCATGACCCTGGCGGGAGGAGGGAGGCACTCGGCCATTTGCAATGGCTTCCAGCGATAGATAGGCATAGCCTAAGCGTTAGCAATCCATCGATTCATTGATCGATGCGGTCGATACAAACAAAAATCACTAGATCGGGGCTTGCCAGCTTGGAGATATGGAATACCGATCTCAATTTTGAAGGGATAATGGGCTACATCTGTAGATGAGGACATACGCCTGCAGATCCACTAATTGAGGAGTAGCCACAATAGGAGAAGAGAAGCTGCGTCTGCGCCTGATGTCTACTACACAACCTTCTTCTTGTAGACGTTGTTGGGCCTCCAAGTGCAGAGGTTTGTAGGACAGTAGCAAATTTCCCTCAAGTGGATGACCTAAGGTTTATCAATCCGTGGGAGGCGTAGGATGAAGATGGTCTCTCTCAAACAACCCTGCAACCAAATAAGAAAGAGTCTCTTGTGTCCCCGACACACCCAATACAATGGTAAATTGTATAGGTGCACTAGTTCGGCGAAGAGATTGTGATACAAGTGCAATATGGATGGTAGATATAGGTTTTTGTAATCTGAAAATATAAAAACAGCAAGGTAGCAAATGGTAAAAGTGAGCATAAATGATGTTGCAATGATAGGAAACAAGGCCTAGGGTTCGTACTTTCACTAGTGCAAGTTCCCTCAACAAGGATAACATAATTGGAGCATATTACTAGCCCTCAACATGCAACAAAGAGTCACTCCAAAGTAACTAATAGCGGAGAACAAACAAAGAGATTATGGTAGGGTACGAAACCACCTCAAAGTTATTCTTTCTGATCGATCTATTCAAGAGTCCGTAGTAACGTTCAATCTATCATAGAGTTCGTACTAGAATAACACCTTAAGACACAAATCAACCAAAACCCTAATGTCACCTAGATACTCCATTGTCACCTCAAGTATCCGTGGGCATGATTATACGAT
Source organism: Secale cereale (assembly GCA_902687465.1). Lineage (NCBI taxonomy): Eukaryota > Viridiplantae > Streptophyta > Magnoliopsida > Poales > Poaceae > Secale > Secale cereale. The sequence continues at coordinate 45,723,730 of LR738709.1, read as the reverse complement.
ATGCATCACACAATCTCAGATTCATCTATTAAACCAACACATAGAACTTCAAAGAGTGCCCCAAAGTTTCTACCGGAGAGTCAAGACGAAAACGTATGCCAACCCCTATGCATAGATTCCCAAGGTCACGGAACCCGCAAGTTGATCACCAAAACATACATCAAGTGAATCACGTGATATCCCATTGTCACCACAGATATACACATGCAAGACATACATCAAGTGTTCTCAAATCCTTAAAGACTCAATCCGATAATATAACTTCAAAGGGAAAACTCAATCCATTACAAGAGAGTAGAGGGGGAGAAGCATCATAAGATCCAACTATAATAGCAAAGCTCGCGATACATCAAGATCGTGCCATCTCAAGATCACGAGAGAGAGAGATCAAACACATAGCTACTGATACATACCCTCAACCCCGAGGGTGGACTACTCCCTCCTTGTCATGGAGAGCGCCGGGATGATGATGATAGCCGCCGGTGAGGGTTCCCCCCTCCGGCAGCGTGCCGGAATGGGTCTAGATTGGTTTTCAGTGGCTACAGAGGCTTTCGGCGGCGGAACTCCCAATCTAGGTTATTTTCTGGAGGTTTCTGTATATATAGGAGGTGTTGGAGTCGGGGCCAAGCAAAGGGGGGCTATGGGCTGTCCACGAGGCAGGGGGGCGCGCCCAGTAGGGGGGCACGCCCGTGGGTCCTCTCATCCCCCTCCGGCACTCTGTGGGCTTCTTCTGGTCCAAAAATGATCTCCGTTGATTTTCAAGTCAATTGGGCTCCGTTTGATATTCCTTTTCTACGAAACCCTAAAACAGGAGAAAAACAGAAACTGGCACTGGGCTCTGGGTTAATAGGTTAGTCCCAAAAAGCATATAAAAGTGTATAATAAAGCCCATAAAACATCCTAGAAGGACAATATAATAGCATGGAACAATCAAAAATTATAGATACGTTGGAGACGTATCAGCGCCCGTGACTTGCGTCTGCGAGATTGAAGGAGAGCTATGTTTTTGTAGTGTAATGAAGGAAAGCTATGTCTGTGGGTTGTGCGATCCCTGCATCCCCGGCCTGCCTCGCTGGGCTGGCTACATGCATGCCTTCGGGAGGGGGCCCCTTCAACTTGGGGGCCCGGGGCGATCGCCCCCCTGCCCCCCCTCAGGGTCGGCCCTAATGATTTTGTAGGGATAACATTCTTTAGCATTTTATATTTTGAAAGACATGATTGTTTGTTGGGATGCCCGAGTATTGATGTATTTATGCCAAATTATAGACTATTCCTTTGAATCACTCATGTCTTAATATTCATGCCATGACTAGATATATGATCAAGTTTATGCTAGGTAGCATTCCACATCAAAAATTATCTTATTTACCTACTCGAGGACGAGCAAGAATTAAGCTTGGGGATGCTGATACGTCTTCGTCGTATCTATAATTTTTGATTGTTTCATGCCAATATTATACAACTTTCACATATTTTTGGCAACTATTTATGTGATTTATTGGACTAACTTACTGATCCAGTGCCCAGTGCCAGTTCCTGTTTTTTGCATGTTTTTTGTAGCACAGAAAATCCATATCAAACGAAGTCCAAATGCAATAAAATTTTGCGGAGAATTATTTTAGAATATATGTGATTTTTGGGAGGTGGAAGAAACGCAAACGGGGACCGTAGTGCCCACAACCCACCAGGGCGCACCACCAGGCCCAGTTGCGCCCTGGTGTCTTATGCCCTCCTCGAACGTCGGTTGGAGTTGCACTTCGGGCACAAGGAAGCTTATATCCGGAAAAAATCATGTAAAAATCTCAGCGCAATCGGAGTTACGGATCTCCGGGAATATAAGAATCGGTTTTTGGCTAGATCTGGGGGACACGAAACAGAGGGAGACAGAGAGACATATCCAATCTCGGAGGGGCTCTCACTCCTCCCATGCCATGGAGACCAGGGAATAGAGGGAGAACCCTTCTCCCACCTAGGGAGGAGGCCAAGGAAGAAGGAGAAGGATGGGGCTCTCTCCCCCTCGCTTCCGATGGCGCCGGAGTGCCACCGGGGCAACGATCGGGATGGCGATCTACATCAACAATCTTGCTACCGTCCACACCAACTCTCTCCCCCTCATCGTAGTGGTGTAACACCTCTTTCCCCCCGCTGTAATCTCTACTTAAACATGGTGCTCAACTCCATATATTATTTCCCAATGATCTATGATTATTCTATGATGTTTGAGTAGATCCGTTTTGTCCTGTGGGTTAATCGTGATCTTGGTTGGTATGATTGTATATTTTATTTATGGTGCTATCCTACGGTGCCCTCCGTTTTCACGCAAACATGAGGGGGGGCGCTGTAGGGTATTGCAATATGTTCATGGTTCGCTTACGGTGGGTTGCGAGAGTGACATAAACTTAAACCCGAGTAGGTGGGGTATGATGTATGGGAGTAAAGAGGACTTGATACTTAATGCTATGGTTGGGTTTCACGACCTTAATGATCTTTAGTAGTTGCAGATGCTTGCTAGATTTCCAATCATAAGTGCATATGATCCAAGTAGAGAAAGTATGTTAGCTCATGCCTCTCCCTCATATAAAATTGCAAGAATAATTACTGGTACTTGTTATCGATTATCTCGGGAGAAATAACTTTCTTGTTGACAAAAGCTATCCACTTTTATTATCTTATGAAGTACTTCTAGTTTTATTCTTGCAAAGTAGCTCTAGCATCACACCTACAAAATAGTTTCATACTTGTTTCCGGTAAAGCAAACGTTAAGCGTGCGTAGAGTTGTATCGGTGGTCGATAGAACTTGAGGGAATATTTGTTCTACTTTTAGCTCCTCGTTGGGTTCAACACTCTTACTCATCGAAAAAGGCTACAAACGATCCCCTATACTTGTGGGTTATCAGTGGGCGTGCCCCCCACCGTTGTGGTTGACTCGTGGCTCTTCTGGCCCAACTCTTTTGCATCGGGGGCTTCTTCTGGTCCATAAAAAATCACCGTAAATTTTCAGGTCAACTAGAGTCCATTTTATATTCCTTTTCTGCGAAACTCAAAAACAAGGAAAAAATAGAAATTGGCACTAGGCTCTAGGTTAATAGGTTAGTCCCAAAAATCATATAAAATAGCATGAAAATGCTTGTAAAACATCCAAGATAGATAATATAATAGCATGGAACAATCAAAAATTATAGATACGCTGGAGACGTATCAGCCCTTCCTGGGCGGATCATACCACGGGGTTATATCCCCAACAGTATCCGACCACCCCCTCCCGAATACGGTTGAAAACATGCCTAGTCATGCCAAAATGGCGCCAAAATTGGTGATGTTTGCAGAGCAGGTCGGGCGTCTCAAAGTAGTCCTTGCAAAGAAGGAAATGGCCGCTCTCTCGGTTGCGATTCGACGCCGGAGTATGTCCCGGGATCAAGCCCCATAATAATGGCCGCTGCCTAATAAGTTGGTCATGGTCGACCAACACGGCATCCACTATCTCCTCATCATCCGATGAGGAATGATCATCGGAAACGTAGGAAACTGTGGATAAAGAACTCATCGGCAGAGTCCATTTGTACCTTTGGGGAAAACTATCAAACAGCTTGTGAGCGTCGCCGAAGAAGCTGGCCGACAAAGAAACACGCGCCTCCCCTAGAGCAGGTAGCTAGTTGGCAGCGTCTCATGAGCGTGGCGGCGTCAGGCGAGCGTGGCAGTGTCAAACGAAGGAGTTGACCAGGGGCGCGGGGGGTGAGTGGCGACTTCATGCTCGCAGTGACGTCGGGGTGGGGGAGCTACGGTGGTGGCGGCGACGTAGGAGGTGGCCATGTGTGAGGGAGGTGTGTGCGCGCGGACTACTGGCAGGGGGCACCGAAATTGGCCGGCGGCCACGATGGGGTGGGGTGGGCGAGGCTGTCGATGGAAGTGGAAGAGAATGGCCTATGTGCCACCGACTCGCGGGCCAGGGGGAGGAGTTGGCAGGTGTCGCGCACGTCTATTTCGTGCCCGCGCCAACGCAAATGAGGCTCAAATTTGTGTCGGGAATGGGTCGACAGCCGGACGAAAAACGGACGTGCATTTGTTTGGGTCGGTGCCTTGGGCTGACTTTTTTGTCCGCGGCGAACCAAATGGACATGCGCGGACGAAACGGTTCGGCGCGTTGGAGTTGCTCTAAGCTCTTCTTTATATTGTTTGGGGTTATTTATATGATTCTGATCCTTATGGTTTCCTTCCCTATAAATGCCATTTGGATCAAAGGAATGGTGCCACCAAAATTCGTTGGATTAGCCTCCTATATCTTAATTCCATGTGAATTTGAATATTTGCTCCAATCTATTTTTAACCCTCATCAACATGGGATCAAGGTGGGTTTTTTCTTTGTTCTACCAGAGCGACTATTCGTACAGTTTTCATGTCTTTTGTGAGAATGCTATGTTTTGCACTTCCAAACCTATCAGATACATTTGTTATTCGTATTCCAGATACCTTTGATTCATCTCAAGTCATTTATTGTCTGTTTGAAATGATGTATTTCATAATAAATTTCCATACAACTCGACCCGAAAGATTCCAAGCATATCTCCAACCCAAAATAGGCGGCATAAACTTCAAACTAATTACCCCAGGCTTGCAAATGAATTAAACTTCTAATCGTGCCCCTCTAAATCATGGTATAGAATAAATTATTGGCAATCTACATGGGGAAGTGATTAATGATTTAGCTGTTACATCCTATGCATTCTCTCTCCTCACATCTTGCAAAGTTCCCTATCTCAGCCATCAATGGCCTGCCTTTTCTCAAATTTGGCCAGATTTCACAGCCACAATTAAGACCTAGCAGGGGCATCTCAGTCCAAAATGGGTCCATCTGCTGCCCACTATCTTTGTAAGAAAAAATGCGCCAAATATTGAGTGGTGGCACTACAAGAAATATGTCAACTTGTGACCTTGATTATTGGTCACTGAATGGTCATTATTTTCCATTTGTGACCTTTTTGTGACCAAAAACAGATGGTCAAAAGCTGGCCGTCGTAAACTGAAATTAACGACCTTTCTTCTGGAATGGTCAAAGATGTTTACGACCAAAACAAAAGGTCATTGAACCAACGACCTTTTGTTTTGGTCACTGGCTGTCTGCCAAGGCCACGTCGGATCCGACGTGGCAATCTGACGTGGCAAAATTGCGACCAATTGAAAAGGCCATTGATAAGATTCAGCCCGGTCCAATTCGACGCCTTACATGGGCCAAGCCCACTAATTCAGCCTTTTATTTTATTTTGGTTGATGTAAATTCTGGTTGGCTACACGGGCCGACCCAACATTTCAGCCTTTTATTTTATTGGCCTTTGGACTTTTTGCCGTCCATTTCTTTTTTGGGCCTCGGCCTTTTTACAGTCCATTTTTAAGCAGGTCCCACTCATCCGGTTAGGTCCCACTTGTCAATTTTCTATTGTTTCTTTCTCATTCTGATGTTTAGGTCCCACGTTTGAGTTCTCTATTTGTGCAATAACCAATAACTAGATTCAATCAGAGCCAATAACACATAATATTTTATACAACAGCCAGCCAATAACACATACTATTTTATACAATAGCCAGACACAGTATTTTACAATCTGGCAGTACCAATAAGGTATTTAGCTACAAAGCACAGCTAAATATTAAAATGACCAGCTCCAGTGAGATAAAACACATTGCTGGATTCTTCTCCTGGAGCTCTTGTACACCAACTTTTGACGAATGAAGGCCAGCATCTACAGGTTATAAATAAGAAAAGTTAGGAACATAATTAAGTATAGCCGTGCAGATAACACTCTCCTAACAATGAAAAATAGTTGTAGAATTTGAGATCTAATAAGAAACCATGCATATAACATTCTCGTAACGGCAAAACTGCGATATATTTGTAAAAGGGCAAATAATAAGTAGTGAACCCAGTGCATTTGATGAGAATATAGCAACAAATTAAGAGCATATTGTTTAGCATCACACGATAGTAGCAGAAACTTCCTGACCAACATCAGCAAGACTAGTACATGTGTGATCATCAACCACATAAGCACAAGCATGCAAACACACATCTCATCCCAACCTAAAACTAGAAACAGTAGTAGACATTCATTTGTTACAAATGAAAATGGTCAAATTCTTTGGAGGATTCTTCATTTGGTGAACAAGGAGGCTATGTTCACAAACACTAGTAACTAGTTTACTGAACAACAAGCAGGTTGCAAAAACAGAGCAGCGGTAACTTGGAAAAATGTTTGTTGGTTTGGAGCGACCTTGTGCGGGGTTGACAACATCACCGTCGAGGTCCAGGTCGTTGTCCTCCTCGTCCATGGAAGAACGACACCTGCTGCATCCAAACCAAAAAAATAAAAAATATAAGGAAGGGTTGACAAATAGAGCAAGCAAGAATTTAACTTATAATGCAATGTATTGCCCTGCTGCATATACATATCAATTGGGTCATGATGGGGGGGTTCAGAATGTACACATATTTATGTCAAATGGTTGATTATTCAGTTAAACTTAACATTTATTGCAAGCCCCAGACAGACTTGAGGTAGCTACAGACGTTCATGTTTCAGCAAAGGAATCATAAGCTGCACACTTTCAGTAGTGTAGAATTTACATAGTATTCGGCGGCATGCAAATTTAACTTTAGTGCTTCAAACAATTTAGTTCTCTAGATAACATGTTCTACCAAGTATGTAATCTTACCAAATGGATGGTCATCCAACTTTACTCATACATGGAATCATATTTGTATCTGATTTGTATAATGAGTCTTTGCATTGGGATAAGTTAGGGAAGCTAGTGTAAGCATTAGACTCGTAGTTTGCTCTTTATTTTTTCCAGAAATCATTTCTAGGTACATAAGTATCTATTTAATCAGAGAACCACCAAAAAAATACCAAGATTCAACCACTAGCTAGGGACGGTCATTCCCGCCGTTTTGACCGCATTTTGAAACGGGCATAAAAAATTCAAAAAAATCAAAAAAATTGGAAAACCTTCGCATTGTGTCATTATATATGACCAAGTTACCAGGAAAAATAATAAACTTGTAATACGGCAATTCTTTTAAAAAATTATTCTAAAAAATGAGCTATCATGCGTGAAGATTCATGGCTTTCAAGCCAAATGATCAATCCTATGGCCACATTCATGGCATAGTTTGTTCAAATGATCTCATATTGTGCACAAGGGTGCATCTTGGAATGCCAAACAATATTGCCTAAGGAACTTTTCATTTTCTTTGGACGAAAAAATCATTTTCCATTTTTCGAGTGCCCATAAGGAGGGTTTTTTGTGAAGGACCTCCCAAATAATTGTTGTTAAATTGGACCAAATCAATTTTCTAAAATACTAGGACATACTTAATGCACAATTGACAAAATGTTTGGGTGTAAAAAGTTTTGATCCACCTATCGTGAAAAAGATAAATTTCCGCCGATTCAGTTGGAAGCGGGTCAAATTTGAACTGCAGCTGCCGTGTAGTTTGCTCTTTATTTTTTTTTTACAAAAATCATTTCTAGGTACATAAGTATCTATTTAATCGGAGAAACACCAAAAAAATACCAAGATTCAACCTCTAGCTAGGAACGGTCATTCCCGCCGTTTTGACCGCATTTTGAAACTGGCATAAAAAATTAAAAAAAAAATTGGAAAACCTTCGTATTGTGTCATTATATATGACCAAGTTACCAGGAAAAATAATAAACTTGTAATACGGCAATTCTTTTAGAAAAGTGTTCTCAGAAATGAGCTATCATGCGTGAAGATTCATGGCTTTCAAGCCAAATGATCAATCCTATGGCCACATTCATGGCATAGTTTGTTCAAATGATCTCATATTGTGCACAAGGGTGCATCTTGGAATGGCAAACAATATTGCCTAAGGAAGTTTTCATTTTCTTTGGACGAAAAAATCATTTTCCATTTTTCGAGTGCCCAAAAGGAGGTTTTTTTGTGAAGGACCTCCCAAATAATTGTTGCAAAATTGGACCAAATCAATTTTCTAAAATACTAGGACATATTTAATGCACGATTGACAAAATGGTTGGGTGTAAAAAGTTTTGATCCACCTCTCGTGAAAAAGATAAATTTCCGCCGATTCAGTTGGAAGCAGGTCAAATTTGAACTGCAGCTACCTCATAGTTTGCTATTTATTTTTTCCAAAAATCATTTCTAGTTACATAAGTACCTATTTAATCATAAATACATGGTTTGGTGGTGATACGTCGAGGTTTGGGCGGTGGTCGAGGGCCCCAACTCTAGAGCGCGTAAACTCGCATGCCCGTCGCGTGGTCACCGCGTGATTATGGCATTGCCATGTGTTCTGGGAGGCCTAGGCATGTCTAGTGGGTTGGGCACTCCCCGGGTAGGTGCTAGGAAGAAAATTACAACATAAGATTCTCACGAGGAGACCGATCGATGCTCAAACATGAATTAGCAGCCAAGTGTTTGATTAGCGGTACGGGAAATGCACATGGCTAATGGGCGTGAGTTTTGGTTGAGGATGATCAGTTACTAAGAAGACCGTCTTCAGAAATTTTCAGCTCAAAAGGAGAAGTCTAGGTGGTACTTGCTTTGCAAAGTACCACACTGGACATAAATACGAATGTTGAAGCTGGGCTCAAAATAATGAATGGATTGAGCTGGCATTTGGTGGAGGATAGTTATTTGGGCATAGGAAAGCACTGTAGAAAATGGATACCATTTGGACATGCCAAAGTGGTACTTCCTTCACAAAGTGTTTTTTTGAACAGAATAGGAAAATGAATATTTTTGAATTATTTTTGAACTAGGCAAGGAAGGTTTTTTACATATATGACCCAAAGAATTTATGAGATTTTTTGTGGAATTTTGGGAATGACAGAAATATAGGTTGCTTCACAACCTAGGGCAAAAACTGCCACATGGACATGACACATAGGCAAAACTAATGAGGTGGCGCCTAGTCGTAGCAACCCACCACAATTTACAAAGTTATGACCATCTATATTGGTCATGATCAGCTAGAAATAAGGCAGCGGACCAGTGCTATCTGCTTTATGACCATTTCGTGTAAGGAAATTACGACCTTTCTAACCAAAAAGGTCGTTATAGTTTAGGGTTTGGAGCCCCCCGAACAGCTTTTGACCAATTGGTCTGAAATGGTCATAGACCTATGACCAATTCTTCCAGGGTCACTGACAGAAGGTCACTAGTTGACATATTTCTTGTAGTGTGGTGGGAGTATAAGTTGTTGATGTGACCCCCTACTCACTTGGGAGATGAAATCTAAGGCATGTTCAGACTGCCTGAACTTATGCACAACTCCACCATATGACGGTATGCCACACCTGGGGTGGCCTACCGGATGGCAAGCTGGATGTTGGGCTCGCCCTAGGGGCCAGCGGGCCATGACAATTCAGAAGGCCTCTGACTAATGCAAGGAGCCCTCTCCAAGAAACTCTAGTACCTTGGCAGGCACGCCAAGGACTCCTCCGCCGAGCATGGCTTTAGGTCGGTAGGATTCCTGTAACCCTAGGCCTCGTCCCCCTTTATAAGATGAGGACAGTGGATAAGTCGGGACATCAACTTCATAGTCAATGTTTTGGTAGATACTACCTCCATCGGGGTTTGTTAGCCCCCTTGTATTTTGGATCCAGCTTTGACATTATATTTCATTAAAAATACAAATTATATTTTATAAAAAGTATATTTTTAGATTTTTATTTGAAAGAGAATTTTCATGGTATATTTTTTGTGACATATAAGCGAATTATTAGTTAAAATTCATGGTCAAACTTTGCCCCAAAATAAAAAGGAGACTAATGAACCCGGGTAGAGAGAGTACAACGATCGCTTGCTTGGGCCAATCCACGAGAGACGGATGAAGGTGAGTTTGACTACATGGGGCGTAAAAGAACTCCCTCCAAGGAAAGGGTGTCCCCGCCAACAAAAAGGGTGTCGCGGCAGGTTTGACAAAAGAGGAGCACGTGACATAACCTTGTTCATTTTACCAATATATTGACGAAATGTTGAATGTCATTTACTAATGATAGAATGGGAGTGAATGTGAAAATAGGCATTTTAGTGGTTTTGTCCCGCTTGCAAAAATAACCTGCATACTGCATGTCCTACGTCTATAAACATTTTCTTCCAGGATCCAATGCAAGAGAGATGCACATCTGAACTTATGCAATGTCAACACCTCCAGATTTCAGTCTAAAAAATAAATCAAACCTTGATGGTAATCGGAGAAATATCAAAAAAATCGACGGGATTCATGTACCATTGTACAGGATGTGTTGGCTTTTGCATTAGAAATTTATAACCATCCCCACACATGTAGTTGGGATAGCTACAATGGCAATTCCGACCTGGTGCTGAAGCCTCCAAGCAAAGGTATGGTTCTTTTGAGCAGCCGGAGGCTTCAAGACTAAATCGTAGCTTGGAGCAGACCTATCTGGAATTGAACTAGGAACCCCTGACCCCCTGATCAAATAATCTGAGATTCAATGCTAAATTTACCAAGTAACAAGCGAGGAAGTCTTCGAACCCATCAGAAGGCACCGGCATCAGCCCGTTTGCCCATCCCGTCAATAGGCTTGGTTCGTCGAACTCCCATCAGATAAGGCTAGGGCTGTAACTTTTCCACGTCCCCATATTTCAAAATCCCGCATCTTCCGCGCCTCTCATCAATTGCAGATAGCGGAGGAGCATGGGAAAATAGTAGGCATCAAAGTATGCAATCGGGCTGCAAGCATAAATCATCTCTTTTTTGCAGATGATTCATTGTTGCTTTTCATGGCTGAAAATAGAACTGCGATAGAGATAAATCATATTCTAGAATCATATGCTGGTTGCTCAGGTCAAGTAATCAATAGGGAGATATCTGCCATAATGTTCAACAAGAATACCCAAATTGAACAGAAAAGTATGACCATGGCAGCACTGAATATAACCAGGGAAGCAAGAACAGAATAGTATTTGGGGCTTCCAATCTACATAGGAATATCAAAGGAAAAAAGCATTTGCCTACCTCAAAGAAAAAAATTGGAGGAGAATTTCAAGAATGGAAATAAAAAAAAGCTCTCAATGGGAGGAAAGGAGATTCTAATAAAGGTTGTAGCCAAAGCGGTTCCGGTCTTTGCAATGGCATGCTTTGATCTGACTAAGACATTATGTGACTAGATCAGTGAGATAATATGCAGGTACTGGTGGAGCAATATGGACAACGAAAATAAAATTCATTGGGTTAATCGGGAGCAAATGATGTTGCCACAGAAGGAAGGGGGGTTAGGATTCAGAGATCTTCATGCTTTTAACATAGCCATGTTGGCGAAGCAAGCTTGGAGATTAGCAAATGCACCCAACTCTCTTTGCGCAAAAGTTCTGTCTGCTAAATACTATCCATCTGTTCAAATTATTAGATCCATGCCGAAGGATGGAATGTCTTATTCATGGAGAAGTATCCTTAAAGGGGTTAAACTGCTAAGAGAATGAGTAATATGGAGAACTAGGTAATGGTGAGAATGTGAGTATATGGAATGACCCATGGATCCCAAGAGGGCAAAGCAGAAAACCAACCACTCCCCAAAGAAGGAATGGCATGCTCGGCAAAGTGTCGGACCTAATAAACCCAGTAGACGGAGATTGGAACGAGGAGCTCATAAAGCAAACCTTTAACGAAGAAGATGCAGATGAAATATTGCGGATACCAATCAGCGAGGGAAATGAGGACTGGCTAGCATGGCAATTCGACAAGAGGGGCTTATTCTATGTAAAATCCGCTTATAGAGTGGCAATTGACTCAGATGCAAAGAAATCACTTCATGGTAAAGCTTCTGTATCTGGCACAACAACTGACTATTTACCTTTTGAGTGGGAGAAAATATGGAGGATTCCTTTACCGGCAAAAATCTCACATTTTTTATGGAGAATGGCAAGGAACAGTTTGCCTCTGAGACAAAAACTAATTCGACGAGGAGTTAAAACAGATCCAAGATGCCCAGTTTGTTTACATGTGGAGGAGGATGGAGGGCACACCTTCTTCAGGTGCAAACCAGTGAAGCGCATATGGAGAGCGGCTCAGATGGAGGAGATACGACAAAATGTAAGTGTTTGCTGCAGTCCGAAGGATGTGCTGATCCAAATTTTTCAGCTTGATCAACAGAGAACTGCAAGAACATGCATTCTTCTGTGTCTTTGGTGGCACAAAAAAAATAAAGCAAACCAAGGGGAGGCAATTAGAGGCACGGAGGAAATTATTACCTCCCTGGAAATCCATGATAGAGAGTTCAAAGAGGTTTGCAAGATGAGATGCACTAAAAAAACAATGACCAACGAGGGTTGCTGGAAACCACCAGAGGAAAATTATCTGAAGATAAATATAGATGGAGCCTTTATGAAGGAAACAAATACAGGAGGATGGGGTTTCATCATAAGGAACTCGGAAGTAGGAGTAGAAGCAGCTGGGGCAGGGAGGCTCTCCAAACTATTAGATGCAATTCAAGCAGAAACAATTGCCCTGTTATATACTGCGGAGAGAGCAAGCGTACTGGGATGCAGGAAGGTTATTTTTGAAATAGGCGCAGTAGTGTTGAAACAAGCAGTGGCTGGAGACGACTACGATAACTCAGTTTTCGGTGCCCTATTTCGAGAAGCAAAGTTTAAATTGTTGTATTACTTCTAGTCAGCTTTGATCAAGTGGTGTCCCAGGTCCTGTAATGTAGTTTCTCATAAGCTTGCGTCATTTAGCGCGAGTTTGGTTGAATCAGATGTTTGCATTTGGCTCTCTGATGTACCAAACTTTGTAACTGATGCGGTTGTAGCGATTTAGTTGGCCCATGCATGTAATGGAATCAAGTTTCCAGTGTTCAAAAAAATTAGGCTTCGTCTGTCGAAGTCCCATCAGAAGGGGCTAGGGCCGTAACTTTTCACGTCCCCAAATTTCAAAATCTCGCATCTTCCGCGCTTCGTCCATTCGAAACGCCCAGCATTTGATGCAACAGCACTTGTGCCCACACCCACGCCCGTCACTGAAAAGCGGGACCGGATGGTGCGCTCATGATTTCTCCTCCGCTAGGTCGAGTGTCCGAGCGTGAGAAAATTAGGAACCACCTTCACTGTTTTTCCTCCGCATCTCGAGTGGACCCAGGCATTCCTGCAGCACGCTCCCAACCCAGTTCAATAATAGGCGTCGACGTGCCAGCCCAAATTTGGGCCGGTCGCTGCCCAGCCGCTCGATTTGAACGCATTGAGTCATTGGATTGAGTCTTCTTTCCCATATCTTCTTCTTCCCCATGCCCTCCACGCCCGTACCTTGCCGCCAGTCGCTGCCCTTAGCTTCGGTAGTTGTCTATCAGACTTGAAGCACCACCCTACACGCTCGCCTATCGCCGCCATCGCCGACGGTCGCCGGCTTCCCTGCCGACCGCCAGCCTCGACATTGTCATCTCATGTCTTTCTTGTCGGATCCACGCATGCAGCAACTTTCGCCCGCGGTTGCGACTCCCTCACTAGCGGTGGCAGCTCCGGCCGCCGGCTGCGCCCTCGATCATTGGCCTCGTAGTCTACATCTCATGTATTTATTGTCGGATCCACACATGAAGAAACTTTCACCCACGGTTGCAGCTCCCTCGCTGATGATGGCAGCTCCGATAGCGTCGGTCACCAGTCGCAGCACACCAACAATGAGCTCACGAAAAAGTACTGGTTTTCTAGTGGCACCAAAAATGTCGGCTGGTAGTAGCAAATTATTGTGCTGGTTCCAGCAAAAAAGCTCGCTGGTGCTGCCACCACATTGTCATTGAAGCAAAATCGATCACCGGTTGTAGCTTTTGTGATTGCCGGTTGCAGCAAAAACAACTTCTGGTTCCAGCTCACGTCGGTACTTCTAGCAAAACTCTTGTCCGCCGCCCTCCACGGTTGCATCATCTTTTCTACACGGTTGTAGCATTGACTCTGTTGGTTCCAGCAAATCTCACTTTGCTAAAATATGTCGCCTTTTATTTCCAGCTTTTTTATTCGTCCGTTCCACCTATTTCAATGGTTGCATCATTTTTCTCAGCTGGATGCAACACTTTGTAGCAGAATAGAACTTAATGTGGCTGGAGGTAGAAGAAAGGTAACAGATAAGGCAAGAGATGACTAGGGAGAAAAAGAAGGGCAGTCGTGCGGGGCCAATAACATGTGCGTGAGACGTGGGGGGCAACTTGTCTGGGACTGTGCCGACGTGGCAAGAAAGTCAGCGTGATACGTGTGTTGTGCGCGCAAGTGAGCGTGGCCGACCGAAAGTCACACAGGTCTAGCCGGTAACACATCATATCGCTTTGCCGCCTCACGCACGGTATCCCCACAGGTGCCACCTTACCTGGCCCGGGACCGTTTAAGCATTTTGGCACACGTATATGATAGTGTCGCTAGCATCCATATGACAGAGAACCCGGGCCGACATGACTAGTTATAAACCAGAAGTGGCACTAAATTACAGAGACAGGCATACATGACCCAGCAACGAACGTGTCGATCATCAACGTATGAACCCAAGTCGTAGCAAGCTACAAGGACATAAAGGAACAACGCGTGACATTTCCCCTAAGGGACAGACACAGGAACGAAGAAGGACACATGCCGGCCAGCCTAAGTGTTCCGGAGCAGTAGCAAGCTACCAAGGCTCAGTGGAAGCACTAGGAGACATTTCCCTGTAAGATAGGCTACCAAAGGTAAACAACTAGGTGTCGGATCCCACACATAGCAATACACATTACACGTACGCATAACATGCAAGTATGTGCTGTACAACATGGCATCACAACATAACTCAACAACTCATATAGATAAAGGCCCAGAAGAGCCATCATAGCATTTATTACATACAGAGGTCACATGACCCAACATACAGAGCATACAGGCAACGGAAGCATAACATGTCTGAGTACAGACAACTACAAATGAAAAAGGCTGAGAAGCCTGACTATCTACCAGACCCTCCCAAGGGTACAAGATCGTAGCTGAGGTAACAAGCTAAACGTCGAAGTCCACGCGGAACCACTAGCGAGACTGAAGTCTCTCTGCAAAACATAAATTAAGCAAACGTGAGTACAAAGGTACTCAGCAAGACTTACATCAGAACTAGCTACATATGCATCGGTATCAACAAAGGGGGTGGTGGAGTTTGACTGCAGCAAGCCAGCTTTGACTCGGTGGCTATCCTAAACTACGACTGAAAGTAACTCTTTGAGGTGGCGCACACGAGTCCACATATTCACCAATCAATACACCACTATGGATCCGCTCCCGTCTCCCTACGAGAAGGCCATCCATAGCACTCACGCTTATCTTGCGCGTTTTATAGTATCCACTTTCTCTTGTCTATGAACTGTAATAGGTAACCCAGAAGTCCATTTCCGCGGACACGGCTATTCGAATAGATCATATATAAAACCCTGCAGGGGTGTACTTCTTCACACACGCTCTCACCACTTACCGCCGTTTACACGACATGTACTCGGCAACCTTCAAGCGGAGGCCCAGCGAGGGTGTCGGCCACGACCTGACTAACCACACAAGTCTCTCATCCAGGTTTATCGCCTATTTGGGTTCCATCCGTGGGGAGATCCGGCCGGGGTGTCGCTCACGGCCCCAAACGATGTGTACAGGGTTCCCGCATACCAAACGGGCAATCGGTACACCGTGCCACGTACCTGCCGCGTCACAGCCCACCCCGAGGGTCAGCGCTGCGCACGACCTCTAGTAAACTACAAACACCAGAAACTAGTTGCAACTCCTAGACAGAGATCATGTTGATTAATAAGTCGAGAGAGTCAATTAAGGATCCCAATGTGTGGTAGTAGCTGTTTCATGGACCAACCAACACAGAACTCAGTTCCTGAGGACGGCTGCAATGAGACAACCCACCATGTACTCCTACATGGCCTCTCATCGCTACCTTTACCAAATCGTGTTCACACACTTAGCTCACACACATTAGGACATGTTCATCACCACTCCAATTCATCCACGATGAATCAGACCTGACACAACTCTAAGCAATAGCAGGCATAACCAGAAAGCATGAATGAGTAGGCACAACATGGCTCAAACAACTCCTACTCATACTAGTGGGTTTCAACTATTTACTGTGGCAATGACAGGTCATGCAATGGAAAGGGGTTCAACTACCGCAGCAGGTAACAGTTGAAGCATTGTTGTTCTAATGCAGTAAAAGAGAGCAAGAGCGAGAGAGTGGGATTGTATCGGAATGTTCAATGGGGTTTGCTTGCCTGGCACTCCTGAAGATAACATTGAGTCTTCATCGGTGTCATCGAACTCATCGTCGGAACGTCGTCTACTGAGAGGGAACAAACACCGGCAACAAGAGAGAACACAATCAATGCAATGCGACAATATGATGCATGATCATGACATGGCAATATGTTGTTGATTGAGCTAATGCAACTAGCAACACAATTAAATGAAGTTGGTTTGAACCAAAGGTTCAAATTCAAACTCCATATGTGATTATTTAATTGTCATTTAATTGATTTGACCTGATCAGCAGGCTTAGCTTGTTCAAACATGCATGAAAATGCCATAAACAGATTCCTTGAATTTTTTTGATCATTTTTCATATATAAATTATTTTCATCTGAGCTACGGTTGATTTTATATGATTTTTAGAAGTTTTGGCTATTTTCTGAAATAAATAAATCATTTATGATTTATTTAAAATTCCAGAAAACACTTATTGCGTCAGCACTAGGTCATGCTGACATCAGCAAGTCAACAGGGGCTGGTCCAGTCAAACCTGACCAGTGGGTCCCACTGGTCAGTCTCTCATGGCTAACTAAACATTTTAAAACTAAACTAAAGGTTAACAGAGTCTGGGCCCCACGTGTCAGTGACACATCTAACTAACAGGGTTAGTTAGCCTTAAGTTAATACTAACTAAACTGTCAGTGGGCCCAGGGCCCACATGTCAGTGGCTAGCTAATCTAATTAAACGTAGTTATCATTAACCAAGGTTAAGCTAATTAGGTTTAAGTCTAAACTAGGTTAATTAGTCGTGCGGGGCCCGCATGTCATAGACCCAGGGGGGTCAAACCTCGGGTCAAAGACCCAAACAGGCCGGCGTCTCACCGCCGGCGACAGCGGGCACGGCGGAGGGGCTCGGGATCCGTCCTCCGTCGACCAAATGGCCGGCGAGGACCACCTACGTGACGCTGGCGCTCGTGCGCATCCAGCGGTGCCATCGGCACGAGTCGCCGTGGACCCAAACAACGGCGGCGACGACTAGGGCGGTCGCCGGAGCTCGGGCGACGACGGAAACGGTGTTGCAGTGCACAGCAGGAGCAACTGGTGTGAGTTTTGAGCTCCTGGCGTTGTGTGGAGTGCAGTGGTGTGCTCGGTTGCCGCTATGGGTGACGGTGGCCACGGTGGCGACATGACCGGCGGGAAGGAGCTATCGGCTCCGGTGGACAGCGGGGCTAGAGGGGGAAAACGATTGCGGGGAGAGCGGGATTGGGTAGAGGAGCTCACGGCAAGGTCGAAGAGCAGCTGAGTGGGCTCGGGGAGGCACCGGAGTCGGTAATTGGACGACGAGGATCGCCCGCGGCCGAAGAGGGGAACGGCGGCGATGACTGCGTCCAGGGCGTCTGGTGCCTCATAGCTCGGCGGAGAGGTTTTGGGCGTCGAGGCGGAGCTCTTGAGCCAATCAGGGGGGGAAGGGGGAAGGCGGTGGCCATGGCAACGACGAGCGGCGGCGACGGCTGGCTCTCGGGTGGCTGCGGGAACGCGAGGGAAAGGAGGGAGAATGACCAGAGAGAGAGGGGAGAGGACGAGGGGAGTAGAGGGCCTCTCCAGGCGCGTGGACAGGGAGGAGGACGAGCCTCCAGCGCGAAGCAGGAGGTGGCCACGGCCACGCGCGCCGCTGCTGGCACGCAGCTGCTTTGGGGCGAGGGGAGGAAGACGACGGAGGGGTCTGCGGTGGTGGGCTGGGCCGGCCAGCAGGGCCACCAGGTGGGCTGCACAGGTAAGTCAGGTAGTTCTTCTCTCTCTATTTCTGAAAATAGTTTCTGTTTTCTATTTTTCTTCTTTTGTTTTGATTTAGTTTAGCCACTAAATCATTTTAGTAAATTCTGAAAAATAGTGGATGCACAAAGAACTATTCCAGAGACCCTCCACTAGTTTCAGAATTTATTTGGAGCTATTTAAAAAAAATAGCATTTAAATGGCCCCAATTCAAATACTTATTGATTTAATTCAAAGCCCAAAAATTCCCCAAAATGTTCAATATTTTTGGTTTGGACCAAAACCCTTGCCAAAATTATCAAACATTTCTGAAGGCATTTCTGGGTTTATTGAAAAGGATTTTAGGTTAAACCTAATTGCCTTGATTTGGTGCTAGGGTTTAATCATCCCCATTTCAAGTTTCCTTTGAAAATAAACATGATGACATGATGATCAGGCAAGGACCACAGGGGTTGATCTAGGGATGTGACAACTCACCCCCACTAAAACAAGAATCTCGTCCCGAGATTCAGGACGTGAGATAAGAAAACAGAGGGGACACTAACTAACACAATCTTCTCGATTCAACTGTCCTCCTCGAAGTTGCTGATTCATTGCATCATGTTGATCTTGTCATCCTTGCCTTGAGATCTTCATCCAACCAGATGATAACGGAGACATACTGTGTAGAAATCGATTTTCCGAAGATCGATGAATTCAAGATCAACTCATGGAGTGAGATGTCAACTCATCTCTTGAGCTGAGATACAGAACACACATCCAAAGGGATGGAGTGAAACAAATGATGAAGATTCACTTGACGGCAATAATTCCACACCTAAGGTGATGGTAACGATACCACCAGACGGGGCACCTTTAGGGAAGGTGACTCGTAGAATCATTTCTTTAAGTGGCAAAAAGAATTACTTTTGATATAGAGATCATCGAGATTCCCTATACCAGCCTAAGCCAAACACAATCGATCGTTTGACGGAGTCCGAAAGAATGACATACTCGTCCAGAATGGATGATGTGGACTATCTTGTTAAAGACAACACAAGGGAGGATTTGGATATCATCGGAGATGGATGGGACCCATGGCAATTCCACTCCTGAGGATAATCCTGAATAGCAATGATTGAGAATGGTAACCCATGGAGAATTGACACATTGGCGGTGCAAGCTGGGAACAAAATGCAAATGCTGGGAATGATTCTGGTAACTGGGAAGAATCCCAACAGTAGAGAGTAAATCTACTCTTGAGGGTGTATAATATAATCAAGAACACTGGGAGCAATCCCGGTTAGTGTCGAGGATAACACCTAGTGCTTGTGCGTGCTCTCAAGAACTTGAGTATTCCTATATTCATCAAGGTTTTACCAATATCCGTGTCAAGGATCCTGGCAACGTCACATACCACCCTGATGAATAATGATAGATGATGCAGATACAAAGGAAGATAACACCTTCTCAGATTTCACCTTAGCGGTGTCAAAGGGCAAAATCTGGATGATCGACCGAGAGACATTTAGCACTCCGCTTCTAATGTTCTCCTTGACGTGCTAGTGTAAACCATTCATAAATATGTTTGGTATCGTGAACATCAAGTAAAGGTCGGACTTCGGAAGCACAAGAATCCATAAGGAACAACTAGGAAGTAAATCCTACGAAGTTCTTATGGGGAGGTGGCCAATTTCTTCAATCAAGATAGTACAACAATAGGTCTTCCGGCTAGGTGGGTTGGCCACGACATCCACTTTACCGGTTATCGAGAGACCAATATCATAGATCTTGGGAAAATGCTCCAACCAACATATCTGCCTGAGATTCAGTTCTGGTCGGTGTCAGGATGTTCCAGACTCATCTAGTCTAGAAGGAAAAATGAAAGTTTGCAACACAATTCGTCGAGACGACGTTGCGAGATTCTCGGGAATGAACTACGATAGCAAGCTCCAAAACATGAGCTGGTTCTGCTACAAACCTGTGAACACGTTGTCCAAGACAAGCATGACCACATAGCAGTCTTATGATAAAACACTACCGAGTTCTGGTTGGGAACCATCGTCTAGGATATCGAAGTCCTTACATAAGTCATATGATTAGCTCTTATGATGGAACTTTTCTCCTTGAACAAATCAATCAGTGGCTTGGGGTGCTAGGGATACATATAGAGTGAAGGTTGCAAGTCTCCAAACCACAGAATACTTCGCACGTATGCATGACTGACTTGGGATGACTCCACAGGAAGCAAAACAAACTTTCTCAACTCACGGTGGCAACTTACATCAATTACACATGTATTATGGAAAGTTTCTTCTCTCATCCAACATATACCTCATGAACGGAACACGGAGGCAATGCTTACAAAGTTTCCAACACTAGCTTAATGTCCTACAAAATCATGGAGAAGGTAGGGATGTTGTCGATGGGCTCAACCATAATCCATCTAGATTTCCATGGAGATGGAATTCCATAATTATGTGAACAAGTGATAGTATTGGTCAGACCCAGAAGATATAATTGTATATGCTCGAGGGATCAACCACGAGTAAGACAACATTATGAACAACGTTGGTTCTGATTTGATTTGATGATAGCCCATACTCAAATCAAAGTTTTGATATGACAATAGGGCCAACAACTGATCACAGGGACCAATTGATGAAGATGTCATCTATTTTCAACACACGCAAACATACCCCTTGAGATGAACTAAGCAGGCAAGCTTTTATCTTCCAACTCTCCAAGTTATTGTTTTAGCTTAACCAACCAGTTCAGGGTATCCAACCAGATTCTTGGAGAAGTGGTGGTTTATAAGGAACCAACTTGATCACGAACTCAACATAGCGGTCAGGGAACAACCTGGTAATACTTCCGAGAAGATGTTCGGAAATCACGAACCACCGATATGTTACTAAGCTCGAGATCAATCTTGCTTTTCAGGTCAAGACGATATGATCAAATGAGCAAGGACTTAACAAAATCCTAACTCATCAATCAAGGAGTGCACCAAGAAAGTGGACTAGGTAGCACGATCAATCTTAGAATGGTGATTCAATAGTCAACACGCTAAGAATGAGATTGTCGTCCATTTACTACCAAGCAACGAAATTGCTAGGAGTATTGATTTCACACATCACAATTCACTTGTCAGCATTCCGGTTACCACAACACGGAGACCGAGGAATGAACGATGATGGTGAGAAGTATCACCCTATCAAAAGTTCATAGGAGCTTGTGCAATTCCCATGACATTCTTGACATAAGGACGGTAATACTCCAGGATAGAACAGATTAGAAACTGGATTAACATTCTTCATCTGCGGAGTACAACTTCTTTGACCCAATCCGGGATATGGATAGGGTACTGGAGTTTGTTTCTCCTAGTCATTCCGAGATAGAATGAATTGACGGATCACAAGAGTAAAAGGCATCGATGAACACGAGTGCACAACTACTCCTGACTATCAATTGATAGACGAGGGTCATAATACAACTAAAAGGAGACAACTCAAGGAACATATAACTTATGAGTTGTGGATGCATAGGTTAGTATGTCGAACGAGTTCCACATATTTCCTCCGGATAACCCATGCAGAAAGGTAGGACTGGCAGAGTCACAATATGAATGGAGTACCACTCAGGAGCACTCTGGTTGTGATCTTTTGGTTCGGGAGAACTTCTGCCAAGGGTGGTTCATGGTATTTGGAAGAAGGATATACCACGGACCTCGAGGACTATCACAAGGTTACTAATATCCTAAAGGAACAAGCAAATACTACCAACATGAAGTAGGTAGAATGAATCGTGGATTCAAGAACCCAGAAATATAATGCCTACTAAGTAAATGGCATCACGGGATGCTTTCGAGAATAATGGCCAGATTCATCACACCGGGAATACAGAGTATTGCTAGATTACTGGGTGATTCTCTAGAACACCTAGGGTCATAATAATAAGTCCAACATATATGTCGAGGTAACAGAGTGCCTCAACACACCGACTAGTGTGGTTAATCTGGCCTAAAAGGACATTAAGAACAGACAGAAATGATTTGCAAATGCATCAGACTATTTAGAAACCTGGGATGACTCGGACAGCATAACGGCTGCAAATGCTCGAAAATACTTTTGAGATCCAAGCAAAAAGGTAGCATATCCACTTCACATCATAATGTCAAGGTTCTGAGATCAACAATTGAACACACAGTAGTAGAAGCTGAGCTGAGGGTTGAATCCACAATAATGTGATCCTGATAAATAGAATGAGAATCCTAGTTCTTAATCCCCGTAGAAAGAAGAAGGTGACTCAGATCAGAAGGTCATAGGGCAAAGGAGTAAAAAGAGCCTTACGTTCCCTTCCACAAACAATTCCCTTACATAACTAAAGAGTTTCTAGACACGACTTCGACCAGTTTGGCTTGCTAATCCTACAGGCAGTCAGGCTCTGATACCAAAGCTGTCAGGACCCCGATCCTAAGTCACACAGGTCTAGCCGGTAACACATCATATCGCTTTGCGGCCTCACGCACGGTATCCCCACGGGTGCCACCTTACCTGGCCCGGGACCGTTTGCGCATTTTGGCACACGTATATGATAGTGTCGCTAGCATCCATATGACAGAGAACCCGGGCCGACATGACTAGTTATAAACCAGAAGTGGCACTAAATTACAGAGACAGGCATACATGACCCAGCAACGAACGTGTCGGTCATCAACGTATGAACCCAAGTCGTAGCAAGCTACAAGGACTTAAAGGAACAACGCGTGACATTTCCCCTAAGGGACAGACACAGGAACGAAGAAGGACACATGCCGGCCAGCCTAAGTGTTCCGGAGCAGTAGCAAGCTACCAAGGCTCGGTGGAAGCA
>LR738709.1:45630592-45700593 GCA_902687465.1 Secale cereale | reverse complement strand
CATCACAACATAACTCAACAACTCATATAGATAAAGGCCCAGAAGAGCCATCATAGCATTTATTACATACAGAGGTCACATGACCCAACATACAGAGCATACAGGCAACGGAAGCATAACATGTCTGAGTACAGACAACTACAAATGAAAAAGGCTGAGAAGCCTGACTATCTACCAGACCCTCCCAAGGGTACAAGATCGTAGCTGAGGTAACAAGCTAAACGTCGAAGTCCACGCGGAACCACTAGCGAGACTGAAGTCTCTCTGCAAAACATAAATTAAGCAAACGTGAGTACAAAGGTACTCAGCAAGACTTACATCAGAACTAGCTACATATGCATCGGTATCAACAAAGGGGGTGGTGGAGTTTGACTGCAGCAAGCCAGCTTTGACTCGGTGGCTATCCTAAACTACGACTGAAAGTAACTCTTTGAGGTGGCGCACACGAGTCCACATATTCACCAATCAATACACCACTATGGATCCGCTCCCGTCTCCCTACGAGAAGGCCATCCATAGCACTCACGCTTATCTTGCGCGTTTTATAGTATCCACTTTCTCTTGTCTATGAACTGTAATAGGTAACCCAGAAGTCCATTTCCGCGGACACGGCTATTCGAATAGATCATATATAAAACCCTGCAGGGGTGTACTTCTTCACACACGCTCTCACCACTTACCGCCGTTTACACGACATGTACTCGGCAACCTTCAAGCGGAGGCCCAGCGAGGGTGTCGGCCACGACCTGACTAACCACACAAGTCTCTCATCCAGGTTTATCGCCTATTTGGGTTCCATCCGTGGGGAGATCCGGCCGGGGTGTCGCTCACGGCCCCAAACGATGTGTACAGGGTTCCCGCATACCAAACGGGCAATCGGTACACCGTGCCACGTACCTGCCGCGTCACAGCCCACCCCGAGGGTCAGCGCTGCGCACGACCTCTAGTAAACTACAAACACCAGAAACTAGTTGCAACTCCTGGACAGAGATCATGTTGATTAATAAGTCGAGAGAGTCAATTAAGGATCCCAATGTGTGGTAGTAGCTGTTTCATGGACCAACCAACACAGAACTCAGTTCCTGAGGACGGCTGCAATGAGACAACCCACCATGTACTCCTACATGGCCTCTCATCGCTACCTTTACCAAATCGTGTTCACACACTTAGCTCACACACATTAGGACATGTTCATCACCACTCCAATTCATCCACGATGAATCAGACCTGACACAACTCTAAGCAATAGCAGGCATAACCAGAAAGCATGAATGAGTAGGCACAACATGGCTCAAACAACTCCTACTCATACTAGTGGGTTTCAACTATTTACTGTGGCAATGACAGGTCATGCAATGGAAAGGGGTTCAACTACCGCAGCAGGTAACAGTTGAAGCATTGTTGTTCTAATGCAGTAAAAGAGAGCAAGAGCGAGAGAGTGGGATTGTATCGGAATGTTCAATGGGGTTTGCTTGCCTGGCACTCCTGAAGATAACATTGAGTCTTCATCGGTGTCATCGAACTCATCGTCGGAACGTCGTCTACTGAGAGGGAACAAACACCGGCAACAAGAGAGAACACAATCAATGCAATGCGACAATATGATGCATGATCATGACATGGCAATATGTTGTTGATTGAGCTAATGCAACTAGCAACACAATTAAATGAAGTTGGTTTGAACCAAAGGTTCAAATTCAAACTCCATATGTGATTATTTAATTGTCATTTAATTGATTTGACCTGATCAGCAGGCTTAGCTTGTTCAAACATGCATGAAAATGCCATAAACAGATTCCTTGAATTTTTTTGATCATTTTTCATATATAAATTATTTTCATCTGAGCTACGGTTGATTTTATATGATTTTTAGAAGTTTTGGCTATTTTCTGAAATAAATAAATCATTTATGATTTATTTAAAATTCCAGAAAACACTTATTGCGTCAGCACTAGGTCATGCTGACATCAGCAAGTCAACAGGGGCTGGTCCAGTCAAACCTGACCAGTGGGTCCCACTGGTCAGTCTCTCATGGCTAACTAAACATTTTAAAACTAAACTAAAGGTTAACAGAGTCTCGGCCCCACGTGTCAGTGACACATCTAACTAACAGGGTTAGTTAGCCTTAAGTTAATACTAACTAAACTGTCAGTGGGCCCAGGGCCCACATGTCAGTGGCTAGCTAATCTAATTAAACGTAGTTATCATTAACCAAGGTTAAGCTAATTAGGTTTCAGTCTGAACTAGGTTAATTAGTCGTGCGGGGCCCGCATGTCATAGACCCAGGGGGGTCAAACCTCGGGTCAAAGACCCAAACAGGCCGGCGGCTCACCGCCGGCGACAGCGGGCACGGCGGAGGGGCTCGGGATCCGTCCTCCGTCGACCAAATGGCCGGCGAGGACCACCTACGTGACGCTGGCGCTCGTGCGCATCCAGCGGTGCCATCGGCACGAGTCGCCGTGGACCCAAACGACGGCGGCGACGACTAGGGCGGTCGCCGGAGCTCGGGCGACGATGGAAACAGTGTTACAGTGCACAGCAGGAGCAACCGGTGTGAGTTTTGAGCTCCTGGCGTTGTGTGGAGTGCAGTGGTGTGCTCGGTTGCCGCTATGGGTGACGGTGGCCACGGCGGCGACATGGCTGGCGGGAAGGAGCTATCGGCTCCGGTGGACAGCGGGGCTAGAGGGGGAAAACGTTTGCGGGGAGAGCGGGATTGGGTAGAGGAGCTCACGGCAGGGTCGAAGAGCAGCTGAGTGGGCTCGGGGAGGCACCGGAGTCGGTAATTCGACGACGAGGATCGCCGGCGGCCGAAGAGGGGAACGGCGGCGATGACTGCGTCCAGGGCGTCTGGTGCCTCGTAGCATGGCGGAGAGGTCTGGGGCGTCGAGGCGGAGCTCTTGAGCCAATCATGGGGGGAAGGGGGAAGGCGGTGGCCATGGCAACGACGAGCGGCGGCGACGGCTGGCTCTCGGGTGGCTGCGGGAACGCGAGGGAAAGGAGGGAGAATGACCAGAGAGAGAGGGGAGAGGACGAGGGGAGTAGAGGGCCTCTCCAGGCGCGTGGACAGGGAGGAGGAAGAGCCTCCAGCGCGAAGCAGGAGGTGGCCACGGCCACGCGCGCCGCTGCTGGCACGCAGCTGCTTTGGGGCGAGGGGAGGAAGACGACGGAGGGGTCTGCGGTGGTGGGCTGGGCCGGCCAGCAGGGCCACCAGGTGGGCTGCACAGGTAAGTCAGGTAGTTCTTCTCTCTCTATTTCTGAAAATAGTTTCTGTTTTCTATTTTTCTTCTTTTGTTTTGATTTAGTTTAGCCACTAAATCATTTTAGTAAATTCTGAAAAATAGTGGATGCACAAAGAACTATTCCAGAGACCCTCCACTAGTTTCAGAATTTATTTCGGGCTATTTAAAAAAAAATAGCATTTAAATGGCCCCAATTCAAATACTTATTGATTTAATTCAAAGCCCAAAAATTCCCCAAAATGTTCAATATTTCTGTTTGGACCAAAACCCTTGCCAAAATTATCAAACATTACTGAAGGCATTTCTGGGTTTATTGAAAAGGATTTTAGGTTAAACCTAATTGCCTTGATTTGGTGCTAGGGTTTAATCATCCCCATTTCAAGTTTCCTTTGAAAATAAACATGATGACATGATGATCAGGCAAGGACCACAGGGGTTGATCTAGGGATGTGACACATTCCCAACTGAGACAAGCGGTTGTGCAACCCAGACAACTTGAGTATGTGCTCACTGACAGAACTATTCTCCTCTATCTTACAACTGTAGAATGCGTCGGAGACGTCATATCTCTTGACTCGGGCATGAGCTTCGAAAACCATTTTCAGCTCTTGGAAGATCTCATATGCTCCGTGGTGCTCAAAACGCTTTTGGAGCCCCGATTCTAAGCTGTAAAGCATGCCGCACTGAACCAGGGTGCTCACAACGTGACTGCCAGGCGTTCATAACATCTTGGGTTACCGGGAGAACGGGTGCATCACCTAGCGGTACTTCAAGGACATATGATCTCTTGGCAGCTATGAGGATAATCCTCAGGTTACGGACCTAATCCGTATAGTTGCTACCATCGTCTTTCAGCTTGGTTTTCTCTAGGAAAGCGTTGAAGTTGAGGGCAACATGAGCGTGGACCATTTGATCTACAAGACATATTGTAAAGATTTTAGACTAAGTTCATGAAAATTAAGTACATCTAATCAAATTTAATGAACTCCCACTCAGATTGACATCTCTCCAGTCATCTAAGTGATACACGATCCGAATCGACTAGCCTGTGTCCGATCATCACGTGAGACGGACTAGTCATCAACGATGAACATCTTCATGTTGATCGTATCTTCTATACGACTCATGTTCGACCTTTTGGTCTTCCGTGTTCCGAGGCCATGTCTGTACATGCTAGGCTTGTCAAGTGAACCCTAAGTGTATTGCGTGTGTAAATCTGGCTTACACCCGTTGTATGCGAACGTTAGAGCCTATCACACCCGATCATCACGTGGTGCTTCGGAACAACGACCTTTGCAACGGTGCACAGTTAGGGGGAACACAATTCTTGAAATTTTCATTGAGAGGTCATCTTATTTACTACCGTCGTTCTAAGTAAACAAGATGCATAAACATGATAAACATCAGATGCAATCAAATAAAGTGACATGTTATGGCCAATATCATTTTGCTCCTTTGATCTCCATCTTCGGGGCACCATGATCATCTTTGTCACCGGCATGACACCATGATCTCCATCATCATGATCTCCATCATCGTGTCTTCATGAAGTCGTCTCGCCAAACATTACTTCTACTACTATGGCTAACGTTTAGCAATAAAGTAAAGTAATTACATGGCGTTATTTAGTGACACGCAGGTCATACAATAAATAAGACAACTCCTATGGCTCCTGCCGGTTTTCATTCTCATCGACATGCAAGTCGTGATTCCCTATTACAAGAACATGATCAATCTCATACATCTCATATATCATTCATCACGTCTTCTTGGCCATATCACATCACATAGCACATGCTGCAAGAACAAGTTAGACGTCCTCTAATTGTTGTTGCAAGTTTTTATGTGGCTTCTATAGGTTTCTAGCAAGAACGTTTCTTACCTACGCCAAAAACCACAACGTGATATGTCAATTTCTATTTACCCTTCATAAGGACCCTTTTCATCGAATCTGATCCGACTAAAGTAGGAGAGACAGACACCCGCCAGCCACCTTTATGCAACTAGTGCATGTCATTCGGTGGAACCAGTCTCACGTAAGCGTACGTGTAAGGTCGGTCCGGGCCGCTTCATCCCACGATGCCGCCGAATCAAGATTGGACTAGTCGCGACAAGAGAATTGAACAAAATCAACGTCCACATCTTGTTTGTGTTCTACTCGTGCAAGATGCTATGCAAAGACCTAGCTCAGATGCCACTGTTGGGGAACGTAGCAGAATTCAAAAAATTTCTACGCCTCACCAAGATCAATCTAAGGAGTTCATCTAGCAACGAGCATAAAGGAGTGCATCTACATACCCTTTGTAGATCGCGAGCGGAAGCGTTCAAAGGAACGTGGATGATGGAGTCGTACTCGTCGTGATCCTCGTCACCGATGATCCCAGCGCCGAACGGACGGCACCTCCGCATTCAACACACGTACAGTACAGCGAAGTCTCCTCCTTCTTGATCCAGCAAGGCGGGAGGAGAGGTTGATGGAGATCCAGCAGCACGACGGCGTGGTGGTGGATGCAACGGGAAAAGCTGCAGGGCTTCTCCGAGAACCTGCGGGAGGAGTAGGAGATATAACGGTGGGGAGAGGCGCCAGGGGCTGAGGTGCGGCTGCCCTCTCCCCCCCACTATATATAGGGGGCCAGGGGGGTGCCGGCCCTAGGAGATCCAATCTCCTGGGGGGGCGGCGGCCAAGGGGGGTGGCTTGCCCCCCAAGCCTAGGGGGGCGCCCCCATCCCTAGGGTTTCAACCCTAGGCGCATGGGGGAGGCCCATGGGGGGTGCGCCAGCCCACTAGGAGCTGGTTCCCCTCTCCCTACGGCCCACGGGGCCCTCCGGGATGGGTGGCCCCACCCGCTGGACCCCCGGGACCCTTCCGGTGGTCCCGGTACACTACCGGTGACCCCCGGAACTCTCCCGATGGCCGAAACTGGACTTCCTATATATCATTATTTACCTCCGGACCATTCCGGAACTCCTCGTGACATCCGGGATCTCATCCGGGACTCCGAACAACATTCGGGTTTCCGTGTGCATATATCTCTATAACCCTAGCGTCACCGAACCTTAAGTGTGTAGACCCTACGGGTTCGGGAGACACGTAGACATGACCGAGACGACTCTCCGGCCAATAACCAATAGCGGGATCTAGATACCCATGTTGGTTCCCACGTGTTCCTCGATGATCTCATCGGATGAACCACGATGTCAAGGATTCACTTAATCCCGTATATAATTCCTTTTGTCTATCGGTACGGTACTTGCCCGAGATTCGATCGTCGGTATACCGATACCTTGTTCAATCTCGTCATGGCAAGTCTTTTTACTCATTCCGTAATCCATCATCCTGTGACTAACTCCTTTAGTCACTTTGAGCTCATGATGATGATGTCTTACCGAGTAGTCCCAGAGATACCTCTCCGTCATACGGAGTGAAAAATCCCAGTCTCGGTTCGTACCGACTCAACAGACACTTTCGGAGATACCCGTTGCGTACCTTTATAGCCACCCAGTTATGTTGTGACGTTTGGCACACCCAAAGTATTCCTATGGTATCCGGGAGTTGCACAACCTCATGGTCTAAGGAACAGATACTTGACACTGGAAAAGCTTAAGCATTACGAACTACACGATCTTATGCTAGGCTTAGGATTGGGTCTTGTCCATCACATCATTCTCCTAATGATTTGATCCCATTATCAATGACATCCAATGTCCATGTTCAGGAAACCGTGACCATCTGTTGATCAATGAGCTAGTAACTAGAGGCTTACCAGGGACACGTTGTGGTCTATGTATTCACACATGTATCGCTGTTTCCGTACAATACAATTCAAGCATGAATAACAGACAATTATCATGAACAAGGAAATATAATAATAATCCTTTTATTATTACCTCTAGGGCATATTTCCAACAGTCTCCCACTTGCACTAGAATCAATAATCTAGTTACATTGTGATGAATCGAACACCCATAGAGTTCTGGTGTTGATCATGTTTTGCCCGTGGAAGAGGTTTAGTCAACGGATCTGCGACATTCAGATCCGTATGTAATTTACAAATATCTATGTCTCCATCTTAAACATAATTCCGAATGGAGTTGAAACGGCGCTTGATGTGCTTGGTCTTCTTATGAAACCTTGGCTCCTTGGCAATGGCAATAGCTCCAGTGTTTTCACAGAAGAGAGTCATCGGGCTTGACGCGCTTGGAATGACTCCTAGGTCGGTGATGAACTCCTTCATCCAGACTCCTTCCTGTGCTGCTTCACAAGCAGCTATGTACTCCACTTCACATGTAGAATGCGCCACGACGCTCTGCTTGCAACTGCACCAGCTGACTGCCCCACCATTCAAAATATACACGTATCCGGTTTGTGACTTGTAGTCATCCAGATCTGTGTCGAAGCTAGCATCGACATAACCTTCTACGACGAGCTCTTCGTCACCTCCATAAACGAGAAACATATCCTTAGTCCTTTTCAGGTACTTCAGGATGTTCTTGACCGCTATCCAGTGTTCCATACCGGGATCACTTTGGTACCTCCCCACCAAACTTATGGCAAGGTTCACATCAGGTCTGGTACACAGCATGGCATACATAATAGAACCTATGGCTGAGGCATAGGGGATGACCCTCATCTTTTCTCTATCTTCTGCCATGGTCGGGGACTAAGCCGTGCTCAATCTCATACCTTGTAAAACAGGCAAGAACCCCTTCTTGGGCTGATCCATATTGAACTTCTTCAATATCTTGTCAAGGTATGTGCTTTGTGAAAGATCAATGAGGCGTCTCGATCTATCTCTATAGATCTTGATGCCTAATATATAAGCAGCTTCTCCAAGGTCCTTCATTGAAAAACTCTTATTCAAGTAGGCCTTTATGCTCTCCAAGAATTCTATATCATTTCCCATCAGCAGTATATCCTCCACATATAATATGAGAAATGCTACAGAGCTCCCACTCACTTTCTTGTAAATACAGGCTTCTCCCCAAGTCTGTATAAAGCCAAATGCTTTGATCACATCATTAAAGCGAATATTCCAACTCCGAGATGCTTGCACCAGCCCGTAGATCAAGCGCTGGAGCTTGCATACCTTGTCAGCATTCTCTAGATCGACAAAACCTTCCGGCTGCATCATATACAGCTCTTCCTTGAGGAAGCCATTAAGGAATGCCGTTTTGACGTCCATTTGCCATATCTCATAATCATAGAATGCGGCAATTGCTAACATGATTCGGACGGACTTCAGCATCGCTACGGGAGAGAAAGTCTCGTCGTAGTCAATCCCTTGAACTTGTCGATAACCTTTAGCGACAAGCCGAGCCTTATAGATGGTCACATTACCATCCGCGTCAGTCTTCTTCTTGAATATCCATTTATTTTCTATGGCATGCCGATCATCGGGCAAGTCCACCAAAGTCCATACTTTGTTTTCATACATGGATCCTATCTCGGATTTCATGGCTTCAAGCCATTTGTTGGAATCCGGGCCTACCATCGCTTCTTCATAGTTCGAAGGTTCACCATTGTCTAACAACATGATTTCCATGACAGGGTTGTCGTACCACTCTGGTGCGGAACGTGTCCTTGTGGACCTTCGAAGTTATGTAGTAACTTGATCTGTATCTTCATGATCATCATCATTAACTTCCTCCCTTGTCGGTGCAGGCACCTCGGGAACAATTTCCCGCGCTGCGCTACTTTCCGGTTCGGGAAGGGTGACTGTCACCTCATCAAGTTCTACTTTCCTCCCACTCACTTCTTTCGAGAGAAACTCTTTCTCCAGAAAGGATCCATTCTTGGCAACAAAAATCTTGTCTTCAGATCTGAAGTAGAAGGTGTACCCAATTGTTTCCTTTGGGTATCCTATGAAGACGCATTTTTCCAATTTGGGTTCGAGCTTTTCAGGTTGAAGTTTCTTGACATAAGCATCGCAACCCCAAACTTTCAGAAACGACAGCTTAGGTTTCTTGCCAAACCAAAGTTCATACGGTGTCGTCTCAACGGATTTTGACGAAGCCCTATTTAAAGTGAATGTGGCAGTCTCTAAAGCAAATCCCCAAAAAGATAGCGGTAAGTCGGTGAGAGACATCATAGATCGCACCATGTCCAACAAAGTACGATTTCGACATTCGGATACACCATTACGCTGAGGTGTTCCTGCCGGTGTCAGTTGTGAAACAATTCCACAGTTCCTTAGGTGCGTGTCAAATTCATGACTCAAATATTCACCCCCATGACCTGATCATAAGAACTTTATTTTTCTGTCACGTTGATTCTCAACCTCATTCTGAAATTCCTTGAACTTTTCAAAGGTCTCAGACTTGTGCTTCATCAAGTAGACATACCCATATCTACCCAAGTCATCTGTGAGGGTGAGAACATAACGATAGCCTCCGCGAGCTTCAACACTCATTGGACCGCACACATCGGTATGTATGATTTCCAATAAGTTGGTTGCTCGCTCCATTGTTCCGGAGAACGAAGTCTTGGTCATCTTGCCCAAAAGGCATGGTTCGCATGTGTCAAATGATTCATAATCAAGAGACTCTAGAAGCCAATCTGCATGGAGCTTCTTCATACGCTTGACACCCATATAACCAAGGCGGCAATGCCACAAGTATGTGGGACTATCATTATCAACTTTACATCTTTTGGCATTCACACTATGAATATGTGTATCATCACGTTCGAGATTCATCAAAAATAAACCATTGACCAGCGAGGCATGACCATAAAACATATCTCTCATATAAATAGAACAACCATTATTCTCGGATTTAAATGAGTAGCCATCTCGTATCAAACGAGATCCAGATACAATGTTCATGCTCAAAGCTGGTACTAAATAACAATTATTAAGGTTTAAAACTAATCCCGAGGGTAGATGTAGAGGCAGCGTGCCGACGGCGATCACATCGACCTTGGAACCATTCCTGACGCGCATCGTCACCTCGTCCTTCGCCAGTCTCCGCTTATTCCGCAGCTCCTACTTTGAGTTACAAATGTGAGCAACTGCACCGGTATCAAATACCCATGAGCTACTACGAGCGCTGGTAAGGTACACATCAATAACATGTATATCATATACACCTTTGACGTTGCCGGCCTTCTTATCTGCTAAGTATTTGGGGCAGTTCCGCTTCCAGTGACCCGTTCCCTTGCAATGAAAGCACTCAGTTTCAGGCTTGGGTCCATTCTTTGGCATCTTCCCGGCAACTGGCTTACCGGGTGCGACAACTCGTTTGCCGTCCTTCCTGAAGTTCTTCTTACCCTTGCCTTTCTTGAACTTAGTGGTTTTATTGACCATCAACACTTGATGTTCTTTCTTGATATCCACCTCCGCTGATTTCAGCATTGAATACACCTCGGGAATGGACCTCTCCATCCCTTGCATATTGAAGTTCAACACAAATCTCTTGTAGCTAGGTGGGAGCGACTGAAGGATTCTGTCAATGACCGCTTCGTCTGGGAGATTCATTCCCAACTGAGACAAGCGGTTGTGCAACCCAGACAACTTGAGTATGTGCTTGCTGACAGAACTATTCTCCTCTATCTTACAACTGTAGAATGCGTCGGAGACGTCATATCTCTCGACTCGGGCATGATCTTGGAAAACCATTTTCAGCTCTTGGAACATCTCATATGCTCCGTTGTGCTCAAAACGCTTTTGGAGCCCCGATTCTAAGCTGTAAAGCATGCCGCACTGAACCAGGGAGTAATCATCACAACGTGACTGCCAGGCGTTCATAACATCTTGGGTTGCCGGGAGAACGGGTGCATCACCTAGCGGTGCTTCAAGGACATATGATCTCTTGGCAGCTATGAGGATAATCCTCAGGTTACGGACCTAACCCGTATAGTTGCTACCATCGTCTTTCAGCTTGGTTTTCTCTAGGAACGCGTTGAAGTTGAGGGCAACATGAGCGTGGGCCATTTGATCTACAAGACATATTGTAAAGATTTTAGACTAAGTTCATGACAATTAAGTTCATCTAATCAAATTTAATGAACTCCCACACAGATTGACATCTCTCCAGTCATCTAAGTGATACACGATCCGAATCGACTAGCTTGTGTCCGATCATCACGTGAGACGGACTAGTCATCAACGGTGAACATCTTCATGTTGATCGTATCTTCTATACGACTCATGTTCGACCTTTCAGTCTTCCGTGTTCCGAGGCCATGTCTGTACATGCTAGGCTCGTCAAGTGAACCCTAAGTGTATTACGTGTGTAAATCTTGCTTACACCCGTTGTATGCGAACGTTAGAGCCTAACACACCCGATCATCACGTGGTGCTTCGGAACAACGATCCTTTGCAACGGTGCATAGTTTGGGGGAACACAATTCTTGAAATTTTCATTGAGAGGTCATCTTATTTACTACCATCGTTCTAAGTAAACAAGATGCATAAACATGATAAACATCAGATGCAATCAAATAAAGTGACATGATATGGCCAATATCATTTTGCTCCTTTGATCTCCATCTTCGGGGCACCATGATCATCTTTGTCACCGGCATGACACCATGATCTCCATCATCATGATCTCCATCATCGTGTCTTCATGAAGTCGTCTCGCCAAACATTACTTCTACTACTATGGCTAACGTTTAGCAATAAAGTAAAGTAATTACATGGCGTTATTTAGTGACACGCAGGTCATACAATAAATAAGACAACTCCTATGGCTCCTGCCGGTTGTCATTCTCATCGACATGCAAGTCGTGATTCCCTATTACAAGAACATGATCAATCTCATACATCTCATATATCATTCATCACATCTTCTTGGCCATATCACATCACATAGCACTTGCTGCAAGAACACGTTAGACGTCCTCTAATTGTTGTTGCAAGTTTTTACGTGGCTTCTATAGGTTTCTAGCAAGAACGTTTCTTACCTACACCAAAAACCACAACGTGATATGTCAATTTCTATTTACCCTTCATAAGGACCCTTTTCATCGAATCCGATCCGACTAAAGTAGGAGAGACAGACACCCGCCAGCCACCTTTATGCAACTAGTGCATGTCATTCGGTGGAACCAGTCTCACGTAAGCGTACGTGTAAGGTCGGTCCGGGCCACTTCATCCCACGATGCCGCCGAATCAAGATTTGACTAGTAGCGGCAAGAGAATTGAACAAAATCAACGTCCACAACTTGTTTGTGTTCTACTCCTGCAAGATGCTATGGAAAGACCTAGCTCAGATGCCACTGTTGGGGAACGTAGCAGAATTCAAAAAATTCTACGCCTCACCAAGATCAATCTAAGGAGTTCATCTATCAACGAGCATAAAGGAGTGCATCTACATACCCTTTGTAGATCGCGAGCGGAAGCGTTCAAAGGAACGTGGATGATGGAGTCGTACTCGTCGTGATCCTCGTCACCGATGATCCCAGCGCCGAACGGACGGCACCTCCGCATTCAACACACGTACGGTACAACGACGTCTCCTCCTTCTTGATCCAAGAAGGGGGGAGGAGAGGTTGATGGAGATCCAGCAGCACGACAGCATGGTGGTGGATGCAACGGGAAAAGCTGCACGGCTTCGCCGAGAACCTGCGGGAGGAGTAGGAGATATAACGGTGGGGAGAGGCGCCAGGGGCTGAGGTGCGGCTTCCCTCTCTCCCCCCACTATATATAGGGGGCCAGGGGGTGCCGGCCCTAGGAGATCCAATCTCCTAGGGGGGCGGCGGCCAAGGGGGGTGGCTTGCCCCCCAACCCTAGGGGGGCGCCCCCACCCCTAGGGTTTCAACCCTAGGCGCATGGGGGGAGGCCCATGGGGGGTGCGCCAGCCCACTAGAGGCTGGTGCCCCTCTCCCTACGGCCCACGGGGCCCTCCGGGATGGGTGGCCCCAGCCGGTGGACCCCCGGGACCCTTCCGGTGGTCCCGGTACACTATCGGTGACCCCCGGGACTTCCTATATATTATTCTTTACCTTCGGACCATTCCGGAACTCCTCGTGACATCCGGGATCTCATCCGGGACTCCGAACAACATTCGGGTTTCCGTGTGCATATATCTCTATAACCCTAGCGTCACCGAACCTTAAGTGTGTAGACCCTACGGGTTCGGGAGACACGTAGACATGACCGAGACGACTCTCCGGCCAATAACCAATAGCGGGATCTGGATACCCATGTTGGTTCCCACGTATTCCTCTATGATCTCATCGGATGAACCACGATGTCAAGGATTCACTTAATCCCGTATATAATTCCTTTTGTCTATCGGTACGGTACTTGCCCGAGATTCGATCGTGTCACAGCCCTAGCTTCCCCTGTTGTCTTTGCTTGCTCTCCATTTCATCATGTTTATTTTCAAAGGAAACTTGAAATGGGGATGATTAAACCCTAGCACCAAATCAAGGCAATTAGGTTTAACCTAAAATCATTTCCAATGACCAAAATGCCTTCATCAATGTTTGATAATTTTGGCAAGGCTTTGAGACCAAACCAAAAATACTGAACATTTTTGTGGAATATTTTGGGCACTGATTTAAATGATACCATATTTGCATTTGGGCATTTAAATTTTATATATTAATTTTAAATGTCCAAATATTCATGAACTGAAATGTTGGCTGTTGGAAATAATCCAAACAGTGGCCACAATCAGTCTCATGATTTTTTAAAAATGCTCTAGCATTTTTATTAAAGCCAAAATAATTACAGAAAATAGAAAACAGAAACTAAATTAGAAATTAGTGAGAGAGAGAAGTACCTGGGCTGCTTACCTGCCACAGCCACCGGCCCAGTTAGACGGCCCAGCCCACCAGGGGCAAGGGCGTCTTCAACCTCCTGCCAGGAGGACAGGCAGGTGCGTGGCGACGGCACGCGCGCCAGCCTCCACCTCCTGCTTGCCGCGAGCCACGTCGACGCCGCGGATGACCACCCCACTGCCGTCCGGATCGATCTGACCTCTCACTCGCCCCCTTTCTCCCTCCCTCGTCTCTCCCGAACGCCGGCCGACGCGCCCGTGAGCACGCCGTTGCCGTAGCCGTAGCCACCATGACCCCCTCGCCTCTCCGACTCGTCCACGAGCTCCGCCTCCGTCTTCTACGCCTCCCTAAGTACCTATGCGACGCCGGACGCCCCCGAACGCCCTCGCCGTCGTCGTCTTCAACCGCGGCCGTCCGAGATCACCATCGTCTCTCCATCGCCTCCAGAGCCTCCCCCGAGCCGCTGACCTGCGCTTCGACCTCGCAGTGAGCTCCTCCGCCGTTTCCCCCTGTCCCCGTGGCCAGCAACTCACCGTAGCCGTCGCCCCCTTTCTTACCGTAGCCGCCGCCGCACGGGCTCATCGCCGGCGAAGCCTCGGTGACCATTTGGTCCCGCGCGTGTGTCCGTTGCACTCGCCACATCCCGTAGAGCAACCCTAGCGTGACAACCAGCTCATTTGCAAGCCGCAGCACCAACCCCGCACCCACCCGAGCTCCAGCCGCCGCAAACCTCGCCGCCGGTGCTGTTTCCGGCCACCCCAGGTCGAACAGCTTGCACCGTTGGATGCGGCCAAGTGCCAGCTTTCCAACGGGACCAACCGCGCCCAAAACCGCCCCTTGTACGCGAAACCCGACCCTCTCCGGCGAGTCACCGCAGAGGAATGAGGTCGCCGGCGAGTAACTCCGGCGTGCTGACGTGGCATCGTCGTTAGTGACTAACTAACCCAACCTAGAGTCACTGACAGTGGGCCCCAGTGCCTATTTAGTTTAGTTTAATCTTCTGTTAAGTTTAGTTAAGCCTGTTTAACTGTTGTGTCACTGACGTGTAGACCCCACCCGTCAGGTTTGACTTAGTCCAGCTGCTGACCTGCTGACGCCAGAGTGACGTCATGCTAATGCAGTATTTGTTTTCTGGGATTTTAAATAAATCAGAAATGATTTATTTATTTCAGAAAATAGCCAAAACTTCTAAAAATCATAGAAAATAAACCATAGCTCAGATGAAAATAATTTATATATGAAAATTGATCACAAAAATCCAAGGAATCTGTTTATGGAATTTTCATGCATGTTAGAACAACTTATGGCTGCTGTTTAGGGCAATTTGAATAAATGGCATTTGAATAATCACATATGGAGTTTGAATTTGAACCTTTGGTTCAAACCAACTTCATTTAATTGTGTTGCTAGTTGCATTAGCTCAATAAACATCATATTGCCATGTCACATTCATGCATCATATTGTTGCATTGCATTGATTGTGTTCTTTCTCTGTTTGTCGGTTTTGTCCCCTCTCAGTAGACGACGTTCCGACGATGAGTTCGATGACACCGATGAAGAGCTATTAATATCTTCAGAAGTGCCAGGCAAGTAGAACCCCCTTGTTCATTCCGATACAATCCCACTCTCTCGCTCCTACTCTCCTTTACTGCATTAGGACAACAACGATTGAACTGCTTTTTGTTGCGGTAGCTGAACCCCTTTCCTTTGCATGACCTGTCATTGCCACAGTAAATAGTTGAAACCCACTAGCATGAGTAGGAGTTGTTTGAGCCATGTTGTGCCTACTCATTCATGCTTTCTGGTTATGCCTGCTATTGCTTAGAGTTGTGTCAGGTCTGATTCATCGGGGATGAATTGGAATGTGGTGAACATGCCCTACTATTGAGAGCTAAGTGTGTGAACACGATTTGGTAAAGGTAGCGGTGAGAGGCCATGTAGGAGTACATGGTGGGTTGTCTCACTGGAACCGTCCTTAAGAACTGAGTTCTGTGTTAGTTGTCCAATGACAAAGCTACTACCACACATTGGGTTCCGGTAACTCGACCCCTCTCGACTTATTAATCAACATGATCTCTGTCCAGGAGTTGCAACTAGTTTCTGGTGTTTGTAGGTAGTGTTAGTAGTCTACCAAGTGGCACATGGTACATGTGGGCTTGGGGCAGACTAGGCACCGTGGCACGGTGTACCAAGCGTAGATCCATCCATCGAGGTGGGCTTGGGAACCCTGCGCACATCATTTGGGGCCGTGAGCGACACCCCGGCCGGATCTCCCCACGGATGGAACCCGAATAGGCGATAAACCTGGACGAGAGACTTGTGTGGTTAGTCAGGTCGTGGCCGACACCCTCGCCAGGCTTCCGCTTGAAGGTTGCCGAGATACACGACGTGTACATGGCGGTAAGTGGCGAGAGCGTGTGTGAAGAAGTACACCCCTGCAGGGTTAACATGAACTATTCGAATAGCCGGGTCCGCGGTTATGGACTTCTTGGATGCTTACGTGGTACATAGACAATCGAAAGTGGATACTCTAAAATACTCAAGACAAGTGTGAGTACTATGGATGGCCTTCTCGTAGGTAGATGGGAATGGATCCATAGTGGTGTATTGTTTGGTGAATATGTGGACTCGTGTGCGCCACCTCAAAGAGTTACTTGCAGTCATAGTTTAGGATAGCCACCGAGTCAAAGCTGGCTTGCTGCAGTCAAACTCCACCACCCCTTTGTTGATACTGATGCATATGTAGTTAGTTCTGATGTAAGTCTTGCTGAGTACCTTTGTACTCACGTTTGCTTAATTTATGTTTTGCAGAGAGACTTCAGTCTCGCTAGTGGTTCCGCGTGGACTTCGACGTTTAGCTTGTTACCTCAGCTACGGCCTTGTGCCCTTGGGAGGGTCTGGTAGATAGTCAGGCTTCTTAGCCTTTTTCATTTGTAGTTGTCTGTACTCAGACATGTTATGCTTCCGTTGCCTGTATGCTCTGTATGTTGGGTCATGTGACCTCTGATTGTAATAAATGCTATGATGGCTCTTCTGGGCCTTTATCTATATGAGTTGTTGAGTTATGTTGTGATGCCATGTTGTACAACGCATACTTGCATGTTATGCGTACGTGTAATGTGTATTGCTATGTGTGGGATCCGACACCTAGTTGTTTACCTTTGGTAGCCTATCTTACAGGGAAATGTCTCCTAGTGCTTCCACTGAGCCTTGGTAGCTTGCTACTGCTCCGGAACACTTAGGCTGGCCGGCATGTGTCCTTCTTCGTTCCTGTGTCTGTCCCTTAGGGGAAATGTCACGCGTTGTTCCTTTAAGTCCTTGTAGCTTGCTACGACTTGGGTTCATACGTTGATGACCGGCACGTTCGTTGCTGGGTCATGTATGCCTGTCTCTGTAATTTAGTGCCACTTTTGGTTTATAACTGGTCATGTCGGCCCGGGTTCTCTGTCATATGGATGCTAGCGAAACTATCATATACGTGTGCCAAAATGCGCAAACGGTCCCGGGCCAGGTAAGGTGGCACCCGTGGGGATACCGTGCGTGAGGCCGCAAAGTGATATGATGTGTTACAGGCTAGACCTGTGTGACTTAGGATCGGGGTCCTGACAGCTTTGGTATCAGAGCCTGACTGCCTGTAGGATTAGTAAGCCAAACTGGTCGAAGTTGTGTCTAGAAATTCCTTAGTTATATAAGGGAATTGATTGTGGAAGGGAACGTAAGGCTCTTTTTACTCCTTTACCCCATGACCTTCTGATCTGAGTCACCTTCTTCTTTCTACGGGGATTAAGAACTAGGCTTTCTCTTCTGTCTATCAGGATCACGTTAATTGTGGATTCGACCCTCAGTTCAGTTTATTCTACTTCTGCTTTTTCAACTGTTGGTCTCAGAACCTTGACATTATGATGTTAAGTGGATATGCTACCCCTTTTGCTTGGATCTCAAAAGGTGTATTCGAGCAATTGCAGCCGTTATGCTGTCCGAGTCATTCCAGGTTTCTAAATAGTCTGATGCATTTGCAACCATTCCTATCTGTTCTTAATGTCCTATTAGGCCAGATTAACCACACTAGTCGGTGTGTTGAGGCACTCTGTTACCTCGACATATATGTTGGATTTATTATTATGACCCTAGGTGTCTTAGAAGATCACCAGTAATCTAGCAATGTTTCATATTCCCGGTGTGATGATTCTGGCCATTATTCTCGAAAGCATCCCGTGATGCTATTTAGTTGGTAGGTATTCTATTCCTGGGTTCTGGAACCCAAGACTCACTCCACTCACCTCCTGTTGGTAGTATTTGCTCGTCCCTTTAGGATATTAGTAACCTTGTGATAGTCCTCGAGGTTCGTGGTATGTCATTCTTCCAATACCATGAACCGTTATGGCAGAAGTTCTTTTGAACCAAAAGACCACAACCAGAGTGCTCTTGATGAGTTCTCCATTCCACATTGTGATTCTGCCAATTCTACCTTTTTGCATGGGTTATCCGGAAGAAATATGTTGAACTCGTTCGACATGCTAGTCTATGCATTCACAACTCGGAAAGTTATATGTTCCTTTGAGTTGTCCCTTTTTAGTTGTATTCTGACTTTCGTCTATCAGTTGATAGTCAGGAGTAGTTGTGCATCTGTGTTCATCGATGCCTTTTACTCTTGTGGTCCGTCAAGCCATTCTATTCCGGAATGACTAGGAGAAACAAACTCCAGTACCTTATCCATATCTAGGATTGGGTCAAAGCAATTGTACTCCGTAGGTCAAAATAACATTCCAACTTTTGTTTTGTTCTAACTTGGAGTATTACCATCTTTATGTCAAGAATGTCATGGGAATGGCACAACCTTCTACGAACTCTTGATACAGTGATACTTCTCGCCATTATCGCTCATTCCTCGGTCTCCGTGCTTTTGTAACCGGAATACCGACAAGTAAATTGTGATGTGTGAAATCAATACTCCTAGCAACCTTGTTGCTTGGTGGTTAATGGAGGATAATCTCATTCTTAGCGTGCTGGTTACTGAACCATCATTCTAAGATTGATCGTGCTACCTAGTCCATTTATCTGGTGCACTCTTTGATCAATGAGTTAGGATTGCGTAAATCCCTCACTCTGGTGATCATATCATCTCGCCCTGAAAAGCAAGATTTTTTGTAAGCTTAATAACATATCGGTGGTTCGTGATTTTCCGATTATCTTCTCGGAAGTATTTCCAGGTTGTTCCCTGACCGCTATGTTGAGCTCGTGATCAAGTTGGTTCCTTATAAACCACCACTTCTCCAAGAATCTGTGTTGGATACCCTGAACTAGTTGGTTAAGCTAAACAACAACTTGGAGAGTTAGAAGATAAAAGCTTAATCCACATAGCTCACCTCAAAGGGATATCTTGTGTGTGTGTTGAAGATAGATGACATCTTCATCAATTGGTCCCTGTGATCAGTTGTTGGACCTATTGTCATATCAAAACTTTGATTTGAGTATGGGATATCATCAAATCAAATCAGAACCAACGATGTTCATAATGTTGTCTTACTCGTGGTTGATCCCTCGAGCATACACCATTATATCTTCTGGGTCTGACCAATGCTATCACTTTGTTCACATTTTCATGGAATTCCATCTATATGGAAACCTGGATGAATTGTTGTTGAGCCCATCAGCAACATTGTTATCTTCT
Source organism: Secale cereale (assembly GCA_902687465.1). Classification (NCBI taxonomy): domain Eukaryota; kingdom Viridiplantae; phylum Streptophyta; class Magnoliopsida; order Poales; family Poaceae; genus Secale; species Secale cereale. The sequence goes on along the minus strand of LR738709.1, from coordinate 45,680,955 downwards.
CCATGATCTATGTTGAACATCCAGCTAGTATTGGAAACTTTTATAAGCATTATCTTTATGACCCGTTTGTGAAGCATATGTACGAAAGAAAGAAGTGACTTCCTCTAATTCATGTGCATTTGATGCAAGTTGCCGCCGTGAATTCGAGAAAGCATGTTTTTACCTCCTCGGGAATCATCCCAATTCAGTCATGCATACGTGCGAAGTATCCTATGGTCTGATAGACTGATCATCTTCATTTTGTATGTATTCCTTAGCACACCAAGCCACTGGTTGATTTGTTCAAGGAGAAGAAGTTCCATCATAAGAGCTAATCATATGACTTATGTAAAGACTTCGTTATCCTTGATGATGGTTCCCCACCTGAACCCGGTAGTGTTTTATCGTAAGACTTCTACGTGGTCATGCTTGTCTTGGACAACGTGTTCATGTGTATGTAGCAGAACCAGCTCATGTTTTGGAGCTTACTACCACAGTCCATTTCCCGAGAATCTCGCAACGTCGTCTCGTCGATTTGGGTTGCAAACTTTCATTTTTCTTCCAAGGCTCGATGAGTCTGGAATATCCTGACACCAACCAGAACTGAATCTCAGGCAGATATGATGGTTGGAGTATTTTCCAAGAACTATAATAATGGTCTCTCGATAACCGGTAAAATGGATGTCGTGGCCAACACACCCAGCCGGAAGATCTATTGTTGTAGTATCTCGATTGAAGAAGTTGGCCACCTCCCCATAAGGACTTCGTAGGAATTACTCCCTAGTTGTTCCTTATGGATTATTTTTGTGCTTCCGAAGTCCGACCCTTACTTGATGGCCATGTTGATGCTTTTAAGCATTGACCGTGGTACCTAGTACACCAAGGAGAACATTAGAAGCGGAGTGCTAAATTTCTCTCGGTCGATCATCCAGATTTTGCCCTTGACTCCGCTAAGGTGAAATCTGAGAAAGTGTTATCTTCCTTTGCATCTGCATCGTCCATCGTTATTCATCATGGTAGTATGTGGTGTTGCCAGGATCCTTGACACGGATATTGGTAAAACCTTGATGGATATGGGAATTCTCAAGTTCTTGAGAGCACGCACAAGCACTAGGTGTTATCACCGGCACTAACCGGGATTGCTCCCAGTGTTCTTGGTTATGCTATAACCCCTCAAGAGTAGATTTACTCTCTACTGTTGGGATTCACCCCAGTTACCAGAATCATTCCCAGCATTTGCATTTTGTTCCCAGCTTGCACCGCCAATGTGCCATTTCACCATGGGTCCCATCCATTCCCGATGATAACCAAAATCATCCGTTGTGTTGTCTTCAACAAGGTAGTCCCCATCATCTATTATAGTTGGAGTATGTGGTTCCTTCGAACTCCTTCAAACTATCAATTGTGATTTGCCTCAAGCTGGTATAGGGAATTTCAATGATCTCTATATCAAAAGTAATTCTTTTTGCCACTTAAGGGAATAACTCTACGAGTCACCTTCGCTAAGGTGCCCCGTTTGGTGACATCGATCACCATCTTCTTAGGTGTGGAATTAGTGCCTACCAAGTGAACCTTCATCATTTGTTTCACTCCATCCCCCTGGATGTGTGTTCCGTGTCTCAGCTCAAGAGATGTTTCAACGTCTCACTCCATGAGTTGATCTCGAGTTGCCCGATCTTTCAGAAGATTGATTTTGTACAGATCTCTCGTCGTCACCATGTTGGACAACGACCTCGAAAGCAAAGATGTTAAGATTAACATGATGCTATCAATTAACGTTCATATGAAGGGCACTTGGATCATGAAGGTTGTGTTAGTTAGTGTCCCCTCTGATTTCTTACCCTATGCTTGAATCTCGGGACGAGATTCTTGTTTAGTGGGGGTGAGTTGTCACAGCCCTAGCTTCCCCTGTTGTCTTTGCTTGCTCTCCATGTCATCATGTTTATTTTCAAAGGAAACTTGAAATGGGGATGATTAAACCCTAGCACCAAATCAAGGCAATTAGGTTTAACCTAAAATCTTTTCCAATGACCAAAATGCCTTCATCAATGTCTGATAATTTTGGCAAGGCTTTGAGACCAAACCAAAAATACTGAACATTTTTGTGGAATATTTTGGGCACTGATTTAAATCATACCATATTTGCATTTGGGCATTTAAATTTTATATATTAATTTTAAATGTCCAAATATTCATGAACTGAAATGTTGGCTGTTGGAAATAATCCAAACAGTGGCCACAATCAGTCTCATGATTTTTGAAAAATGCTCTGGCATTTTTATTAAAGCCAAAATAATTACAGAAAATAGAAAACAGAAACTAAATTAGAAATCAGTGAGAGAGAGAAGTACCTGGGCTGCTTACCTGCCACAGCCACTGGCCCAGTTAGACGGCCCAGCCCACCAGGGGCAAGGGCGTCTTCAACCTCCTGCCAGGAGGACAGGCAGGTGCGTGGCGACGGCACGCGCGCCAGCCTCCACCTCCTGCTTGCCGCGAGCCACGTCGACGCCGCGGATGACCACCCCACTGCCGTCCGGATCGATCTGACCTCTCACTCGCCCCCTTCCTCCCTCCCTCGTCTCTCCCGAACGCCGGCCGACGCGCCCGTGAGCACGCCGTTGCCGTAGCCGTAGCCACCATGACCCCCTCGCCTCTCCGACTCGTCCACGAGCTCCGCCTCCGTCTTCTACGCCTCCCTAAGTACCTATGCGACGCCGGACGCCCCCGAACGCCCTCGCCGTCGTCGTCTTCAACCGCGGCCGTCCGAGATCGCCGTCGTCTCTCCGTCGCCTCCAGAGCCTCCCCCGAGCCACTGACCTGCGCTTCGACCTCGCAGTGAGCTCCTCCGCCGTTTCCCCCTGTCCCCGTGGCCTGCAACTCGCCGTAGCCGTCGCCCCCTTTCTTACCGTAGCCGCCGCCGCACGGGCTCATCGCCGACGAAGCCTCGGTGACCATTTGGTCCCGCGCGTGTGTCCGTTGCACTCGCAACATCCCGTAGAGCAACCCTAGCGCGACAACCAGCTCATTTGCAAGCCGCAGCACCAACCCCGCACCCACCCGAGCTCCAGCCGCCGCAAACCTCGCCGCTGGCGCTGTTTCCGGCCACCCCAGGTCGAATAGCTTGCACCGTTGGATGCGGCTAAGTGCCAGCTTTCCAACGGGACCAACCGCGCCCAAAACCGCCCCTTGTACGCTAAACCCGACCCTCTCCGGCGAGTCACCGCAGCGGAATGAGGTCGCCGGCGAGTAACTCCGGCGTGCTGACGTGGCATCGTCGTTAGTGACTAACTAACCCAACCTAGAGTCACTGACAGTGGGCCCCAATGCCTATTTAGTTTAGTTTAATCTTCTGTTAAGTTTAGTTAAGCCTGTTTAACTGTTGTGTCACTGACGTGTGGACCCCACCCGTCAGGTTTGACTTAGTCCAGCCGCTGACCTGCTGACGCCAGAGTGACGTCATGCTGATGCAGTATTTGTTTTCTGGGATTTTAAATAAATCAGAAATGATTTATTTATTTCAAAAAATAGCCAAAACTTCTAAAAATCATAGAAAATAAACCATAGCTCAGATGAAAATAATTTATATATGAAAATTGCTCAGAAAAATCCAAGGAATCTGTTTATGGAATTTTCATGCATGTTAGAACAACTTATGGCTGCTGTTTAGGGCAATTTGAATAAATGGCATTTGAATAATCACATATGGAGTTTGAATTTGAACCTTTGGTTCAAACCAACTTCATTTAATTGTGTTGCTAGTTGCATTAGCTCAATAAACATCATATTGCCATGTCACATTCATGCATCATATTGTTGCATTGCATTGATTGTGTTCTTTCTCTGTTTGTCGGTGTTGTCCCCTCTCAGTAGACGATGTTCCGACGATGAGTTCGATGACACCGATGAAGAGCTATTAATATCTTCAGAAGTGCCAGGCAAGCAGAACCCCCTTGTTCATTCCGATACAATCCCACTCTCTCGCTCCTGCTCTCCTTTACTGCATTAGGACAACAACGATTGAACTGCTTTTTGCTGCGGTAGCTGAACCCCTTTCCTCTGCATGACATGTCATTGCCACAGTAAATAGTTGAAACCCACTAGCATGAGTAGGAGTTGTTTGAGCCATGTTGTGCCTACTCATTCATGCTTTCTGGTTATGCCTGCTATTGCTTAGAGTTGTGTCAGGTCTGATTCATCTGGGATGAATTGGAATGTGGTGAACATGCCCTACTGTTGAGAGCTAAGTGTGTGAACACGATTTGGTAAAGGTAGCGGTGAGAGGCCATGTAGGAGTACATGGTGGGTTGTCTCACTGGAACCGTCCTTAAGAACTGAGTTCTGTGTAAGTTGTCCAATGACAAAGCTACTACCACACATTGGGTTCCGGTAACTCGACCCCTCTCGACTTATTAATCAACATGATCTCTGTCCAGGAGTTGCAATTTTTTTATGGTGTTTGTAGGTAGTGTTAGTAGTCTACCAAGTGGCACACGGTACATGTGGGCTTGGGGCAGACTAGGCACCGTGGCACGGTGTACCAAGCGTAGATCCATCCGTCGAGGTGGGCTTGGGAACCCTGCGCACATCATTTGGGGCCGTGAGTGACACCCCGGCCGGATCTCCCCACGGATGGAACCCGAATAGGCGATAAACCTGGACGAGAGACTTGTGTGGTTAGTCAGGTCGTGGCCGACACCCTCGCCAGGCTTCCGCTTGAAGGTTGCCGAGATACACGACGTGTACATGGCGGTAAGTGGCGAGAGCGTGTGTGAAGAAGTACACCCCTGCAGGGTTAACATGATCTATTCGAATAGCCGGGTCCGCGGTTATGGACTTCTTGGATGCTTACGTGGTACATAGACAATCGAAAGTGGATACTCTAAAATACTCAAGACAAATGTGAGTACTATGGATGGCCTTCTCGTAGGTAGACGGGAATGGATCCATAGTGGTGTATTGTTTGGTGAATATGTGGACTCGTGTGCGCCACCTCAAAGAGTTACTTGCAGTCGTAGTTTAGGATAGCCACCGAGTCAAAGCTGGCTTGCTGCAGTCAAACTCCACCACCCCTTTGTTGATACTGATGCATATGTAGTTAGTTCTGATGTAAGTCTTGTTGAGTACCTTTGTACTCACGTTTGCTTAATTTATGTTTTGCAGAGAGACTTCAGTCTCGCTAGTGGTTCCGCGTGGACTTCGACGTTTAGCTTGTTACCTCAGCTACGGCCTTGTGCCCTTGGGATGGTCTGGTAGATAGTCAGGCTTCTTAGCCTTTTTCATTTGTAGTTGTCTGTACTCAGACATGTTATGCTTCTGTTGCCTGTATGCTCTATATGTTGGGTCATGTGACCTCTGATTGTAATAAATGCTATGATGGCTCTTCCGGGCCTTTATCTATATGAGTTGTTGAGTTATGTTGTGATGCCATGTTGTACAACACATACTTGCATGTTATGCGTACGTGTAATGTGTATTGCTATGTGTGGGATCCGACACCTAGTTGTTTACCTTTGGTAGCCTATCTTACAGGGAAATGTCTCCTAGTGCTTCCACTGAGCCTTGGTAGCTTGCTACTGCTCCGGAACACTTAGGTTGGCCGGCATGTGTCCTTCTTCGTTCCTGTGTCTGTCCCTTAGGGGAAATGTCACGCGTTGTTCATTTAAGTCCTTGTAGCTTGCTACGGCTTGGGTTCATACGTTGATGACCGACATATTCGTTGCTGGGTCATGTATGCCTGTCTCTGTAATTTAGTGCCACTTTTGGTTTATAACTGGTCATGTCGGCCCGGGTTCTCTGTCATATGGATGCTAGCGACACTATCATATACGTGTGCCAAAATGCGCATATGGTCCCGGGCCAGGTAAGGTGGCACCCGTGGGGATACCGTGCGTGAGGCCGCAAAGTGATATGATGTGTTACAGGCTAGACCTATGTGACTTAGGATCGGGGTCCTGACAGATCGTCGGTATACCGATACCTTGTTCAATCTCTTCATGGACAGTCTCTTTACTCGTTCTGTAATCCATCATCCCATGATTAACTCCTTTAGTCACTTTGAGCTCATGATGATGATGTCTTACCGAGTGGGCCCAGAGATACCTCTCCGTCATACAGAGTGACAAATCCTAGTCTCGGTTCGTACCGACTCAACAGACACTTTCGGAGATACCCGTTGCGTACCTTTATAGCCACCCAGTTACGTTGTGACGTTTGGCACACCCAAAGTATTCCTATGGTATCCGGGAGTTGCACAACCTCATGGTCTAAGGAATAGATACTTGACACTGGAAAAGCTTAAGCATTACGAACTACACGATCTTATGCTAGGCTTAGGATTGGGTCTTGTCCATCACATCATTCTCCTAATGATGTGATCCCGTTATCAATGACATCCAATGTCCATGGTCAGGAAACCGTGACCATCTGTTGATCAACGAGCTAGTAACTAGAGGCTTACCAGGGACACGTTGTGGTCTATGTATTCACACATGTATCGCTGTTTCCGTACAATACAATTCAAGCATGAATAACAGACAATTATCATGAACAAGGAAATATAATAATAATCCTTTTATTATTGCCTCTAGGGCATATTTCCAACAACTACACCAAACTAGACGTAGGCTTTTACCTTCATCGAAGGGGCCAAACTAGTATAAAATCCATGTGTCCTTTGGCCGCTTTAACCCCTTTAAGTTAACCCGTAGCGATGGCCTCACGACTAAGTCCTTTTGCTAGGACATCTGCCGTGCTAAATCCACGACAGTTGGCGCCCACCGTGGGGCTATCGCACGATGGTTTCGAGTTCTTGAAGGGCAGCTTTGAAGGACTCAAGGGCTACACAGTGGGCCGGATGACTAAGAGTCGTCGCGGCAAGATCTACATCGACGAGGCAGGCTGGGGCCCCGAGGCCGATTCAATCGAATACGGGTACCGGGTCCCCTTCGGCGGCATCCACGTCTTCATCGGCAAGATCGGCAAACCGGGCCCTGCGCCGGACATCTTCCCCAACATCGTCGAGCGGGCTCAGCGTGCGAGTCCAGCCCGGATTCAGCCCGCCGCGAAGCGCGTTTTTGTGGGAGAAGTGCATGGAGTACAAACCGAGGACAGAATCGGACTCTGGCGGCGAGACTGTTGTCTACTCTGGCGATGAATCTTCTTCCGGAGAAACAGAGTCTTTATATCTGCTGCAGGATGGCCGATCTGAGGGTTGTTCCGATGGTGACAGTATTCCCAACCCCATCGATCCGCCAAACCGGGTTGCTGTCTTCATGGCCGGATCACAACCTGTGCAGCAGTCCTCAACAACAGTGGCGTTGACATCAGACGTGATGGGGGCTAGAGCAGGAGATCCTCCCCCGTCGCCATCTGATACTTTAACTACTTTGGTCGACACTTTGACGGCGTTATTGACAGCAGAGGTAACCTAGGCCAACAAGGAGCAGCATGATGCGGAGGTCGCTCAGGTGAAAGGCCAGATTGAACAAGCCAAGTTGGACCTGGCTGCTGAGAAAGCTAGGATGGCTACAAAGCAGGCGGAGCTTGATGCTCAGGCCTATCGACTCATGTTGGATCAGACCGCTTCACACGAGGTAATGATGAGAAGGCAACGATCTCGCTTGCCACCGGTTTATGAGGCAAGGAATCTCTTTAGCACGCCAGGAGCAGGAACCAGTAACCAGCCCGAGGTGAACCGGGCAGGAGCGCCGGGCACGGGAGCGTCGGTTCAGCCGCCGGCCGTAGAGCCAACCCGCCAGGTTGTACCATCCCAACATGTGCTCACCCCTCCTGGTCATTATTCTAATCCGTTGGATAACATAGTCGCCATCGCTTCATGATTGGCCACCCTTCCCATTGAAGGAACATCCCCCATAGCAGTGGAGGCGCGACGGGCCAGGGAGTTGTTGGACACGGCGTTAACTCAACAACATGCTTATTCTCACAACCGAGAGAGGATTCATTCGACTCCCCGCCCAAGCTGGAGTTATAGAAGACGTCTGGATGAACTGGTCGTGTCAAGCAGTGCGCGGAGTGATACGTCCAAAACGTATCTATAATTTCTGCTTGCTCCATGCCTCTTTTGTGTGATATTGCTATGATATTTATACACTTCCATACACTTTTGATCATATTTGGACTAACCTATTAACTCAGTGCACCCCAGTGCCAGTTTCTGTTTTCTGCTGTTTTTGTATTTTAGGTTTTCCCATTACGTAAACTGCCAGAAAAATTCCGGGAAAATTATATAAAAAATCAGCGTTCCGGAAGCTTCCTTGCGGCCAAAGTAGGGCCGGAGGGGGGCCACCAGGGCTCCAGGCGCCCTGGCCACGCGGCCCCCCTCCAGGCCGCGCCGGGGGGGGCGCCTGGGCCCCCCTTAGCTCCCCTGGCGACCCCCTTTGGCATATATTTAACACCCGTCGAGGAAACCCTGATTCCAGACCCCTTTTCTCCAGACGCGATTCCAATCTCCGCCGCCATTGCCATCAAGTTTCGGGGGACCAGAATTCCTGTGCCGGCACCCTGCCGGGACGGGGAAGTGCCCCCGGATTCATCTCCATCGACGTTGCTTCCTCCCTCCATGATGCGGGAGTAGTTCCTCCTCGGGGCTGAGGTTTCTACCAGTAGCTATGTGGTCAATTCTCTCTCCCATGATGTGATCTTTGTTGTGATCATAGGCTATGTTAATCTAGGGTGATCCCATGATATTTCCCCTTCCTCTATGTATTGGATTGATGTACTCACTTGTCTTTATCTAGTATAATCCCCGAGACCAAGGTGACAGTGGTCTATTGGACATGGATTAGAAAAATATTTTCATGAGTGATTTCCTCTCTTGTGTGTTGATTGAAGATTGAGAGTCTCTTGGTGCTTGTCTTTGACTATCCTTTAGATATGTTGTGGTGATTGTGGGACTCTCTTTGGATGGCCGCGGTGACATTGGGAAATCCTTAGATTGAGAACTACGAACTTTGAGGTGTGCTTTTGTAGCCCTACATAATTCTCGTCCTCTCTTGACCACGAAGGAATGACCTCCGGGTGCGTCTCCATTGCATGTTTTATGGGAAATATCATAGGCTATGTTAATCTAGGCCTTGTTTCCACCATTGCAATACCATTTGTGCTCATGTTTACCACTTGTTTGCTTGCTGCACTTTTTATTACAGATTTATATTACTTTGTTTTATCATCCATATTTTACCATCTCTTCGCCGAACTAGTGCACCTATACAACTCCTAGTTGTATTAGGTGTGTTGGGGACACAAAAGACTTCTTGTATCTTGATTGCAGGGTTGCTTGAAAGGGGTACGTTCAACCTCCACTTCCCTGAGTTCGATAAACCTTGGGTTACTCACTTAAGGGAAATTTGCTGCTGTCCTACAAACCTCTGCTCTAGGAGGCCCAACACTGTCTACAGGAATAGAAGCGTGTAGTAGACATCAAGCTATTTCTGGCGCCGTTGCCGGGGAAGTGAGTGCTTGAAGGTATATCTTTAGATCTTGCAATTAAATCTTTTTGTTTCTTGTTTTTATTTCACTAGTTATGTTTATGGAAAACCACATTCTTAGTTCGTTGCTTGTGGGAAGACGCCCCACACCTGTGGTGGTTGCTCCTCCTCCTACTGAAATTGTGCCCTATAATATACCGGCTGGTATTATCGATTATATTTTGGCTAATCGTTATGCAGGAGACAGACATCCCGGTGAACACTTGCTATATCTGTCACAACTATGTTCATTATTTAAGCTTGCAGGTGTATCAAGGGAGTTTGTCATGAGGAAATTGTTCGCCGTATCACTTATAGATAAAGCTTCAGATTGGTATAAGCTTCTCGATAACCCGCACTTGCTTGATTGGCAAGAGCTTATGTCTCTCTTTTATACTAAGTTTTATCCTCTTCATGAAATTCATCGAGACAGGAACTATATCTATAACTTTAGGTCTCGTTACGGAGAAAGCGTAGCTCAAGCTTGGGGGAGACTGAAAACGTTAATGCTAAAAAGTCCTAACCATGGGCTCCCCAAAGATGCTTATGTGGAGAGTAAGAGTACCTTTTTGCATGTGGATCATGGTAACAATGCTTTATGTGATGCTTATATTGTTGAGTTTATTCGTGATCCCACTGAAAATTATTATGAGAAGGGAACATATGCTTATAGATATTTCAATAATATCAAGTTCCCTCTCTTTATGTTGAAGGTTTTGAAGCTGCACTTGTTTTGTCTTCCTATGCTTATTGCTTTGTGCTTCAATGAATTATTCTATTGCAATATTCCTATGCATAGGAAGCATGTTAGGCTTAAATGTGTTTGATATTTGCTTCTTGATGCTCTCTTTTGCTCTTCAACTCTTATTCCTACGAGAGCATCATTAAAGTCTTAAGCCTATCTTTATGGCTATAAAGAAAGAGCTCTAGGGAGACAACCCTTGTTATCTTTGCTTTCAGTTTTTAGCGGTCTTGATGTTTGTTACTACTGTAGCAACATCATTGTATCTTTATTTTTCAGCTTTGTGCCAAGTTTAGCCTCTGATTGCAAGAAAGTTCAAAAGTTGTGACGTGCTGTCCAGGAAACAGATTCTGTCCTTGGACAGAAAAATTTGTATAAAATCACCAGATCATCTTTTTGGTCTGAAATTTTTCAACAGCGTGCTCTATACAATTGGCTTTCGGGCATCTGTTCTGAGTTTTTTGATTTGAGTTGCAGAAGTGCCCCGAAAAAATTATTTACTACCTGCTGGTCTGTTTTTCACAGATTCTGTCCTGTTTTGCCTTTCCTTCGTTTTGCAAACCTTGAGCTTGCTTATTCTTTGCAAAAACCTTTTGGCAATCTTGAGAAACAGTAGACCTTCAAGATTATCTTTATTTCCAGCAAGGAAAAATTATTTTATTATGGGTACTAACCTCGCTAATCAGATTATGATGAGTTATGTATGAAGGGAGTTTTCAAGTGTGCGAGGGAAGATGATAAAAAAGATTCAGGAGTGTCAAACGCTCAAGCTTGGGGATGCCCCCGTGCACCCCCAAGAAATATTCAAGAAGACTCAAGCGTCTAAGCTTGGGGATGCCCCCGTGCATCCCCTTCTCCATCAACAATTATCAGTTCGTCTTTCGTTCCACTATATTTTTATCACTTCATGTGTTATGTGCTATGCTTGGAGCGTCTTGATTTTAGTTTCCTTTTTAGTTTTCTTTAGCTTTGCTTGCTGTCATAACGAGTTGGAACCCATCTTTCTTTGTGTGGGAGAGAAACACGCTCCACTTCAACCTGGAACACAACATAGAATTTTCATGTCTATCTTTGCGGTGTGTGTTCTTTGTCTTTCAATAGCTACTGTCATGTTTAGCTCTTAGTTTTCATGCTTTTCTTTTTAAAGAGCTTTTGTTTAGTTGGTTGCTTGAACTCTCTTTAGTTGTCATGCTTATCTTGTTAAGAGAGTTGGCTTCTGTTGCACTGGTTGATATGTCTATGATAAAAATGCTATGTGCATAATGGTGCTTAGTAGTTCATGTTTTCTTATGGTTAGTCTCAAATAGCTGGGGGGTTCTCAATGTGTTAATGGAGTACCAACATGATTTGTTTGCCTATGATGTGGTATGGTTTAGTGATATCTTCCTCCAAGAATTTATTTTGATTGACTTGGCATATGCTCACGCATATTTAAGACTGTAAAGAAAGTCTATCAAGCCTTGATGATCTTTAATTTCTGAGTAGCGATATAACTTCCATGCCCAATTCAATGTTGCTTTGTCGTTCTGCATGATTATGACCGTCATTGCTCTTTTAGTTGGTCGCTCCCAGTCTTTTGCTAACCTTCGCCTGTACTAAGCGGACTGACTGCTTGTGCATCCAAAATCCTTTAAACCAGTTATGCCATATGAGTCCACCATACCTTCCTATACATGGTATTTACCTGCCATTCCTAACGAAGACTTTCATGTACCATCTCGAAATTATTCAAAAAAGCATTTCTCTTTTGTGCCTCTGTTTTAGCTCATGAGGAACTAGTAGTTAATTCATGATCTTTTTAAGTTGGACAAGCTTCACCCCGGGATTGCATGTCTAATGTGCAAACCCATAATACGAGAAGGAACTGGCATAGAGTGCGCCCGGCTCATTAAAAATTATACAACAAACAAACCCTCCTTCACGCTTTGTTCATGAGAAATCAGAAAACTTTCACAGTGATAAACAAAGGGGATTAAGAGGATGTGATCGTCCTCATTCGGGAGCCGTTCCTCGAAACTTGTCCAGCTCGAGAAGTAATTGAGTTATCTGCTAGCATTCGTTGACGAAATATGCATATTCCAAAAAAAAAATATTACCTCTGTTTTTAAAACCAAGAGCTCTGGTACATGTTTAGTTTTTGTTTCCGACCACGGGTTTTCAACCTTGCCATCAAAAGCCACGGTTCGAGAGTCTCCACCTTCTTTAAAGCACCAACTATTGAGAGCATGATTGTCATTCTGAGTGTAATGTGCATTGTCCCAAAGTACCATTGTCTTTTGCATGATTATGATATCGTTTATTCTGAAATCATTGTATCTAGTCATCACTTAAACTTTGGAGGTGCCCCTGCATTTATGTTTTGCTTCACTAAAGGGGGCAAGCGAGATATCACTTTGTCATATTTGCACTCCATGCTCATTGCAAATCTATTGAGTATTTCAGTATCATATTGTAAAACTTTCAGTTCTTTGTGATTTTCTCATGAGGCAACTTAATTACTACATACGCATTGTCTCAGTAAGCACTTGTCATGTGACTGTAAAAAGTCCTTATATGGTTAATAGCATGTCCCCACAGAAATTATGCTTGTTATCATTTACCTACTCGAGGACGAGCAGGAATTAAGCTTGGGGATGTTGATACGTCCAAAACGTATCTATAATTTCTGCTTGCTCCATGCCTCTTTTGTGTGATATTGTTATGATATTTATACACTTCCATACACTTTTGATCATATTTGGACTAACCTATTAACTCAGTGCACCCCAGTGCCAGTTTCTGTTTTCTGCTGTTTTTGTATTTCAGGTTTTCCCATTACGTAAACTGCCAGAAAAATTCCAGGAAAATTATATAAAAAATCAGCGTTCCGGAAGCTTCCTTGCGGCCAAAGTAGGGCCGGAGGGGGCCACCAGGGCTCCAGGCGCCCTGGCCACGCGGCCCCCCTCCAGGCCGCGCCGGGGGGGGCGCCTGGGCCCCCCTTAGCTCCCCTGGCGACCCCCTTTGGCATATATTTAACACCCGTCGAGGAAACCCTGATTCCAGACCCCTTTTCTCCAGATGCGATTCCGATCTCCGCCGCCATCGCCATCAAGTTTCGGGGGACCAGAATTCCTGTGCCGGCACCCTGCCGGGACGGGGAAGTGCCCCCGGATTCATCTCCATCGACGTTGCTTCCTCCCTCCATGATGCGGGAGTAGTTCCTCCTCGGGGCTGTGGTTTCTACCAGTAGCTATGTGGTCAATTCTCTCTCCCATGATGTGATCTTCGTTGTGATCATAGGCTATGGTAATCTAGGGTGATCCCATGATATTTCCCCTTCCTCTATGTATTGGATTGATGTACTCACTTGTCTTTATCTAGTATAATCCCCGAGACCAAGGTGACAGTGGTCTATTGGACATGGATTAGAAAAATATTTTCATGAGTGATTTCCTCTCTTGTGTGTTGATTGAAGATTGAGAGTCTCTTGGTGCTTGTCTTTGACTATCCTTTAGATATGTTGTGGTGATTGTGGGACTCTCTTTGGATGGTCGCGGTGACATTGGGAAATCCTTAGATTGAGAACTACGAACTTTGAGGTGTGCTTTTGTAGCCCTACATAATTCTCGTCCTCTCTTGACCACGAAGGAATGACCTCCGGGTGCGTCTCCATTGCATGTTTTATGGGAAATATCATGTGATTCGATTATGTTAATGTTGTTGGGAGTTGCCACTAGTGAAAGTATGATCCCTAGGCCTTGTTTCCACCATTGCAATACCATTTGTGCTCACGTTTACCACTTGTTTGCTTGCTGCACTTTTTATTACAGATTTATATTACTTTGTTTTATCATCCATATTTTACCATCTCTTCGCCGAACTAGTGCACCTATACAACTCCTAGTTGTATTAGGTGTGTTGGGGACACAAGAGACTTCTTGTATCTTGATTGCAGGGTTGCTTGAAAGGGGTACGTTCAACCTCCACTTCCCTGAGTTCGATGAACCTTGGGTTACTCACTTAAGGGAAATTTGCTACTTTCCTACAAACCTCTGCTCTTGGAGGCCCAACACTGTCTACAGGAATAGAAGCGTGTAGTAGAAATCACGGAGACGTAATCCGCTGAGGCAGGATAATCCAGCAGGAGGAGAAGCGAATGCCCAGGACGTGGTGGATCAGGCCAGGCAGCACCGGGAGGCCGAAGTAACAGCACAGTACGAAGCCCGTCAGGCGACGCCGGTTCGTCCCACCACCATAGTTGAACCGGGGGTCATGTCCAGTTCCCTGGGAGTGCCTTGTCTTATCCCCGCTTTACGGAACGTAAAACTGCCCAAGGATTTCAAAGGACCACGCAAAGTGCCCAATTACACGGCGGACCTGGCTCCGGAGGCATGGGTTGAGAGTTATGAGATGGCGATGGAGATGCTCGATGTGGATGAGGCAGCATGCGCCAAGTATTTCACAATGATGCTCGAAGGCACGGCCCGAACGTGGCTGAAGGGTTTACCGCCTAATTCCATCGGATCATGGGCTTAATTGCGGCGTCGGTTTATCAACAACTTCAAGGATACGTGCAAGCAGCCAATGTATGTCGTCGACTTAGCCGCCTGCGTTCAAGGGGAGCATGAGTCTACAAGCAGTTGGGTGCGTCGGGTATCAGAGATCTTGCATTCCTCTAATAGCATTAACCCAAGCACAGCAGTAGTAACCTTGGAAGGTAATTGCCGGTTTGAACCTTTGAGACAGAAGTTGGGACGGCTTAAACGTGATTGCAATGACATGGGGACACTCATGGGCGCTTTAGTGAAGTATGGAGACTCTGATAACACCAAACATCCAGATGCTGATGGAGACAAGTCAGGGAAGGCAAGCAAGAATGGTAAGCCGCCGCAGCCCAATCCGGCGAATCAAGGTTACAACGGTAAGCGCAAAGCGGACGGTAGTTCGGATTTTGTGGCCAACACCAATGCTCAGGAGAATGGACAGCGTCGCAAGGGTAGACCGCCTCCGCGTAATGGGAGGCCACATATTAATCTGGAACGCCAGTTGAACGTACCTTGCCCGAAGCACGGTACACCAGAAAAGCCAGCCACGCATCTCTGGAAAGACTGCTTTATTATGCAGGAATTCATGAACCAGACTAGGTATGATCACGGGCCCCCCGGTGGATCAGGCCATGGCTTCCAAGGTCTGGGTTATCAAGGTGGGGGATTCGTTTCAGGATATCAAGGTAATAACGGCAATCACAATGGGCACAATCAGCATAACCAACAGCATGGTCAGGGTGGATATAACAATCAGGGAAATCAACAGCGTCAACAGCAGCAGCAATCCGGATATCAGAATAATCCGAAGGAGCTGAGCATTGGGCAGTATCATGTCTTCACCACGAGCTTGTGCAAACGTGACCAGAAAGTTCTAAAGAGGGCAGTACATTCTGTTAAACCGGCGGTGCCACGTTTCCTGCGTTGGTCGGAACATCCCATTGTGTGGAGCAGAGAGGATCATCCGCCCCGGGTTGACAATCCGGGTCAGCTGGCTCTAGGGGTAGCACCTCAGGTGGGTGGCTATAAGTTCACCAAAGTTCTTATGGATGGAGGCAGCAGCATCAACATCCTGTATTATGAGACTTTCTCGCGTATGGGGCTGACAAATAAAAAGCTTCGACAGTCCAATACGGTGTTTCATGGGGTGGTGCCCAGTAAATCGGCCTATCCAGTTGGCAAGATCGATCTAGAAGTTACCTTTGGAGATGAGCATGACTCTAGGTCAGAGACTGTAACCTTTGAGGTGGTAAAGATCAAGAGCCCATACCACGCTTTGTTTGGGCGGCCGATTTACGCCAAGTTCATGGCTAGGCCGTGTTATGTTTATCTATAGCTCAAGATGCCAGGCCACAAGGGAACTATTACGGTCCATGGGAGCCGCAAAATTGCATTGGAGTGCGAGGAAGGTGATGCAGCTTATGCCGAAGTGGTTTGTGCAACTGAGGAGCTGAAGTTCTATAAGGACAATGTTGATCTGGCAGATATGTCTCCGCTGAAGAAACCAACCACAGAGCATGATCTGGCGTTGAAGTTCAAATCAGCTGAAGAGACTAAGCAGGTGGACTTTGTTCCTGGCGATTCGTCCAAGCAGTTCACTATCAGTGCTAACCTAGATCCGAAATAGGAAAGCACGCTCATCGAGTTCATCCGTGAGAACCGGGACATCTTTGCATGGAAGCCTTCTGACATGCTAGGTGTACCGAGGAAACTCGCTGAGCACAATCTTAATATTGATCCTATGTTTAAACCGGTCAAGCAGTATCTGCGCCGCTTCAATGAAGAGAGGCGCAAGGCTATTGGAGAAGAAGTGGCTAGGCTCTTGGCCGCAGGCTTTATAATTGAGGTGTTTCATCCGAAGTGGGTGGCTAATCCGGTGCTAGTACTTAAGAAAAATGGCACTTGGCGAATGTGTGTTGATTACACGGATCTGAACAAAGCTTGCCCAACTGATCCCTTTGCTCTCCCCCGTATTGATCAGATCATTGATGCTACAGCAGGATGTGAGCGGCTAAGTTTTTTGGATGCATACTCAGGTTATCATCATATCAAAATGGCAGTTAAGGACTAGCAGAAGACGGCCTTCATAACTCCCTTTGGAGCCTTCTGCTATGTATCTATGCCGTTTGGGCTTAAGAGTGCCCAGGCAACCTACCAACGTTGTGTGCAGAATTGCCTTCATGGGCAGATTGGGTGGAATGTCCATGCATATGTGGATGACATTGCGGTGAAGTCCAGAAAGGAGGAGACGCTAATAGCAGATTTGAAAGAAACCTTCGAAAATCTGCGGGTCTATAAAATGATGCTCAATCCGGAGAAGTGCGTTTTTGGTGTTCCGGCAGGCAAGCTCCTGGGGTTCTTAGTATCGAACAGGGGAATCAAAGCTAATCCGGAGAAGATCAAGGCGATTATATCCCTGGCTAAACCGGCGTGCATCAACGATGTCCAACGCGTGGCGGGCCGTATTGCGGCACTCAGCCGGTTTATCAGCCGTTTTGGGGAGAAGGCTATCCCGCTTTATCAGATGATGAAAAAGACAGATCGCTTCGTCTGGAGTGATGATGTTGATGCTGCGTTTGAGGACCTGAAGAGGCAATTGGCAGAACCGCCAGTCCTTGCTGCCCTAGTTGACAATGAGCCGCTGTTGTTATACGTGGCTGCTAATGCCCGTGCAGTAAGCGTTGCCATTGTGGTAGAGCGCAAGGAGGCAGGCAAAGAGTATCCGGTTCAGCGCCCGGTTTACTACATCAGTGAGGTGCTCATTGAATCAAAACAGAGGTACCCACATTGGCAGAAGCTGATATATGGAGTTTTCATGGCAAACCGGAAGTTAAAACACTACTTTCAAGGCCATCCAATCACTGTTGTCAGTTCAGCTCCGTTGGGGGATATAATCCAGAACAGAGAAGCTACTGGTCGAGTTGCAAAGTGGGACATTGAACTTAGCCCACACGGATTAAAGTATGTGCCTCGTACTGCGATAAAGTCCCATGCATTGGTGGATTTTATCAACGATTGGACAGAGTTGCAAGCACCTGAGGAAAAGCCGGATCACACATATTGGACTATTCACTTTGACGGTTCAAGACAATTGGAGGGCTCGGGGGCTGGAGTCGTATTAACTTCCCCACGAGGTGATACGTTCTGCTATGTCCTCCGTTTAATGTTCCCTTGTACCAACAATGCTACTGAGTATGAAGCTCTCCTCCATGGTCTGCGGATGGCCAAGGAAATGAACTTAAGTCGGGTTAAGTGCTTTGGCGATTCAGATCTGGTGGCACAGCAAGTATCTGGCAAGTGGGACTCCAAGGATCCGCTCATGGCAGCATACCGACGAGAGGTGGACGCTGTCGCTGGACACTTCAAGGGTTATCAGGTAGATCATATAGACCGGCGAAAGAAGGAAGCAGCCGATGCGTTAAGCCGGCTGGGTTCCCAGCGTAAACCGGTTCCACCTAATACCTTCTTGGATGAGTTGCATAATCCGTCGGTGCAGTTACCTTCAGAGGAGGACTTGGTTGTTATTGATCCGGAGGCACAATTGGTCGCGGCACTTCATGTCATTCCGGATTGGACGCTCCCTTACCTGGCATACATGAACCGAGGTGAGCTACCAGAGGACGAAGTCTTGGCTCGGCAGATAATCCGGCGGTCTAAGTCAATGACTATTGTCAATGGAGAACTTCATCATCGCAACGTTTCTGGAGCGTTTCAGCGATGTGTGTCACCAGAAGAAGGCTGTGATATTCTTAGAGAGATTCATGAACGGGGGATTGTGGTCATCACGCCAGTTCAAAATCTTTGGTGGCTAAAGCTTTTCGTCATGGGTTCTACTGGTTAACGGCCCATGCTGACGCGGAGGACTTGGTCAGAAAATGTGATGCTTGTCAGAAATTTTCACGGCGTGCTCATATACCGGCGCAGGAGTTGAGGATGATCCCAATTACTTGGTCGTTTGCGACCTGGGGGCTTGATATGGTTGGACCCTTCAAGAGATCACGGGATAAGAAAACCCACCTTTTGGTGGACGTGGACAAATTTACCAAATGGGTTGAAGCGGAGCCTGTCAGTAAGTGTGATGCGGCGACGGCGGTTCAGTTCATCAAAAAGGTGATTTTCTGGTTTGGCTTTCCACACAGCATTATAACTGATAATGGCACCAATCTATCCAAGGGGGCTATGGAAGAGTTCTATCAGCGAGAGCACATCCGTCTTGCTGTATCATCAGTAGCTCACCCTCAGTCTAATGGCCAAGTTGAAAGAGCCAATCAAGAGATCTTGAGAGGCATCAAGCCCCGGCTTATGGTACCTTTGTAGAGAACACCGGGTTGTTGGGTGGAGGAATTACCTTCTGTGCTATGGAGCATCAATACTACACCTAACAGGTCTACAGGGTACACGCCTTTCTTCATGGTATATGGAGCTGAAGCGGTCCTCCCTAGTGATATTCGTCATGACTTGCCGCGGGTGGTGGCTTATGTTGAAATGGATAATGAAAAGGAAAGGCAAGATGCGTTGGACCAGCTGGATGAAGAACGGGACACGGCGGCAGCTCGATCGGCGATTTATCAGCAAGACCTGCGCCGGTACCACAGTCGCCGGGTTAAAACCAGGACGTTTCAAGAAGGAGATCTGGTGCTCCGGCTCATCCAAGACCAGACGGACATGCACAAGCTATCCCCACCTTGGGAAGAACCCTTTGTGGCCGTGGAACATTGCTCTTCTTCGACCTTACTATACTTGAGCCATAGGCTCCGCTTTATCTACATATCTTTACAATATATATATATTATGATCAATATAATAAACCGGCGCCCCCGGTAAACCGGGGTATCAGCCATCTTTTTCATAAAGAGTATCACATGGGGGCTTCCGTATGCAAGGGAGTTTCTATGGCCTCTTAAACCGGCGCCTTCGATAAATCGAGGTATCAGTCATCTTTTTTTCATAAGAGTATCACATGGGGGCTTCCGTGGGCAAGGGAGTTTCCTATGGCCTCTTAAACCGGTGGACACATCAAGACCATCATAAGAGCACAACTCTGGTTGCTTCGGCAATTTCCACATGACGATGAAGGGCAAAAGAGAGTTTGATGCCTAGCACAACGCAAACATAGGCCCTGACGAGCAATGCTCAAACGCTACCTGGGAGCTCCTGATGCAAGTCATCAGCGAGTTGAAAACTCTTGTAGTGAACACGGCTTGGAAGCTTGGTGTATACACATAAAACCCCAGATTAACCTGCCTGCATCAAGTAAGTCACGCCGCCCAGGTAAACCTGGTACGACCCGTCGAACGTACACACAAGTCAATCCTTATGCACCCTGAACTTGGTAACGTTAAATTGACGATCATCAAGTGATTACACAAGTCAAATCTTTACGAGATTTTGAACATTGGTAGCATTTGACATTGATGATTTGGTTAAGGATTGCGGACCATCTTAACAGGCTTTGCAAAAATGGTTAATGACAGTAGCCTGGCAGCTCATAAAAAGCCTCGAATTTGGAGCCTGGCAGCTCGTAAAAAGCCTCGACTACATGGTCTTATTTGCCCAAAAACTTTATTTTTCATTTTTTATGTTTTCTCAAATCTTTATCCTCAAGGTCATTGGTTTTTCAACCAAGTCCATTGATTCAAGAGTGGATGACTACGAAGTTGCCGCTACATCTGTATTTACAGAGTTATAGCCTGGGTTATAAACACCAGTACTAATTTACAGTTAAACCAGAGCTCATTGTAACCCGGTTCGGCCTTCATGACAATCCAACAAATAATCAAGGGAATCATCAGCACTTACACCTTGAATGGTTTCTGCCGGATTAAGGTTTAGTAAGATACACTTAATCGCAGGTATGGTACATGCTTATATTTTATACACAGTTCAAGTTATTAACTTAGATCATGTGTTTGGGCAATATGACCCGTCCGGCGGTAAAACTGCCAGGACACTTTGAACTTTGTTTTGTGCAGAAACAGGTAGCATAAACCGGCAAAAGCATTGAAAGCAGGATGTATTTCAGAGGCTGCCAAATCAAAGCAATATCACAAAAGATAGTGTGGGACAAAGACAGTATCTCAACTACCCTATTACAAGGCACTGAAAGGCCCAAAAGAATATCAGTTTTTCTCATAAGTACTCAACGCATAAAGATAAATCGGAGCTGGTTTATGATTCTGCTTCAGCTCGCTGCGAAGGCTGAGGGTCAGCTTGTTCCGGGTCTTCGGCGGCTTCTTCTAGCTGTTGGAAATCAGGAGTGCTCCAGTCAATCTTGGCAAGGGCTCGGAAATAAACTTCGTCATTTATAAGTTCTGACGGATCAATGTCAGGAGCTAAGGTGTGCTTACGGACGGGTGGAATAAGATTTTCAATGTCATAGGACGGACGCTCCACCCGTACGTTCTTCATATCATAGCCCGGGTGGTATCTTGATAAGTCCGCTTCATCAGCAAGTTTACTGGCAAGAGGCCGCATATCCTTGGTCAATGCACGAAGATCATCACTGGAGAAGGCTGATCCGTCCTCCTTCATGCTTGCATAGCCGTTCATTGCCTCCGCCGGATCAAAATCAGGAACCCACGCCTTGGCTCGGGTTAAAGCCATTAGAGAGCCAGCTCTTGCGGAGGACTTCTTCACTTCGACGATGCGAGCAGGCAGAATTGACAGCTTTTGTAAGGTACCTTGGATGGTGGTAGGAGCCGGTTTATTGTGTGAGATAGCGCTGATGGCCCTCTGAGCGCCAGAATAAAGCTGCTCCACCAAAGTGTACGCAGCTTTCAGTTTCTTCCGCATGTCATCGCCAAGATGAGTGATGCGCCTCCCTGCGTAAGCATTATGAGTTAAAACGGAATAGTACATGGTTGCAAGGATACGCTTATGTCACAAGAATGTATCAAAGATGGCAGAGGTCATATCATTTATTTGCTGCCTTAACCCGGATAGCTCTTCTGTCACCGGGTTAAGAGCAGCCTCAGCATCACTGGCTCTTTTCTCCAAAGCAGCCTTTTCCACCTCCCAAGTGGACCGCTCCGCTTCAAAATCCTTCTTTAGCTTCTCCATATTAGCTAAAGCAAGGGTAAGCTCCTCCTTGGCTTTAACCGAAGCAGTCTCTTGCAAGGTTAGGCTATCCCGGAGTTTAGTTATTTCAGAGGCCCTCATGTTCAAGTCAGTCTGCCAGGATAAAGTATATCAGATATTCATAAAGCAATTCAATCAAAGTCCCAAGCACATAACAAGTTATGCACTTGACACTTGGGGGCTAATGTACATTTGCAGTAAAAGCAGGCAATTTTTTTAGACAAGTCCCAAGCACATAACAAGTTATATACTTAGCACTTGGGGGCTAATGTGACATCATTCTAAACATAGGAAAAGTCCCGGTTCACCCGCAATGGATTAAACCGGCCCTTGGGGCCCACACGTGCAAATCAAAGTTATTCTAGTTGATATACTGAAGTCCCGGTTCACCCTTAAAGGCTAAACCGGCACTTGGGGGCTACGATGGACTAAAGGTACAGTTCCAAGGCACAAGCAGGAATAAAAGACAAAGGAAAGGAAGTTACCTCATAGCGTTCCTTCATTAATTTCACCAGACCGGCTTCATAGTCACGGCTGGTGTGTAGCCGGTTTAGGTACCCGGAATGAAGTTCCTGAGAACTGAGCTGCGCATAGCTGGACAGATCGGTGTTCCATTTGCCCTTATCTTTTTGGAGAAACTCCTCCTTGGCGGTGTGCTTGGTCAAAGCGACAGGCTCTCCTGGGTGGTAAAACCGGTCCCAGTAATCTCAACGTCGTCAGGTGAAGCAGCAGTTGGCCTGGAAGGATTGACAGCAGTGGGAGTGATTTGAGCAGGACTAGCAGGAGCCGGACTAGCCCGAGCAGGGCTAGCCCGGGCAGGGCTGGCTGGTTCAGCAGTATGATCCATGGGGTCGTTCTCCTGAGCAGCAAGATCTTCTTGATCCATAGGAGGAGGATCATCATGTGGAAGCTCAGCATTGTCCTCCAAAGGATTGGCAAGTTCAGGATCTTCTGCCGGTTCAAAAGTAGTGTTGTCGACTGCCGGTTTATTCAATTTGGCCTTTTTACTAGGCTTAGGCATACTGTGACAAGTTAAGAGACAATAAAAATCAGAATGTAAAGAAGGAAAGTTAACCCGGACGGAGTGAAAAGCAGCTTACCCGTGAACAGTCTTGAGGATAGGAACTTGTGTGGCTGTCGACTCGCCAGAGGATGACAGAGGAGTTTCCTGATAATTTGGGTCAGATGGATTAAGAGGTTGGCGAATAAGGCCTGCTTTGGGATGAAGAGCAGTTGGACTAAGTAAAACCTCGGAACGACGCCTTCGAACCGGAGTGTGAGTTAGTCCGGTGGATTCAACCACATGGCCACTGTGGCGAGTGGTGCGGCGAGCTTCATGTTGCTGTTTCTTCAAAAGAAAGTTTGGATCCAGTTGAGCATATGGATGAGAAAACTGAAATTTCCGGACTACCCGACGAATTTTTGGTGGCGGTGGTTCTGAATCGGAGGAAAGAGAGATTACCTCAACATCGCCCGCTTTACTGCCTTCAGCCAGACCCTGGGAACAGTCATTGTTAATAAAAATGTTGGTAAAAGAAAGGCTAAAAAGTCATAAGAACTAGGTGGTACCTCAGAGGCCGGATCATCTTCCTCCGCATTGGATCCGGATGCGGCAGTGGGTTTCTTCTTGTGCTTCTTCATAGCCAGGGTATTTTTGCGAGATAGCTTCGCCGGTTTGTCCTGGGTATTCCTCTTCCAGAAAGGGTCATTAGCCTGTTTACAGGGAATAAATGCACATTAAGCCAAGCAATATGGATGGATTAAACAAAGTAAAGGGACAGAAGAATCTTTTACCGACGGCGGTTTATTGGTCACGCAGAAGGGTGCCAATCCGGTCTGACTGCATTCTTCTAGAGGTATATTCAGCAATTTCTTGACAGATTCATTAACCTCAGTTTCTGATAGCACCATATCCGTGTGGCGCAAAGGGTCCTTGGGGTTTCCAGTATACTCACACATTAAACCGGAACGCCGGCTTAACGGGAGAATGCTCCAAGAGAGCCAGCAACAGATGAAATCAACTCCTGTCAGTCCATTGGCTACGAAGTCCCTGAGCTTTGAAAGCTGAGGGGCATATTGAGCTCGCTTCTGGGCACTTAAGCGCTGAGGAAAAGGATGGCTCTCTAGAAGGCGGTGGGGGCGATAACTCGGCATTGGATTTTCCCCTTCTGGTGAAGTGTCAACACAGTAGAACCAAGTTTGATTCCATTCCTTGGGATGGCTGTGGAGAGTAGCGTGAGGAAAGCTAACATCTTTCCTCTTCTGAATACTCATTCCGCCAAGTTCAGTATTTGGGCCATCATGAAACTTAGTCCGACGGTTTAAATGGAAGAAGTCTCAGAATAGCTCCACTGTTGGTTCCTCTTGCAGATAGGCTTCAGAGAAGACTTGTGATGTAGGGTGGAACCCTAATCAGCGGATCTTTCACGTTCTGGAGAGTGTCCCACGATGAACACGGAGAATACAAGGAGGAAGACGGGGGAAAACACAAGAGGAAACACTCAAATCAACACGAAGATAATCACACAAGCGCTAGATCCACGATACATAGTGCGATACATGATCCATAGTCAACGATGGTGATACAAGGATAGTCTTCTCCGTGAGGAGGTCTTGGAATCCCGGAGGATCTTCTCCGATGTGGAGGCCTTGAATCCGTAGTGGATCTTCTCTGTAGAGGCGCACGGTCTCGTGGGAGAAATCCACACAAGTCTGAGAAATGAGCTAACCAACAGCTACCTCGAAAGGAGGGAAGTCAACGGGTATATATTACACAGATAGGCACCGTCGGGGCAGACGTCCGTTGGTTACCGGACGTCCGGTGGTTCCGGAGGGACCGGACGTCCGGTAATCCTAGGATTTCTGCTATTTATCTTCTGTTGCCGTTGTCACGGACGTCCGGTGGCTTCCGGTCGTCCGGTCGTCTGGGAGAGGCCGGATGTCCGGTGTCTTCCGGTCGTCCGGTGCCTGGAAGTCGCCGGTCGTCCGGTGCAGGCCGGACGTCCGGTGCCTGTAGCATCTTCAGCCTTCCTTCTTCTTGTCTCGTGTACTTGTCGGGCCTGTCATCTTGACCATTGTGCAGAGCTGTCCCGTGGCCTTCGTCCAAGCACCTGAGTATGCACAGAGTCCCTGATGAAGGTAGAAGCCATGTCTCAAGTGAATCCGAAGGATGTAGAGAGAGGAGCGAAGTCACCTCGGTCTCGAGAGCTCTTGCACGGGCTCGAGTCATTGGTCCTTTGGGCACTTGGTGAGGTGAAGGAGGGTCCATGGGGATGTCCTTGGGATGCTCCGCATCATCTCCCCTCCCTTGGGAAAGATCCGACCTCGGATCGAAATCTTCATCACCATGGAAAGGAGAAAGATCCTTGACGTTGAAGGTGTCGCTCACGGAGTACTTGTCTCGAGGGAGGTCGATCTTGTAGGCGTTGTCGTTGTAGCGAGCTAGCACCTTGAAGGGTCCGTCGGCGCGAGGTAGAAGTTTGGACTTGCGCTCGTGTGGGAAGCGGTCCTTGCGAAGATGAAGCCAAACAAGATCTCCCGGTTGGAACACCATTGGTGCCTTGTTGACGTTGAGCTTGGTGGCGAGACGTTGGACTTGGCGCTCGATCATTGCCCTTGTATCTTCGTGCACCTTCTTGAGATAGCTTGCTCGAGCACTTGCGTCCATGTTGATGCGCTCTTGTAGAGGTAGAGGTAGAATGTCCAATGGAGACAACGGATTGAAGCCATAGACAACCTCGAATGGCGACTTGCCGGTGGTCGAATGTCTTGCGCGGTTGTAGGCGAACTCGGCGATGGGCAAGCAATGCTCCCATTCTCGGATGTTCCTCTTGATCAACACACGAAGAAGAGTGGAAAGCATGCGGTTTCATCACCTCCGTCTGGCCGTCCGTTTGTGGATGGTACGCCGAAGAAAAGAGTAGCTTGATTCCGAGCTTGGCACATAGTGTTTTCCAAAAGTAACTCAAGAACTTGACGTCCCGGTCCGACACGATCGTTTTTGGCACGCCGTGTAGACGAAGTATCTCCCTACAAAAGAGAGTTGCAACATGTGAAGCATCGTCGATCTTGTTACAAGGAATGAAATGAGCCATTTTAGAGAATCTATCTACCACGACAAGCACGGAATCTTTGCCATTTTGAGTTCTAGGCAAGCCAAGTATGAAATCCATGCTTATGTCTTCCCATGGATGGTATGGAATAGGAAGAGGCATGTAAAGACCATGAGATTGAGCTTTGGACTTAGCTTTGCGGCATGTAGAACATCGGTTGGTGAGGCGTGAGACGTCACGAAGCATCTTGGGCCAAAAATAGTTCTTAGAGAGGGTAGCAAACGTCTTGTCGCGTCCAAAGTGTCCCATGAGTCCTCCTCCATGAGATTCCTGCAAAAGGAGCAAACGAAGCGAAGACTCGGGAATGCAAAGTTTGTTAGCTCTCATAAGATATCCATCCTTGATGTAGTAATGTTCCCAAGAAATGTGAGTCAAGCACTTAGCATAAGCATTTACAAAGAAAGGATCATGCTCATATAAATCTTTAATATGTTCAAAGCCAATCACATTCAACTCAAGTTGTGTTACAAGCATGCATTTGCGGGAAAGCGCGTCCGCCACAACATTTTCTTTGCCCTTGATGTATTTGATGACATAGGGAAAAGACTCAATGAACTCACTCCATTTAGCATGATGCTTGTTCAACTTAGTTTGACCTTTGAGATACTTGAGTGTCTCATGGTCCGTATGAAGAATGAATTCATGAGGTCTAAGATAGTGTTCCCAAACACGTAGAACTCTCACCAAGGCATAAAGCTCTTTATCATAGATGGGGTAGTTAAGTTGCGCTCCCGATAGCTTTTCGCTAAAGTACGCAATTGGGCGCTTTTCTTGCATTAGCACGCCACCTATGCCGGTACCACTAGCATCACAATGAATCTCAAACGGTTTGTCAAAGTTTGGTAGGGCTAGAAGTGGTGCGTGCGTGAGCAAGCTCTTAAGCTCATTGAACGCGGTGTCTTGCGAAGGACCCCAAATGAAGGGTGCGTTCTTCTTGCTCAAAGCGTGTAGAGGCATAGCAATGGTGCTAAAGTCCTTCACGAAACGTCGATAGAAACCGGCTAGACCAAGGAAACTACGCACTTGCATGAGATTCTTTGGTTGAAGCCAAGTTTTAATTGCTTCAATTTTAGTTTCATCAACGTGAACACCTTGAGAAGACACGACAAATCCTAGAAAGACAACCTTGTCAACGCCAAAAGTGCATTTCTCCATATTAGCGTATAGTTGTTGTTTGCGAAGTGCTTGCAAAACTAGTTGGACATGGTCAACATGTTCTTCAAGCGACTTGCTAAAGATGAGAATGTCGTCAAAGTAAACCACTACAAAGACGCCTATATAGGGTCAGAGAACAAAATGCATAAGACGCACGAAAGTGCCGGGTGCTTCCGATAAGCCCATTGGCATAACAAGCCACTCGTATAACCCGAACTTGGTTTTGAAAGCAGTTTTCCACTCATCACCCTCTTGAATGCGAATTTGGTAGTAACCACTTTTAAGATCAATTTTTGAAAATATGGTGGCACCACATAATTCATCAAGCATGTCGTCTAAGCGTGGAATAGGGTGACGGTATCTAACGGTGATAGCATTTATCGGACGACAATCGGAGCACATGCGAAAACTTCCATCTTTCTTAGGCACGAGGATAACGGGAACGGCACAAGGGCTTAAGCTTTCACGTACATGACCTTTGTCGATGAGTTTTTGCACTTGCCGTTGTATCTCCTTTGTTTCCTCGGGGTTGACGCGGTAGGGAGCCTTGTTTGGAAGTGGTGCGCCGGGTACAAGGTCGATGCGGTGTTCTATCCCGCGAAGTGGAGGTAGACCCGGAGGTAGCTCATCGGGAAAGACGTCCGAGAATTCCTGCAACAATTGAGACAACACGAAAGGTGGAGGTGGTGAAGTGTTAGTAGGTTTGGCTTCCCCTTTGCATAAAAGCACAAGGTGGAAGACGCTCGATGGGTTCTCACACACTTCTCTCATCTCACGTTTGGTGGCAAATAGAACTAGTTGCTTCTTGTCGCTCATCGTGGAGGCGCTCATATTGGGCTTGTGGCTCTCGCTCTCTTTTTGGTGGCTCGCTCTCTCACCATTCTCTCCATGATGGGTGGTAGGTAAAAGCTTGTCGGCGGCTACTTGACTTGGAGTCATTGGTCGGAGCACGAATTCCTTGCCCTTCATCTTGAAGTGATAGTGATTTGTCCGTCCATTGTGTGTGACTCCACGATCATATTGCCATGGGCGTCCAAGAATAAGGTGGCACACGGACATGGGTATCACATCACATTCGAGGGTGTCCTCGTAGGCGCCAATCTTGAAAGAGACTTGCACGGTGTGCTCGACTCGAAGAATTCCGGCGTCGTTGAGCCACTGGACCTTGTAGGGGTGAGGATGCTTCGTCTTGACCAAATGAAGCTTGTCGCATAGCTCTTCGTTTGCCAAGTTGTGGCAACTTCCTCCATCGATGATAACCTTGACGGAGCGTCCATTGATGCCGGCCTTCGTATGGAAAATATGACATCGTTGGTCGTCATCTTGTTGATGTTGGAGTGTCAAGACTTTGGAGACAACAAGGTTGGGGCTTGAGTCATTGTCGCAAAACACTTGATGGTCTTCTTCTTCATTGACTTGGCGATGCATAGCGACATGCTCAAGTGCTTCCATCTCATCATCGCTCATCGAGTCATAAGATCCGTCGTCGTTGATGATCATGGTGCGAACGGTCTTGCACTCAAATGACTTGTGGCCTCGTCCTTGGCACTTGAAACATTTGATGGAGCTCGTCTTGTTATTGTCTTCGGTAGGAGTTGTAGTTGAGGAAGCTCTTGGCTTGAAGTTGTTGGTAGAAGGTGGACGACTCGATGTAGTCGCATTCTTGTAGCTTGACTTGTCACCGAAGTTTGTAGATGGCTTGGTAGAGGTAGGAGGAGTAGCTGAAGTCGTTGAAGCTTGGTTGTAGGAGCCGAAGTTCTTGGAGTTGAACTTGGAGTACTTGTAGTCCTCTTGAACTTGTCGCTCCGCTTTGGTTGCTTGATGTACTAGCTCGAGGAGATTGTTGTATGGTTGGAAGTCCGCAATCTTCTTGATGGGATAGTTGAGTCCATTCAAGAATCTCGCCATAGTTTGCTCGTCATCTTCCGTGATGTTTGCTCGTATCATGGTAATCTCCATCTCCTTGTAGTACTCTTCAACGGACTTGGTACCTTGCTTGAGGAGTTGTAGCTTCTTGAACAAGTCACGATTGTAGTGTGTAGGCACAAAGCGTGCTCTCATGACTTCCTTCATTTGAGCCCAAGTGGTGATAGGAGGTTCTCCTTTGGCTTCTCTTCTCTCTATGATTTGCTCCCACCAAATGAGAACATAGTCTTGGAACTCAAGGGATGCCATTGCGATCTTCTTCTCTTCATCGAAGTTGTGAAGGCGAAAGATCTTGTCAACTTTCAATGCCCATGAGAGATAGTCTTCGGGATCAATGCTTCCGGAGAACTTTGGCATGGTGAACTTGAGCTTGCCATAGCGATGCTCGTCATTGTTTCCTTGCCTATTGGGAGGGCGATCTCGATTTTGGCAGTTTGCCATATCTTGTTGCTCTTGAGGATGTAGACATTCTTGTTGGGGTTGTTGCTCTTGGCGCGCTTGAGGAGGAGCTTCTTCTTGCATTCTTGCTTGATGGCGCATCTCTTGCATCTCATCGCGAAGGAAATCCTCTTCTTGACGAGTTTGTCGAGTGCGGGCTGCCACATTGCGATGTGCATCTTGTAAAGCACGTTGCGCCTCCATAGCTTGAGCTTCTCGACGTTGTTGTGCTTGGCGGTTAGCCTCGGCGTCTTGTTCTTCTTGATATTGACGTGCTCGCTCTTGTTGTTGTTGGCGTAGTCGTTGCCGTTCTTGTGCTTGCTCAAGTGTAGCTTGGTTTTGACGACGTCGGCTTTCTTGCTCGTCGAATAGCTCTTGTGAACTCTTGTCATGTAGAGGATGACGGTGGTCATGTCGAGCTTGACGTGCGGCTTGACGAAAAGTGTTGGACGTAGGTGTACTTGAGTCTTGCGTGGAGTCGGTGTGTCGACTTGAGCGGCTTCGTCTTTGAGAAGATGTTGAGGAAGAACGTCGGTTGATTATCAATGTCCGGAGCTCATTGTATTGAGTAGTCATGTTGGTGTTGATGAGGTCAAATTGTTCTTTTGTCCTTGCTTCAAATTGGCGCGCGTCCTCGGCGACTTGACCAATGTACTCGCGCATAGCTTCACTCTCTTGATGTAGAGCTCGTTGGACACCGAATAGATGTAGTTTGGTGACGTAGTTGTTCGCTTCTTGAGGATCGTCGAAGATCGGGTTGGAAGATGTACTTGGCCTATCCATCATCACAAGCAAGTATGTGAGTGAGAGAAAGGAGAAGACAATATCAATGTACCTTAACCGAGGTTGAAAATGGATCAATGATCACGCAATGATGTAACCCGGAAATAGCACTATTGGTACCACTTCGTGTCGATTCTCACACCTACACAAGTAAAGCTTTGAGAGGAGCTTGGTTAGGATGTGGCACAAATTCAATGCAATCGTCAAAGTGACTCAATGATGTTGAAAATGGTTCACAATTTGCTCATGCAACAAGTAGATCACTAGCAAAGAGTAGCACACGGAACACACGCACGGAAAGATAAATGTGGTTGTGCAACCAAGGGTGGGCGAAAATGTGGAAAACCACGGAAAATGCTCGTGTTGCACAACACTAGAGAGACGCTAACCGATTGCGTAATAGGCGGATACGCACTTGTGCACGACCTATAAGAGGCAAAACGTAACGACTATCTATCACAAGTATGCTATGAGTGTATGATGTGCCGATGCTTGAGCACAAGATGATGTTGCTATGATGTATGATCTCTTTTGATGCAAGGCGTATGATGCTATTGTGTTTTTGCTTTGGTGGCTCTTTTGCTTAAAAGCTTGTGAGCTCTTTCTTTGGGCACATATGCATGCTTCTCGGATCAAGGTAGCTATTGTGTATGCGGTACACTCTTGTGTCACACGGAGATATGCAAGATACCAAGATGATGTGGTGTTACTCACAATGATGTAGTATGCAATATCTATGACTATCACTAATGTGCACAAGTGTCGTGGCCCGGCAATACTCAAATGGCTAGTCTCAATGGGAAAGCTACGCAAAGATGGTTCATAGGGTGGCAATGCAAGTGCAAGGTAGAATGAGCGAAGTGTCGTCGATGTTACCGTCCTTGCCGAAGTTGAGCGGTGGTGTTGTCGAAGTCTTGCCGTTCCAAGGTAGCCTAAACATCCAAGGAAACGGTGAAACCACAACTCATGTATCCAAGGCAAAGGGAGACACACTTTCCAAACTCGGAGCGGGTAAGCGATGGTGGTTGCGGAAGGTGGGATGAAAGGTAGGTGGTAGCGGAAGGTGGTACCGAACTGAACAAGTCAGCCTCGTCAGGTTTTGTCGGACGTCCGGAAGTTCCCGGTCGTCCGGTCGGTCGGATGGGGTCGGACGTCCGGAAGTTGCCGGAAATCCGGTAAAAGCTTCTGTAAACGGGGTGCCGGTCGTCCGGTGTTTAGCGGACGTCCGGTGTCTCGAGGGGTGCCGGACGTCCGGTAAACGTCGGTCGTCCGGTAGGTCTGGGACTGTGGGTGGTGGAATCTGTGGAGAAATGGTCGAACGTGGTCGAATTTGCGGTGGAAAAGGGGGAAAAGGTGGGGAAATGCTAGATCGACACGTGGCACAACAAATCCATGGAGCAAAGTCAACAAAATCTTGCCAAATCAATAGATCAAAAAAAAATTGGGGTTATTTTTGTGGGGATTTTTTGAAATTGGGAAGAACACAACAAAAACAAGCTAGAAAATAGTGTGTGGGGCTCCAAAATCGTGATCAACCTTGCTCTGGATACCAAGATGATGTAGGGTGGAACCCTAATCAGCGGATCTTTCACGTTCTGGAGAGTGTCCCACGATGAACACGGAGAATACAAGGAGGAAGACGGGGGAAAACACAAGAGGAAACACTCAAATCAACACGAAGATAATCACACAAGTGCTAGATCCACGATACATAGTGTGATACATGATCCATAGTCAACGATGGTGATACAAGGATAGTCTTCTCCGTGAGGAGGTCTTGGAATCCCGTAGGATCTTCTCCGATGTGGAGGCCTTGAATCCGTAGTGGATCTTCTCCGTAGAGGCGCACGGTCTCGTGGGAGAAATCCACACAAGTCTGAGAAATGAGCTAACCAACAGCTACCTCGAAAGGAGGGAAGTCAACGGGTATATATTACACAGATAGGCACCGTCGGGGCGGACGTCCGCTGGTTACCGGACGTCCGGTGGTTCCGGAGGGACCGGACGTCCGGTAATCCTCGGATTTCCGCTATTTATCTTCTGTTGTCGTTGTCATGGACGTCCGGTGGCTTCCGGTCGTCCGGTCGTCTGGGAGAGGCCGGACGTCCGGTGTCTTCCGGTCGTCCGGTGCCTGGAAGTCGCCGGTCGTCCGGTGCAGGCCAGACGTCCGGTGCCTGTAGCATCTTCAGCCTTCCTTCTTCTTGTCTCGTGTACTTGTCGGGCCTGTCATCTTGACCATTGTGCAGAGCTGTCCCGTGGCCTTCGTCCAAGCACCTGAGTATGCACAGAGTCCCTGATGAAGGTAGAAGCCATGTCTCAAGTGAATCCGAAGGATGTAGAGAGAGGAGCGAAGTCACCTCGGTCTCGAGAGCTCTTGCACGGGCTCGAGTCATTGGTCCTTTGGGCACTTGGTGAGGTGAAGGAGGGTCCATGGGGATGTCCTTGAGATGCTCCGCATCAACTTGGAAGTTGCAAATATTTGATACAGAGTTGGGACCTATGTCTTGGGGATGGAGCTGAAAATCTGCAACACGTCGCGGAAAAACTTTGACCCTGGGGGTTAAAGCCGAGGGCCAGGTGATCGAAAAAGACAATAATTTCTCCCTCCTTAGGCTGAGGAGGACACTCCTTTCCGGGGGCTCTCCAGTGAAGGATATCCTTTGGGCCTAAAGCGCCAATGGAGGCCATCTTTTCCAAGTCGTCCTCAGTGATCCTAGAAGGGACCCAGTTGCAGGAAACGAACTGTTTGGCCGCGGTAGTCATCTTTTCAAAAGGGAAGGCTGAAAATACAATAAAGATCTAGTTTATGATCCACGGAGATTTAAACCGGTATATTCTATGAAGGTACTAGTCTAACTGGCGGTTTAAGCAGGGGCCTAATGGTATCTGCCGAATTAAACATCCGGAACAGCTATAAGCTTGACGTCTACCGGATTATGAAGTTTGAAAAGGAAAGTTAAACCGCCGAACACAGGCAGGTAAGGCGCAGATCTAAAGTGTGGGGAAACAATTTTCACACAAGCAGCAGTAAGATATGGATCTACAGCATATGGAAAATTCAAAGTTAATTCAAAGTATATTCAGCGGAAACAGTGAAGGTCTTGAGCAGATTTAGTCCAGACTAATCGTATTGGGAAGGACAGATTACAATGACGGAGCGGAGTCATGCTAACAATAGTTGACCTAAAAAGTTTGAAGATCTACGGCTAGACACTATCTATGGCGAAGAACCACGAAGAACAGGAACTCATCTATGAACGCGCAGGAAACCCTAGAACTGGGATCTACGGGAAGGAAATAAGTGAACATACCTGAGGAAACGGAGGCGGAAAGGCGCTGGCGAATTTCTGGACGCGTTCAGGTTGATGCAGCGGCCGGGCTCGACGGAGGCACAGAACTCGGCGGACGGCGGCGGAGCTCGAGCGTCAGAGGACAGAGGAAGAAGAAGCAAGGGGGGAAAAAGAGATGCCCTTTGGCCCTATTTATAAGCCTAAGGGATAAAATGGCAGGCGCAGGAATCGAGGAGCCCAATAAGCGGATATGGACGATGCTGTCGCTTCGATCTTCGGAGCTTTAATGAGTAAAGGTAAAAAACAGGTACAAGTATTAAATGCATGGATGGCGTCACGACGGTTTAAAGTGACCTGAGGAGATGACATCATGCCGGTTTACAAAGCATACTGAAGCTGCAGAAAGGAAAATCTGTACAAGACTTTGAAGATTGACATGAACAGGTTCAAATCAATCTGGGGCCTAATGTGAGGGATATTACTACCAGGTATAAACCGCCCAAGAGGGGCCGGTTTATGTTATCAAGATTATTTTATCAAAGGCCCAGCGGAGCATGAAGTAGAAGATTGCAACCCAAGAGGTTTAGAGCCCAAGTGTTAGGGCCCATGATTTGTAAACCGTCATACTATGTAACTTGGGATGTAAGATAGAAAGAACAGAGACCGAGGCGGACATGTTTATGAGCCGGCCGCGGGACTCTGTAAACCGGACCGGGCATCACCTCTTATATAAAGGGACGACCCGGCGGCGGTTCAAGGACAGAGAACAACAGCTTGAGACACAGGCAAAGCGGATTCTCTCCCTGGTCATCAAAGCCCTAGCAATACTACACCAAACTAGACGTAGGCTTTTACCTTCATCGAAGGGGCCGAACTAGTATAAAATCCCTGTGTCCTTTGGCCGCTTTAACCCCTTTAAGTTAACCCGTAGCGATGGCCTCACGACTAAGTCCTTTTGCTAGGACATTTGTCGTGCTAAATCCACGACACTACCCAAAAAGGAAATATTTTGTCCCTCAATCTATATATAGAAATATTTTGTTCCCTCTAGCCCATATTAGTAAAAGTGAACATGTGTGAACATAAAAAAATTGCAGTGCACCCATGTGAACAAGTGTGAACACACTTAAATTTAGTTTTCAAATTTTCAAAAAACCATAACTTTCAAACCACTCATCGAAAGTAAGATCTGTTTTCACCATTGGAACCCTCGCGACGTGCTCTTCGAAACTAGGTCCCACATGGATATGTTTTGACAACAATATATGCAATTTAGTCCCCGTTTTGTGCAAATGTCTAGTCGTTGATGTGCAACTACTGACACTGGATGTGCAACTTTCCACATACCCCGTGGACGTGCGGCTTTCATTGATGGTACCTCCACCACTAAACTAACTCCTTCCACTTAGATGTGCAACCTCGTCTGTGACCCGACCAACTGCCTAGTAATTGATGTGCAACTTTCCCTTTGCCCGTGGATGTGCATTCACTCTTTGCTACATCGGCCAACTATCTACCCATGGATGTGCAACTTCTGATACTGCCACGACCAACCGTCTAACATTGGTGTGCAACTTTTTCGTGTATCCCATGGATGTGTAGTTTCCCTGCTAGCACCTAGGAGAAACCACCCCTACTAGCGAGATGTATAGCTTTAACGTCCTGTCTATATGCAACTTTTCACTACCCTCACGCATGTGGAGTTTTCACCATTCAGCTATCATGCCTGTGAGATGTGCAACTTCATATGTTGCCCCGGCCAGGTGCCTAGCGGACTTATGCAACTCTGTATATTTCCCCAGTCAACTGAAACTACATATCCACAACAAGGGAGAGGAAGAAGTTGCACATCGACAAATAGGCTATCGGCGTGAACAACAGACTAAGTTGCACATAGCACTAGTAGGGGTGGGGTAGGGTCTGCAAAGAGTCAAAAACTATACATCCACGAGTAGGGATGAGGGTCGCACATTGACTACGAGGTTGTTGGTCGGGGCAGTAGACTAGTTGCACATAAGTTGTCATGGTTGCAACCCCATAGAAAGTTGGATCATGCAGCTAAAAAATTCAAGTTTGTAAAAAAATTGCATCCTTTAGTATTAAAGTTGCATAATGCAGTACTAAAGTCGCACCATATAACAACAAAGTTGGCATCGTTTTTTTTTTAAAAACATACTCATGCAGGATCTAGTTTCAAAGATCTCGTCGTCAGGAATCCAACGGTGAAGACTGATCTGAATTTTGATGCACGGTTTGAAAGATATGACTTTTAAAAAAAACCAAAATAATGCACATGCACACCCATCAGACAAGGAATCTCTTGCTCACGTGAATATGTCATTACTATCTGACAAGTCATGCATAAAGACAAAATTTTGGACCACAAACATGCATGCATGCATGTGTGTGAGAGTCGGCCGCTCAATTACGCTAATTAGTGCGTATGCACTTTTTAGAATTCAGGAAAAAAACAATGTGCCAAAATAGCACTCACTTGAAAATTTTCATGCCAAGATACCACTATGAGCTAACTGAGACTAACAAATAAATAAAAATACTACTTTTCCCTTTACTGTGCGCTCGCTTCTGGACCAGGAAAAGGTGCCGGCGCAGCCGTCCTCCTCCAATTCAGTCAGCACGGGCGCGCTCGTCGCCGCCGATGGAATTCGCTCCTCCACATTGTCAGGCGCAGCCACACCACCGATCTCGCTGCCACCCAGGCGCACCTGCTCTGCGTGCCACCTCCGGGCTCCGGCCGCCACCACCGATGTTGCGTTACCTCGCCCTGCTGGCCGCTGTGCCTCGCACCATCAGCAACTAGCAAGCGGCGGCGACACCGTGCAGCCACATGGCGCACGCGCGCAGCAACCACATGACGCAGTGGCAGTAGCTAGCTATGGCAAGCAACAACAAGCATCACACACGCATAGGGCGTGTTTGGTTACCTGCATCGTTTTTTGCCCATTTGCATACTTGTCTCAGTTGGGCCTGACTGAGCAAATGCAGGGCGAAAACCAACATCTGCACTTAGTTTGGTTGCATGCATGTCCTCTCCCTGCATCGTAACGATGCCTTTACGCATCGCGTTTGGTTGCTCGCATTGTATGTGCTCACACGGGTGCATGTTGTTTGGTTACGTACAAGCATAGAGTTGTGCACACCTTGTACCCTACTTGATGAGCTTACCAATACTACTACACCTTACACGTGATCACACCGATCACACCAACGCCACAACACTGCTATGATGATGACTGGACGAAGATGGTGAAGTTCTTTAGCCCTAACGGTCGATCCACCTTCTTGCCAACCTCAACCTTGCTGCATGAATGCTCTCACACATACTTGGAGTAAGCATTTTCTGACGCGTGCCTAGTCTTAAACCATCCTCTGTGATTGTTGTTGTTATACCTTGAAACTTGTTTGTTGCAAACTTCCCATGAACTGTAAACCCTTGGAACCCTACCTTTGAACACCACATACCTGTAACATCCCAATTTTCAATTTGGATGTTTATAAATAACTCATTCATATGCATCCATAATTTATGCATTTTGCCCTTCATTTCTTTTATCGAATATTGATCCAAGAAACTTTATGCAATTCAAGGACCGAAAGAGGGAATTGGAAGTTTCCTTAAATCCAAATTTTGAAAATTATTTAACATTTCAAAGTTGGGATTTTGGATCAAATTTGGTTTCACCAAGAGTCATTTCCATTATTTCAAAAATGAAATAAAGAGAGAAGATGAAATGACTTCTTCAAAAACAGAAGGAAAATATTGGAAATTGAATTTGGAATCAAAATATATTTGTTGGGTTTTATTTGCAATTTATTTTATTAGTTTAGCAAAAATGTTTATTTTTAAAACTTGCATTTTAGGCCGGATAAAAGTTCACAAGGTCATATATAAGACCATATTACTATGTGAATTTCTGGGAATTCGTAGGCTTATTTTCATTTGTCTTTTTTTATGCTTTAATATTACTGTAAAAAAACACGATTTAAAAAAAGCGCCGCCAGGCCAGGCCAACTGGCCCAACAAGGCCGATCACTCAACCTGCCCACCCGAGCGTGGCCAGAGGCCAGCGAGCCAGCGGCTAGCGCACCCAACGAGCAAGGCCAGCGCCAAAAATAAAGGGGGCTAGAGCTTACGTCCAGACTCCCTCGTTCGCTCGCTCTCCTCTTTCTCACGTAACGCTCTCTCTCCCTTCCCTGACGCTTGGACCCCACCTCTTCTCCTCTTCTTCTTCCACGAACACGAAGAGGAACAGAAACATCCGCGTACAACGCTCCCGACGTTGCTTCGTTTCCAATTCCTGGAAATCAATTCTCCAGCCCGTTTCACGTCCAAGTAAGATGTCCTATAAATAGCCACGACTCTCCTCGACCGATTCAGACGAAAATCCCTCGCCAAGTCCACCCCTACAGCACGTACTCGACGTTCCAATCTCGCAGCAGAAGCTCCAGTTCATCGCCGGATTACGACGTCGGTGAGCCATCCCGTGCTTTATCCTTTTATGTTCCGACTTCTCTAGATTCCTACTACCCTTTTGACAAGGTTTTGTGATCTCTCTCCATCTACAGCCACTGCACCAACCTCGTTGTCTTCACCGGAGCACCCGGAGCACCAAGTTTCTCCGCTTCGTTCCGTCGCCATGCGTCGCCTCCGATCTTCACTGACTCCACCACCGGACGAGCCACTCTTCACCACATCTACTAGACACCTCCGCCGTCGCCCACGACCGCCGGAGCCGCCGCCACCATCACGCCCGAGCCGCCCCCAACTCAACTTCTCTGTACGTGAACTAACTTCTGTTCGCTAGTTCAGTAAACAAAAAAAACCGTTTTGTTGAGTTAGATCGGTTTTCTTCGGTTGATCGAACCGGCCTTCGGTTTTGTTTTATTTATTTTTTTCTTTTAGCCGCAGCAAACACCTCAGCCAATCAGAGATCGCCACATGGCATCTGGTTGAATTCCTTTTCTTCTCTTTTTCCAGTAATTTTTCAATCTCAGATTCTATACCAAATCTTGTTTCTAGTATATCTTTTAATCTATAGATCCGTTTTAGTTGATTCTTTTTCCTACTAGTTCATAATAATATCCTCTATCCAGAGAACCAAACGAAATATATTTTTTGAAAATTTTAAATTTTTAATTCAAGCAGATCTGAATTCAAACTTCGTTAGGCCATAACTTGAGTTCCGTAACTCCGTTTTGGGTCATTCTTTTTGCAAATCGAAGCTTGTGACATGTACCTTCTGTTAAAACCAAAACCATTTATTTTTGTTGCTGTGAAAATTATATTCTGTACAGAAACATTATTTTGGTGTTTTTGGAGTTTTTCGAAATCTTTTATTCGTTTTCTTTTTGATTCTTTGCTTGTATGCTTATGTATGTTATTGCTTGCTTACGCTAGATCATCCGGAGTGCGAAGCTTGCTACTACGAATCTTTAGAGTTCAACGAACGTCAGCAAGGCAAGTTCACACTTTGATCATAAGTTTAAATACCCAGTTTTTACTATGCATTAGTTTCACCCTCAAAGATTGCATGATTAGGATTGGGAACATGTGGATATGCTATGTAGTTCATTTGGTAGGAACCTATGACCTTTGATCACTCCGGGAATATTCGTTATGTCATATATTGCTTAGCCATGCTCATAGACGAGGATAGGTATATATGTGTGATACATGCAAGTTGCGAGAGATAATAATTTATCGGGACAATATAAGGTGGCAACTTTAATACACATCTGGGTGGATTGTTTGGGGCACCTGGAGAAACCAGTGCTTGCCCAAGGGGAATCCCAGAGTACCCGTGTGATTACCCTAGGTCCGCCACCTAGGCTCAAAGGGATCATAAGATATTTCATGCCTAGAAACTTCCGTGTGCAGCCACAAGCCATTATGGGCTCTGGCATAGTTGAGTAAGTTGTGTGACCTCTTTCCGTGGTAGACTAACTGATGTAGGGGAAAATAGGTGTACCGGTCTACCCAGGGTTTGGAGGAAATACTTCAGAAAGACTATGTCTCGATCTTCCGATCATGGAGGTGGTCGAGTCTTGTGGGGAAAAGTGCGCAAACCTCTGCAGAGTGTACAAACTAATCATGATTAGCCGTGTCCCCGGTTATGGACAACTTGAGTATCTAGAAGTGAATTATTGGTTGATCTCATCACTCTTCTTAATGAAATTATTGGGTTATTAATAACTTGGGAATTTTTGGATTGAGTTGGAGGAACCTTCTCAATAATGGCATTTTAATTTTGTAGTAAATAAAAAAAATTATTCCTTTGTTGTAGGGTAAAACTGGCTTTATGCAAAAATTAAACTTAGAGCCTCCACCAGCTAAATTTGCATATAGAGATAGTCTTTTTCATTATTATTATTCTATGGTGTGAAATTGCCAGCATATTCCATGTGCTGACCTACACGGCTGCAACGTCTCATGTTGCAGAGTTTTCCGACGAGGATTAAAGGTGCGATAGGTCGTTGTTCTGCACTCAGTTTGCCGTGGAGTTGGATGGACTCATTTACCTTCGATGCTTTCGCAGTTACTTTTATCTAGATGGCATTTGGCCATATTATTGTAATAAATACTCTTTTGAGGACCTCGATGTAATAAAGTGTGTGATTGAACTCTGTTATAATTCATCAAGTACTGTGTGTGTCAGCATACCGATCCAGGGATGACACTTAAGCACAGAGACTTCGATCCATTTGGGTCGGGTCGCTACAATACCACTTGCCCTGGCAGCGCAAACAAGCAATAAGTTCAAGCAACAAGCATTGGAAGACACAAATAACAAGCAATGAAGAACTCTAGGAGCAAGCAATGGAGTTGAAGAGCACCGCCAAGGATCCAGCAGGTGTACTCATCCCATGAAGCGCCGTTGAGGTTCTAAGCTTGGACACAGTGATCCACCTCGCTCTCCACTTCCTCGGGTGGTTGTACACCTGTGTAGGTTACCTCATGTCCATAGAAGTCGAACACCTACTTCGCAACAAGGTGCAAGTGCACCTCCTTGAAGCCCTTGTCAGTCCTCACCCCAGTAGCTATGATCTCACACATCTTGTTAAGCACAAAAATGGAGAGGAATGACTGCCATTTCATGTTGTTCCCCCCACCATCCTCCTTCTCCTTTGTTGCTGCCTTTTGAGCAAGATCATTGGGCTGCGCCAACACAAATGGAGGAACCGTAGGCGGCACCTCGAAAACATTTGAATCAAGAGGAATCTGTTACATATGAGGCTGGGAGTCCTCGACGTAGGACGACAAGAAGTGACTCTCGGACAGCATGATGGTCTGAATAGCCTCTTGCATGGTCATGTACTACAAACACAAGAGTCATCAACACCACGAGACACTACACATGAACAGTATGAACTAGCAGTACAACATGGACAGATCGAACTAGCATTACATCATGAACAGATCAACTAGTAGTAACACATGCATAGGCATACCACAGCTAAAGCATACCACAGCATAACAGAGCACTAATCCATCACAACTAGCTACTACAACATCGCATTCAAATAGTTAGGATGACCTAACCTTAGCATATGGACAGATCTAGCTAGAAATAGAAGAGAGGTGGTGGTGATTGAACTTACAGAGGCCATCGGAACAGCCGCGAAGGAGGTGCCTGGCACGTCGGAGAGGAGGAGGAGTCGACTCGCCACCGCAGTCAGCAAATCAATGGAGTAGATGCGCCGCTTACCTCGTCGTTGAAGTGGGTCCGTGCCAGAGGGAAAGCTCGAGAGGAGGGAAATGGTGGCGGTAACCCTCGATATATAGGGCGACCGAATCGGCGGGCGGTGACTCAAATTCGTCTCGCCGCTTTTTCTAAGATGCGTCATCGCTCCCGCCATCTCCCTCCCCCGCCACGTGCAGCCCGGCGTTCCCCTTCCCTGCATCACTTGGGTCTGGCTCACTGGAAACGATCAATTGGGCCGTTCCTAGCGGGCCAGGCTGAGGGGTGCTTTGAGGTTCGTGCTATGCGGGCCAAACAGTAAACACGGGCATCTAAATAGCCATTTTCAACCCCCTCGGGCCTAGCTGGGCCTAATGTGATACGTCCAAAACGTATCTATAATTTCTGCTTGCTCCATGCCTCTTTTGGGTGATATTGCTATGATATTTATACACTTCCATACACTTTTGATCATATTTGGACTAACCTATTAACTCAGTGCACCCCAGTGCCAGTTTCTGTTTTCTGTTGTTTTTGTATTTCAGTTTTTCCCATTACGAGAACTACCAGAAAAATCCCGGAAAAATTATATAAAAAATCAGCGTTCCAGAAGGTTCCCGGTAGCCAAAGTACAGCCGGGAGGGCCACCAGGGCTCCAGGCGCCCTGGTGGCGCCCCCCCCCCCTGGGCCGCGCCAGGGGGCGCCTGGGCCCCCCGAGCCTCGTCTGGTGCCCCCCTTTGGCATATATTTAGACCGTCTCCCAAAACCCTCGAGATGGAAACCCTTTTTCGCGATCTCATCTCTTCCCGGGAGAACTCTTCCCGGCACCCTGCCGGAGGGGAGGATCACCACCGGGAGCTTCTCCACCACCATGGACGCCTCCCGGATGAGTTGTGAGTAGTCTCCCTTGGACCATAGGTCCATGACCAGTAGCTATGTGATGTTCTCCTCCCGTTCTTATGCTTCACTAATTAGTCCTCGTGAGCTGCCCTACATGATCGAGGCACATATGTAATCCTTATGATGTTCCTATGATGAGTTTGCTCGGATCCGATGGATTATGAGATTATGTTCAGATTGTGTTTGACTAATATATTTGATTCACCTCTTTTATATTTATGTTCGTAAGTAATTCTTGCATGTTCTCCATTGTTATTTATTGCTTTGGCCAAGTAGTAGGTAGTGACTCCAAGAGGGAACGTTATGCTTGATTGTGGGTTCATGCCCCTCGATGACTAGCTTGAGTGACAGAAACATGAGTCTAGGGGATGTGCTGTTGCCACAAGGGGGAAAACAACGGTGCTTGTGCCCGCGGGTGCAAGGATTGTTTACTTTACGCAAAGTTCTTTTAATGCAGTTGTCTGTTGCTTTGAGTTTACACTATGGGTGGGACTCGCAACTTAATACCAGCGAGATGTTCTGGATAGATATCTCAAGGTGGATGATTAGTAGTAGATGCAGATGGATTTCGGTCTACTTACCTCGGCGTACCACCCATGCTTTGAACCTCTACCTTTCTTGCAACTTAGTCAGCATTGGTTTGCGCACATGGTCATGTCAATTGCCCAGCTGTAATTCGTTTACCTCACATAGCTGTTTTATCGTCTTTTGGGAGAGAGACATCACTAGTGAACATCATGAGACTCCGGTCCATATTACCATCATTGATCACATCCGCTATTTACTTTTCCGCTTTTTACTTACTATTGCAATTATACCTATCACTATTATCACTTGCGTTTGATCCTTTGTAAACTACAAGGCCGGAGGGATTGACAACCTCTCTGTACTCGTTTGGAGCAAAGTTATTTGTATCTGTGTGCAGGTCCACGTTGATTGCTAATATCTAGCGCCGTTAGCAGTTGACACCTTCTTGTTGAAACTGGGAGTCTCAGGGAAATCGATCCTTGGTATTGCCAAGGGAAAACTTCGCTACACTGCATCTCAAACCTTCCACTTGGGGTAACCAACGAGGGGCGAGAAGCCATCAAGCAAAGTTTTCTGGCGCCGTTGCCGGGGACTCCACTCTTCAGGATAGGGGAGTTGCACGCTATCTTTTACCTTTGCTTTTTAGTCTTGTTAGTTTACCTTTCAGTTTTTGCTTTAGTATCTTTTATCGAAAATCACAAAAATAGTTATCTCATTCTTTAGTTGTCATTATGTAGGGTCCTTTTGTCTTTGACGAGGCAGAAGTTCTCACCTTTAAACAAAGAGGTGGGGAAAGTCTGAAAGATGCTTGGTATAGAATTAATGATTCTCAAAAAAGAGCCACCAAGAAGCAACCTACTACTATCCTGCTTAGAAATTTTTATGTTGGAATTACTTCTTTGAATAGGTTTATT
This sequence comes from Secale cereale, assembly GCA_902687465.1. Lineage (NCBI taxonomy): Eukaryota > Viridiplantae > Streptophyta > Magnoliopsida > Poales > Poaceae > Secale > Secale cereale. The sequence continues at coordinate 45,637,403 of LR738709.1, read as the reverse complement.
CTAGATACTGCTATCAATGGGAATTTCCTAGAAGCCCCAGTTTGGGAGTCTCTTAGTATTATTGAAAATCTTGTTGGGAATCCCCCTGTTGTTAGCATTCAAGAGGACATCACCCTAGCTCACATTATGAAAAAACTTGAAAAAATAGAGCTAGAGATGCCAAGCATTAATAAGATAAATGAGTTGGATCGTAAGATCCAAGGGAATTTGAATAGGCTTGATAGCTCCATGCATAAAATTTTCAAAACTTTGGAGACCGTCAAATTCCATGACTTGGACTCTTCTAGGATAGACAAGATTGAGGAAATCTTTGATACTCTAGGAACTACTTTCTCCTCAATATAAACCAAAAAGGTAGAAACTCTGGGAAAGAGGGAGCCTAAGTTCGTTCACGTTCCAAAGGCTCCCCGTTCTAAAAGTAATCCATCTATTGCCAAAGGGGTTGAAACTGTAAAGACTTTGGAAGAAACACCTCTCTTTGATGAATTTATAAAAGAATCTTCCCTTGACTTTTATCCTTTTGGTCTTCTCCCTAGAAGTATCTCTATGAGGCCTTTATTTGAAAGTCCTCTTAAGACTAGTTGTATTATTGAAGAGCTTTTTGATTATCTTGATGATGGTTCAATTGATACAACTTGATCTCTATGCATTATGCCTAGCTTAAAGGCATAAAAGAAAGCGCTTTTGGGAGGCAGCCCACATGAATAAATTTATTTTGCTTTTGTTGTGTCTTGATGTTGTTACTAATGTAGCATCATCATTGTATCTTTGCTTTTCAATTTTGTGCCAAGTATAGCCTCTGATTGCAAGAAAGTTCAAAAGTTGTGACGTGCTGTCCAGGAAACAGATTCTATCCTTGGATAGAAAAATTCGTATAAAATCACCAGATCATCTTTTTGGTCTGAATATTTTCGACAGCGTGCTCTATATAATTGTCTTTCGTGCGTCTGTTCTGAGTTTTTTGATTAGAGTTGTAGAAGTGCCCCGGAAAAATCATTTACTACCTGCTGTTCTGTTTTTCACAGATTCTGTCCTGTTTTGCCTTTCCTTCATTTTGCAAACCTAGAGCTTGCTTTTTCTTTGCAAAAACCTTTTGGAAATCTTGAGAAACAGTAGAACTTCAAGAATATCTTTATTTCCAGCAAGGAACAATTATTTTATTATGGGTACTAACCTCGCTAATCAGATTATGATGAGTTATGTATGAAGGGAGTTTTCAAGTGTGCGAGGGAAGATGATAAAAAGATTCAGGAGTGTCAAACGCTCAAGCTTGGGGATGCCCCCATGCACCCCCAAGAAATATTCAAGGAGACTCAAGCGTCTAAGCTTGGGGATGCCCCCGTGCATCCCCTTCTCCATCAACATTATCAGTTCGTCTTTCGTTCCACTATATTTTAATCACTTCATGTGTTATGTGCTATGCTTGGAGCGTCTTGCTTTTAGTTTTCCTTTTTAGTTTTCTTTTAGCTTTTCATGACGAGTCGAAACTCAGCTTTCTTTATGTGGGAGAGAAACACGCTCCACTTCTACCTAGAACATAACATAGAATTTTCATGTCTATCTTTGCTGTGTGTGTTCTTTGTCTTTTAATAGCTACTATCATGCTTAGCTCTTAGTATTCATGCTTATCTTTTTAAAGAGCTTTTGTTTAGTTGGTTGCTTGAACTCTCTTTAGTTATCATGCTTATCTTATTAAGAGATTTTGCTTCCGTTGCATTGGTTGATATGTCTATGATAAAGATGCTACGTGCATAATAGCGCTTAGTAGTTCATGTTTTCTTATGGTTAGTCTCAAATAGCTGGGGGGTTCCCAATGTGTTATTGGACCAACATGATTTGTTTGCCTATGATGTGGTATGGTTTAGTAATATCTTCCTTCGAGAATTTATTTTGATTGACTTGGCGTATGCTCACGCATATTTAAGACTGTAAAGAAAGTCTGTCAAGCCTTGATGATCTTTTGTTTCTGAGTAGCGATATAACTTCCATGCCTGATTCAATGTTGCTTTGTCGCTCTGCATGATTATGACTGTCATTGCTCTCTTAGTTGGTCGCTCCCAGTCTTTTGCTAACCTCCACCTGTACTAAGCGGACTGACTGCTTGTGCATCCAAATTCCTTTATACCAGTTATGCCATATGAGTCCACCATACCTTCCTACATGGTATTTACCTGCCATTCCTAACGGAGACTTGCATGTACCATCTCGAAATTATTCAAAGAAAAATGCTTTCCTATTTTGTGCCTCTGTTGTAAGTCCATGAGGAAGTAGTAGTTAATTCATAATCTTTTTAAGTTGGACAAGGTTCACCCCGGGATTGCATGTATAATGTGCAAACCCATAATACGAGAAGGAACTGGCATTGAGTGCGCCCGGCTCAAAATTAATATAACAAACAAACCCTCCTTCATGCTTTGTTCATGAGAAATCAGAAAACTTTGGCAGTGATAAACAAAGGAGATTAAGAGGATGTGATCGTCCTCATTCGGGAGCCGTTCCTCGAAACTTGTCCATCTCAAGAAGTGATTGAGTTGTCGGCTAGCATTCGTTGACGAAACATGCATGATCTAAAAAAAAATATTACCTCTGTTTTAAAACCAAGAGCTCTGGTACATGTTTTGTCTTTGTTTCCGACTACGGGTTTTCAACCTTGCCAACAAAAGCCACGGTTCGAGAGTCTCCACCTTCTTTTAAAGCACCAATTACTGAGAGCATGATTGTCATTCTGAGTGTAATGTGCATTGTCCCAAAGTAGCATTGTCTTTTGCATGATTGTGATATCGTTTATTTTGAAACCATTGTATCTAGTCATCACTTAAACCTTGGAGGTGCCCCTGCATTTATGTTTTGCTTCACTAAAGGGGGCAAGCGAGATATCACTTTATCATATTTGCACACCATGTTCATTACAAATCTATTTGATGTTTCAGTATCATATTGTAAAACTTTCAGTTCTTTGTGATTTTCTCATGAGGCAACTTAATTACTATAGATTTCATTGTCTCAGTAAGCTTTTGTCATATGACTATGAAAAAGTCCTATATGGTTAATAGCATGTCACCACAGAAATTATTCTTGTTATCATTTACCTACTCGAGGACGAGCAGGAATTAAGCTTGGGGATGTTGATACGTCCAAAACGTATCTATAATTTCTGCTTGCTCCATGCCTCTTTTGGGTGATATTGCTATGATATTTATACACTTCCATACACTTTTGATCATATTTGGACTAACCTATTAACTCAGTGCACCCCAGTGCCAGTTTCTGTTTTCTGCTGTTTTTGTATTTCAGTTTTTTCCATTACGAGAACTACCAGAAAAATCCCGGAAAAATTATATAAAAAATCAGCGTTCCAGAAGGTTCCCGTTAGCCAAAGTACAGCCGGGGGGGCCACCAGGGCTCCAGGCGCCCTGGTGGCGCCCCCCCCCCCCCCTAGGCCGCGCCGGGGGGGCGCCTGGGCCCCCCGAGCCTCGTCTGGTGCCCCCCTTTGGCATATATTTAGACCGTCTCCCAAAACCCTCGAGACGGAAACCCTTTTTCGCGATCTCATCTCTGTTCCGCCGCCGTCGCCGCTTCCAAGATCGGGAGCACTAGGAGAACTCTTCCCGGCACCCTGCCGGAGGGGAGGATCACCACCGGGAGCTTCTCCACCACCATGGACGCCTCCCGGATGAGTTGTGAGTAGTCTCCCTTGGACCATGGGTCCATGACCAGTAGCTATGTGATGTTCTCCTCCCGTTCTTGTGCTTCACTAATTAGTCCTCGTGAGCTGCCCTACATGATCGAGGCACATATGTAATCCTTATGCTGTTGCTATGATGAGTTTGCTGGGATCCGATGGATTATGAGATTATGTTCAGATTGTGTTTGAGTAATATATTTGATTCACCTCTTTTATATTTATGTTCATAAGTAATTCTTGCATGTTCTCCGTTGTTATTTATTGCTTTGGCCAAATAGTAGGTAGTGACTCCAAGAGGGAACGTTATGCTTGATTGTGGGTTCATGCCCCTCGATGACTAGCTTGAGTGACAGAAACATGAGTCTAGGGGATGTGCTGTTGCCACAAGGGGGAAAACAACGGTGCTTGTGCCCGCGGGTGCAAGGATTGTTTACTTTACACAAAGTTCTTTTAATGCAGTTGTCTGTTGCTTTGAGTTTACACTATGGGTGGGACTCGCAACTTAATACCAGCGAGATGTTCTGGATAGATATCTCAAGGTGGATGATTAGTAGTAGATGCAGATGGATTTCGGTCTACTTACCTTGGCGTACCGCCCATGCTTTGAACCTCTACCTTTCTTGCAACTTAGTCAGCATTGGTTTGCGCACATGGTCCTGTCAATTGCCCAGCTGTAATTTGTTTACCTCACATAGCTGTTTTATCGTCTTTTGGGAGAGAGACATCACTAGTGAACATCATGAGACTCCGGTCCATATTACCATCATTGATCACATCCGCTATTTACTTTTCCGCTTTTTACTTACTATTGCAATTATACCTATCACTATTATCACTTGTGTTTGATCCTTTGTAAACTACAAGGCCGGAGGGATTGACAACCTCTCTGTACTCGTTGGGAGCAAAGTTATTTGTATCTGTGTGCAGGTCCACGTTGATTGCTAATATCTGGCGCCGTTAGCAGTTGACACCTTCTTGTTGAAACTGGGAGTCTCAGGGAAATCGATCATTGGTATTGCCAAGGGAAAACTTCCGCTACACTGCATCTCAAACCTTCCACTTGGGGTAACCAACGAGGGGCGAGAAGCCATCATAATGCAGGCTACCAAACGCGTCCATAGTATCCGACGAGGTCCAACGGCTGCAAGCGGGGCCATGCTAGTTCCACGCGTGGTTCCAGAGCAAGGAGGCCACATGGCGTCATCTGCAATGAGGCCGAGATGGGTTGGATGCGGGGAGGAGCTGGGCGGGCATGGCACCACACACTGATTTAATGTTCAAATAATTAAGCAACAATAATCCCATGTTAATGGTGCCATGTCATCACTTTTATTGTTGCTAAGTCCCACGGTGATTCAAACCAATTCAAAATTCAAATTTAAAGTAAAGTCAAATAATTAAACTTTTTAATTGTCAAAACTAAAATGTTCATAATATTGCAGAAAATCCCAAAGCTATTATATAAATAAAAACAACCTCATTTGAATTCCCAAAATGCCCATGTGAATTAATTAAGTGGTTTAGAAGCAAAATAATTAACCTTTTCATTTTCTAAAAATGCTTACACATTTTTAATTGCTCCAAACTTTTTGTCAATACCTATTACTACAATGTAATTATGTGGCCAGGTCCCACATTTAAAAAAATCCTTTTTGTGGCTCAAAATATTGCAAGGCAATTTCTGTAAAAAGAAAATAGAGAGAATTAAAAGAAAAATGATCGGGCACTGTGCACTTGGCCCACCCGCAACAACAGTGCGGCCCGGCTTGCCAGCTCAAGCCTTTCGTCCCCCTCCCGCTATAGAAGAAGGCCAAGGCGCCATGGCCGCAATCGCTCGACGCCGCGCACTGCTGCACCGCGGGTGGATAAGATCAGCCCCTGCCCCCTCTTCTTCTCCCCCGTAACCTGATGACCCACAACCATAAGGGATCTATTGCAGCGTTTTCGATAAGTAAGAGTGTCGAACCCAATGAGGAGCAGAAGGTATTGATAAGCGATTCTGAGCAAGAAATTACTGCAAGCACTGAAAGATAACTTTTAGGGGTTTTCTCGATATAAGCAACACGAAAGTAAAAGCAAGCAATGTAAAAGGCACTGAGAGTAACAAGTGGCCCAATCCTTTCTTAGCAAAGGAGAGGCCTAGCAACTGAACTTATAAAGACTAAAGCGTTCCTGAGGACACACGGGAGAAGTAGTCATGTGCTTTCGCCATATTCCGTATCGATACTATGTTATGTGTTGATAAGTGTTAAGTGGGTATATCTATGCTAGTACACTCTCTAGACTAAGATGAGTGCACTCTTATGATTAAACACCTTGCAAGCATACGCAAATACAAGATATAATTTAAGGCAAAAGCCTAACCATAGCAATACGATCGAGGATCCATTGTTCCCTTATGCAAAAGCGTGCGAACTGGGGTTCAGGTTTCTGTCACTCCGGCAACCCACCGTAAGCATTCTTTGTACACAATGTATTCTCCTAGGTCCTTAATAAGGCGAAGTGTTGAGTGTTCGACTCACACAACACCACTAGTAGAATGACAACACAACTTAAGTATCAAACAACACATATTACTTCAACAGCATATGACTACTAACAACAAGACTTTCCCCATGTCCTCAAGAACTAAAGTAACTACTCACAAGACATAAAAGAGATCATGATCAGTGGAGATAAATGGGTGATAAACAATCTGGACATAATAATATTTCTCCAACAAAACTCAATAGCATTCACCACAAAGTAGTAATCAACACCGATGGAGTAGAGAGGATAGATAGTACGAGTTACAACACAAGTTGCAATTGCGAGATGAGATTTGGATGAAGATGGAGATGGTGCTGGTGTTGGGGATGATGTTGATGATGATCTCGATGATGCCCGTGACGATGGTGATGACGATGGCGACGATCTCCCCTTCCGGGAGGTGATCTCCCCGGTGGAATCTGTCCACCGGAGATGGCTTTTTCTTCTCTGTAGGTTTCCGCCACGGAGCGGCGGCGGAACTCCGTAAAAACTCCCGTTTTTAGGGTTTTTGGATAACGGAGAGTATATATGCAAAAGGGGGCGACCAGAGGTGGGCCAGGGGCTCCAGGCGCCCTCCCCCCCCCCCCCCCCCCCCCC
>LR738709.1:45614881-45630526 GCA_902687465.1 Secale cereale | reverse complement strand
CCCCCCGGCGCGGCCAGGGGGCGCGCCCCCAGGGCGCCTGGGCACCCTGTGGCCCCCCTCTGGTTGCCCTTTCGCATGTCTTCGTGATTCGTCTGAAAAATATCTCCCGTCAATTTTCAGGTAATTTGGAGGTATTCTTCTTCAGCAACTCAGCGTCCACTTTTTACCGTTGAATCCTGCGTCTGCTGCTTCGGCATCGGAAAGTTGCAAACTGTGTAAAATAGACCAAAACAACATAAGAACATCATCGTAACGTGAAATATATCAATGAATAAGGATAAATTATGATACAAAATAGTGATGCATTTTGGACGTATCAACACCCCCAAGCTTAGACCTCGCTTGTCCCCAAGCGAATACTGAGCTCGGTAAACCTGTCCACAAGTTTAGAGAGTGAAGTGTTGATAAATAGAATACGGACAAGAAGCATCACAGTTTCTTCACCAACTCAAATATCCTCAACAGCAATCTTCAACTCATAAGGCCCTTATAAAAGAGTAGTAACACTTATGTTCGGAAGTAGGGCTAAGGAAACTCATTGAATCATGGCAAACATGTCCTTTGGTCAAAGAACAACTAATAGCTTTTACCTTTGCTCTTTTTTTATGTTTTGATGAGATTAATTGAAGCTTTTGAAAGAACATGTTATCAGGCAAGAAGTGAAAGTGTTAACACAAAGGAAGATATTTGCCTTAGCTGGGCTTGACAAACAACTTGCTTATCAAATGATAATGTCAACAAGGATATGATATGACAAATCTTAATGCAACTTTATATGAATGAATCCTTATCAACATCAAATGTCTGCTCTCTTTAAGAATAGAAGGGAGTAGGAATAACTGACTCAACTTAAAATTAAAAGATAGGCCCTGCTCTAGGGTAGTAGGGAAAACTCATGTGCTATCCTTAAATCAAACAGAATGAAAACAAGTTTTGAGAGGTGCATGATTTGTCAACGAATGCTAATAGATAACTCAATTACTTCTTGAGCTGGACAAGTTTCGAGGAACGGCTCCCGCACGAGGACGATCACATCCTCTTATTCTCCTTTGTTTATCACTGCCAAAGTTTTCTGATTTCTCATGAACAAAGCGTGAAGGAGGGTTTGTTTGTTATATTATTTCGAGCCGGGCGCACTCTTTGCCAGTTCCTTCTTGTATTATGGGTTTGCACATTAGACATGCAATCCCAGGGTGAAGCTTGTCCAACTCAAAAAAGACCATGAATTAACTATTACTTCCTCATGAGCTAAAGCAGAGGCACAAAATAAAAGATTTTGAACATTTAAGGATAACACATAAATTCTGTACTTTAGGAGGTGGTAGTGGAATACCACGAGTAGGAAGGTATGGTGGACTCATATGGAAGGTATTGGTTTAAGGGTATGGATGCACAAGCAGAATTCCGCTTAGTACAGAGTTAGGCTAGCAAAGGTTTGAGAGAACAGACAATTGATGATGACTAAGATGCAAAACAATATAAAGCATAAACATTGAAATAAGCATAACACATCAAGTTGTCTTCCTTGTCAGCATAACACTTCAAGCATAATAACATAAAGGTTTTGGCTATGTCGATACTTTAGGAAAATCATGCTTGTTCTTATGACCAAAGCTATATTTGCCAAGATTAAACAATGTTTTCACAGCCATACCTGATATAAGGTCAATACTCCCCATAAGAGTCATCATATAAGGTCGATTGCGTGAAGAGAATACCGAGTGCAGCAAAAGGAACCAATAAACTTCTCATTAATATTCCATCATAGACGACTCCACACTCACGGATACAATCTCCCCACCGAAGGAGTGATAGACCTCAATGCACACACCTATTTCATATAATAACCTCCCTAGACATGATACGACTCTACTTGACTCTAAAAGACAAAAGGTAAAGATAAAGATACCGGGCACTCCCCCAAGCTTGGAACAAGCCAAGGGAATGCCGTTACCCCAGGAGATTTCACTCCTCATCCTTGTTGGCGTTGATCACGTAGTCCTCGGCGAAACGCTTCCATGGAAGGGGTTCTCCAGTCTCATATGAGAAGCTTGTCTCCTGAATCCTGCATGCAGCACCCATACTCATGCGCATAAACCTTAGTTCATACTCACAGTTCTGGTGATGTAAATCATTAATTTGCCCTTGGAGCTCTATAATTCTTTCTTCAGACGCGGTGATGCTTTTCCACATCTCCTTCATCTCCTTCAGGAAGTAGTTCTTCAGCTCGTTGATGATGTCAAAGTTAGCTTCAACACCACGCTCGATCATCTTCTTGTACTCGAAGACTTCTTGCTCCACTTCTTCCAGCCTGGCCTGGATGCTCCCCTCCTTGATAGGTCCCTTCAGATCTTCTTGATGAAGGACATCGTCCTCCATCCGAACAACCTGAGGGTGCTTCTTCACCTCAGCGAGGTAAGGGTTGATGACGTTGACGATGAACTCGTCCTTGGGGGAACTTGGAGAAGCCATGGCACCTAGATTCAGCTGAAAGATTCCCTGGCAGAAACAGATCGAAAAGAAAACACACGAAATCGCAGGATATGTTGCCGGAACAATCCGGGCAAATATATAGCAAAAATTTATGCACAAAAAGGAAGGTAACGGGCTAAAGCGGGGTCGGAGGCGGACTCCCGGGTGTCCAGGCGCCCTGGCGGCGCGGCCAGGAGGTAGGGCGCGCCAGGGGGGGCGCCTGGACCCCCTGGAGCTCGTCTCCGGCTCCGCTTAGGCTCAGAATTTTACTAATTTTGCAAAAACTCGTAATACGGAACTTTTATGGCGGTTCGCGATGTTTCCTTACCGTACTACATACCTTTTCTTTATTCTGCTTCTGCTGGCATCTGAAACAAGGCTGCAACATGTTCTTCGTGAGTTGTTGTGTATATTATATTCACATCAACATCGACAGGGTCTCCTGCTATGTAATGTTTCAGTCTTTGCCCATTCACAACTTGAGGTTTGGTGCCTTCAAAATTGTTAATCTTAATTGCACCAGACCGATAGACTTCTTCAATATGAAATGGCCCTTCCCACCTGGAAAGTAGTTTGCCTGGAGAAAACCTGAAACGGGATCTAAACAACAAAACTTTATCACCAACATTAAATTCACGTTTCAGAATCTTCCTATCATGCCACTTCTTTACCTTTTCCTTGAACATTTTAGCGCTCGCGTAAGCTTCACTTCTCCATTCATCTAGAGAAGTCAAGTTCATGAGACGCTTCTCACCAGCTAATTTTGGGTCAGCATTAAGCTCTCTAACAGCCCAGAAAGCTTTGTGCTCTAACTCTAATGGCAAATGGCAAGCCTTGCCATACACCATCTTATAGGGGGACATGCCCATGGGGTTTTTGTAAGCAGTTCTATATGCCCACAAAGCATCTCCTAACTTATTCGACCAGTCCTTTCTATTTTTGTTTACTGTCTTCTGTAAGATCAACTTAATCTCTCTATTGGTGAGCTCAACTTGCCCACTAGTTTGAGGATGATATGGTGAAGCAATTCTATGGTTGACATCGTATTTGGCTAAAGCTTTTCTAAAAGCTCCGTGCGTGAAGTGTGATCCTCCATCAGTCATGAGATACCTTGGTACACCAAACCTAGGAAAAATTACATCTTTAAGCATTTTCAAAGATGTCTTGTGATCAGCACTTTCAGTGGGGATTGCTTCAACCCACTTGGTCACATAATCAACAGCTACTAAAATGTGAGTGTACTTGTGCGAAGAAGGAAAAGGACCCATAAAATCAAAACCCCAACAATCAAAAGGTTCAATCACTAGTGAGTAATTCATAGGCATCTCATTCCTTCTACTAATGTTACCAACTCTCTGACATTTATCACAGGCTAAAACATAATTTCTAGCATCCTTAAAGAGAGTAGGCCAATAAAAACCTGATTGAAGAACCTTATGTGCAGTCCTTTCACCGGCATGATGTCCTCCATAGGGACTATCATGACACCGTCTGAGAATGTCCTTCTGCTCATGTTCCGGTATGCATTTTCTCACGATCCCGTCGGGACCTTCTTTGAAAAGATGTGGGTCATCCCAAAAGTAGTGCCTCAAATCATGAAAGAACTTCTTCCTTTGCTGAAATGTTAAACCTGGAGGCAAATACTTTGCAACAATAAAATTAGCATAATCTGCATACCAAGGATCGGAAAGAGATTGTACTTTTACAACGGCAAGTTGCTCGTCTGGAAAACTATCGTTGACTGGGATGGGATCGTGCGGTATATCTTCCATCCTTGAAAGATTGTCCGCCATTGGATTGTCTTCTCCTTTCCTATCAGCAATCTGCAAATCAAATTCTTGAAGGAGGAGTACCCATCTGATAAGCCTTGGCTTGGCATCCTTCTTTGTCATAAGATACTTAATGGCAGCATGATCAGTATGAATAATAACTTTGGAATCAACAATATACTGCCTAAACTTATCACAAGCAAAAACTACAGCTAAGAATTCCTTCTCAGTAGTAGCATAATTCCTTTGAGCACTATCAAGGGTCTTGCTAGCATAATGTATAACATTCAATTTCTTATCAACTCTTTGTCCTAAAACAGCTCCAACAGCAAAATCACTAGCATCACACATAATCTCAAAAGGTAAATTCCAGTCAGGTGGTTGTACTATAGGAGCGGTTATTAAAGCTTTCTTAAGGACTTCAAAAGCTTCCTTACAATTTTCATCAAATACAAAAGGAACGTCCTTCTGGAGAAGATTAGTGAGGGGTCTTGAGGTTTTAGAAAAGTCTTTAATAAATCTTCTATAAAAACCTGCATGACCGAGAAAACTGCGAATACCTTTGATGTCCCTTGGATAGGGCATCCTTTCAATAGCTTCGATCTTGGCTTTGTCCACTTCAATTCCCCTTTCGGAAATCTTGTGACCAAGAACAATTCCTTCGTTAACCATGAAGTGGCACTTCTCCCAGTTGAGTACCAAATTCGTCTCCTCACATCTCTGCAAAACTTTATTAAGATTCTGAAGACAATGGTCAAAGGAGGTTCCATAGACGGAGAAATCGTCCATGAAGACTTCCATAATATCCCCACAGAAACCATGAAAGATAGCAGACATACACCTTTGAAAAGTAGCAGGGGCATTACATAAACCAAAAGGCATACGCCTGTAAGCATAAGTACCAAAGGGACAAGTAAAAGTGGTCTTCTCTTGATCAGCGGTGTTAACATGAATTTGAGAGAAGCCAGAATAACCATCGAGATAACAAAAGTGGGTATTTTTGGATAACCTTTCAAGCATTTGGTCGATGAACGGCAAGGGGTAGTGATCCTTCCTGGTTGCCTTGTTCAACTTCCTGTAATCAATACACATTCTATATCCAATAATAATTCTCTAAGGTATTAGTTCATTTTTATCATTAGGAACCACAGTTGTACCTCCTTTCTTAGGAACACAATGTACCGGGCTTACCCACTTACTATCAGCTATAGGGTAGATAATACATGCGGCTAGAAGCTTGAGAATCTCAGTTCTCACAACATCCATCATCTTCGGGTTCAACCGTCGTTGATGATCAACAACCGGTTTAGCATCAGGCTCAAGGTTGATAGTATGTTGACAGATAGATGGACTAATCCCCTTAAGGTCATCAAGGGTATATCCAATTGCGCCTCGGTGTTTACGAAGTACTTCCAATAGTCGCTCTTCTTCATATCCTGAAAGGTTAGAATTGATAATAACAGGATATACTTTCTTTTCATCTAAATAAGCATACTTGAGCGTATCGGGAAGAGGTTTAAGATCGAACACCGGGACTTCTTTCGGTTTTGATAAAATTCCCAAAGGTTCAACCGGAAGGTTGTGCTTCAGGATAGCAGGTTGCCTCCAGAATATTTCATCTAGTTCATTTCTTTCCTGCATATGCAAATCATTCTCGTGGTCCTCCATATATTGCTGCAAAGGATCATTAGGGGGAATAGCAATAGAAGCAATACTTTCAATAAGTTTATCATCACTAGGTAAATTGGTACCACGAGGCTGCTTAGAGAACTTAGAAAAATTAAATTCATATGGCTCACCATTGAATTCAACAGAAACTTTACCTTTCTTGCAATCTATTATAGCTCCACAAGTTCTAAGAAAAGGTCTACCAAAAATAATAGGACAGAAATTGTCCCTCTCTGAACCAAGTACTAGAAAGTCGGTAGGGTATTTTACCTTTCCACATAGGACTTCAACGTCCCTCACAATTCCAATAGGAGAGATAGTTGTTTTGTTTGCAAGATGAATGGTAACAACAACTTCTTCAAGTTCACAAGGGGAAATCTCACCGATGATCTCTTCATAAAGTGAATAGGGGATAGCACTTGCACTCGATCCCAAATCGCATAGCCCATAATAATTGTGATCTCCTATTTTAACAGATACCACTGGAGTACCTGAAATTGGGCCTTTATTCTTGGTTGTGACAAGGTTAGTGGAAACAGCACAAAAATTTATATAGGAATCCAAAACATCATTAGTAATAAGGTCTTTAATTAATGCAACTTGAGGATCGACCCTGATCTGGTCCTCAGGCTCATCAACTCTTCTCTCACTTTTATTTATTATGCCTGTCACAAGAGTGTGCTCCCTCATCCTTGCGGGAAAAGGAGGTTGTTCATATATAACTGCAGGCAAAATAGGGTCAGCAACATGAATATCAACAGGTGGCTCTTTAAAAGGTTCATGATGCTGGTCTCTCTTCTTTTTAAAAGAATCAACGTGAGAGGCAAAATTCTTACAGAAATCAATCACTAGATGGGAATCAAGACCAATCTTAGAGCAAAAAGTATTGAAGTAATCAGTTTTCACATAGCTCTCAATATAATCATGTCCATAATTTATAGCGGGTTCAATACCTTTATCAATTTCCCAATCTTCGGTATTCCTCTGGATCCTTTCAATGAGATCCCACCTTTCTTCAACACTCTTCTTCTGAAATACCCCACTAGAGGAGGCATCCAGCATCTCCTTATCCTGACGAGAAAGCCTGGCATAAAAATTTGTAAGTATAATTTCCTTGGGAAGCTTATGAATTGGGCATTTGAGTATTAGGGACTTCAATCTCCCCCAAGCTTGAGCAATGCTTTCTCCGTCACGAGACCTAAAGTTATAGATATAGTTCCTGTCTCGATGAATTTCATGAAGAGGATAAAACTTAGTATAAAAGAGAGACATAAGCTCCTGCCAGTCAAGTAAGTGTGAGTTATCGAGAAGCCTATACCAATCCGAAGCTTTATCTATAAGTGATATGGCAAACAATTTCCTCATGACAAACTCCCTCGATACACCTGCAAGCTTAAATAATGAACATAGTTGTGACAGATATAGCAAGTGTTCACCGGGATGTCTGTCTCCTGCATAACGATTAGCCAAAACATAATCGATAATACCAGCTGGTATTTTATAGGGCACAATTTCAGTAGGGGGAGGATCAACCACCACAGGTGTGGGGCGTCTTCCCGCAAGCAACGATCCAATAACAGGGTTGTCCATAAGGATAAAGAGCAGCAATAGCAAAAATAAAAACAGAATTATAAAAACTTCCTTACCAGTTTCACTTTACCAATAGCGCTACGCTCCCCGGCAACGGCGCCAGAAAACGGTACTAGATGACCCACAACCGTAAGGGATCTATTGCAGCGTTTTCGATAAGTAAGAGTGTCGAACCCAACGAGGAGCAGAAGGTATTGATAAGCAATTCTGAGCAAGAAATTACTGCAAGCACTGAAAGATAACTTTTAGGGGTTTTCTCGATATAAGCAACAGGAAAGTAAAAGCAAGCAATGTAAAAGGCACTGAGAGTAACAAGTGGCCCAATCCTTTCTTAGCAAAGGAGAGGCCTAGCAACTGAACTTATAAAGACTAAAGCGTTCCTGAGGACACACGGGAGAAGTAGTCATGTGCTTTCGCCATATTCCGTATCGATACTATGTTATGTGTTGATAAGTGTTGAGTGGGTGGATCTATGCTAGTACACTCTCTAGACTAAGATGAGTGCACTCTTATGATTAAACACCTTGCAAGCATCCGTAAATACAAGATAGAATTTAAGGCAAAAGCCTAACCATAGCAATACGATCGAGGATCCATTGTTCCCTTATGCAAAAGCGTGCGAACTGGGGTTCAGGTTTCTGTCACTCCGGCAACCCACCGTAAGCATTCTTTGTACACAATGTATTCTCCTATGTCCTTAATAAGGCGAAGTGTTGAGTGTTCGACTCACACAACACCACTAGTAGAATGACAACACAACTTAAGTATCAAACAACACATATTACTTCAACAGCATATGACTACTAACAACAAGACTTTCCCCATGTCCTCAAGAACTAAAGTAACTACTCACGAGACATAAAAGAGATCATGATCAGTGGAGATAAATGGGTGATAAACAATCTGGACATAATAATATTTCTCCAACAAAACTCAATAGCATTCACCACAAAGTAGTAATCAACACCGATGGAGTAGAGAGGATAGATAGTACGAGTTACAACACAAGTTGCAATTGCGAGATGAGATTTGGATGAAGATGGAGATGGTGCTGGTGTTGGGGATGATGTTGATGATGATCTCGATGATGCCCGTGACGATGGTGATGACGATGGCGACGATCTCCCCTTCCGGGAGGTGATCTCCCCGGCGGAATCTGCCCACCGGAGATGGCTTTTTCTTCTCTGTAGGTTTCCGCCACGGAGCGGCGGCGGAACTCCGTAAAAACTCCTGTTTTTAGGGTTTTTGGATAACGGAGAGTATATATGCAAAAGGGGGCGACCAGAGGTGGGCCAGGGGCTCCAGCCCCCCCCCCCCCCCGGCGCGGCCAGGTGGCGCGCCCCCAGGGCGCCTGGGCACCCTGTGGCCCCCCTCCGGTTGCCCTTTCGCATGTCTTCGTGATTCGTCTGAAAAATATCTCCCGTCAATTTTCAGGTAATTTGGAGGTATTCTTCTTCAGCAACTCAGCGTCCACTTTTTACCGCTGAATCCTGCGTCTGCTGCTTCGGCATCGGAAAGTTGCAAACTGTGTAAAATAGACCAAAACAACGTAAGAACATCATCGTAACGTGAAATATATCAATGAATAAGGATAAATTATGATACAAAATAGTGATGCATTTTGGACGTATCATAACCCTAGCACCCCCTAGATCCCCTTCCTCTCGCCCCTCTCCCTCTCGCACGGGCTCACCCGCACGCAGCTGTCGCCGCCACTCACCATTGCTATGACCAATGACTTTCTTGCCGCACCAACGCGTCTACAAGATCCACCGCCGTCTACTACGTTGATTGCGTCACAGGAGCAAGACTGCATAGCTTTGACGCCGTCGCCTAGGTCATCTTCATCCTCAGGTTGTCGTCGTCGGTCGTCTTCGGTCCTCCGCCACCGCTGCTTCCCCATCTTCGTCGAGCATGCCCACGAGCTCCGTTGTGAGCTCCTCTCCCACCCCTCCCGCCTTCCTCCCTCGAATCCTCGTCGTTTGTCCTTGCCCTGCACTTCACCCGCCATGGCCGGAGGTCGCGCGCTCTGCGGGCCTCCCTGTCGCGCGCTGATGACCCACAAGTATAGGGGATCAATTGTAGCTCTTTTCGATAAGAGTGTCGAACCCAACGAGGAGCAGAAGGAAATGACAAGTGTTTTTCAGTAAGGTAATGTCTGCAAGTGCTGAAATTGTAAGTAGCAGAGTAGTTTGATAGCAAGAAAAATTTGTAACGAGCAAGTAATGATAGTAGTAGCAAAAGTGCAGCAATATATCCCAATCCTTTTGAGGCAAAAGGATGGGCCAAGACGGTCTCTTATAATAAGCAAAGCGTTCTTGAGGGTACACGAGAATTTTATCTAGTCACTTTCATCATGTTGGTTCAATTCGTGTTCGCTACTTTGATAATTTGATATGTGGGTGGATCAGTGCTTAGGTGATGTTCTTACTTGAACAAACCTCCTACTTATGATTAACCCTCCCGCAAGCATCCGCAACTACGAGAAAAAGTATTAAGAATAAATTCTAACCATAGCATTAAACTTTTGGATCCACCGGTCCCTTACGGAATAGCGCGAAAACTGGGGTTTAAGCTTCTGTCACTCTCGCAACCCACCATCTAATTACTACTCAACAATGCATTCCCTTAGGCCCAAATATGGTGAAGTGTCATGTAGTCGACGTTCACATGACATCACTAAGGGAATCATAACATACATACTAGTACATAGTGCATTATTTTACAAATGCATAATCTTTTCATCAAAATTATGAAATGTTTGTTTCTATTCTAGTTTTGCTCCATTGCACTGAAAACATTGAGATAGTCAGATGCACAAGTAAAAGAAGCAGATAGTCTCAAGTGGTGTGTCGGCAGAGATGATGGAGACAATGAGGTTGTTTGTGGCCATCCTCACCCAGTTGTTGATCTTCTCCGTTGTTTCTTCCTGCTTCATAAATTAGTTACAACAAACCAAATCAGAGCACAAGTCATTTATAGGCCATTTCGTCAAATAAAAGCAAGGGAGAGTGGTGCTTCGCAGCTATTCAGACAACAAAACCAGATCAATAAAATGGAATCACAATAAAGTTTTGATGTCTAGAGAGAGGATTCATCCTTCAATACTGTATTCAGGCGGCTGGAGGACGGGGCGTTGACCCGTTGGCTGGGCAGCTGAGCCCACCCAAGTTCAAGTCTCGGCTCGAACATGCTTGTGGAGTTTCTCCTATAAAAAATGTCAGCAAGAGTTAGCCTTTGGGTTGGTCTCATTTTTATTTTTATTTGTATTCAGGAGGCTAGGAGCCACTTTTCATGAACCTCCAATATAGGCGAATATTAGTTTACAAATCGAGAAAAGAAGATATAAACAAGTGACGCTTGTCCTCGTTTTTAATAAGAAAAATAATAATTACCTGTTGTTTGAAGAATTAGTCCAAAGTACTTCTCTCCGATGCAACTATAATGGTAATACAAAAACGAAAGCATGCATTGGTAACTTGATAGTTTTCTACTATAGTTATGCTGCATATTTGTCTATTGCTGAATTGACCTCTATACTTCTACTTATTTGAAAGTTAAAATAGAGGGAGTAATATACCAATACATACGGAAGTAAGCTAAAACATCATCATTCTAGAAAGATAATTTATAATTGATGTGACTAAGGATGTCAATGGATAGGGTATGGGGCGGGTAGAGCAATACCATACTCATATCCGTGTAGTCAAATGGGTACAAAATTCTACCCATACTCATACCCATTGGGTACCCAACGGTTAGATCAAGTGCACAAGTTATTCGCAATTGTACATTCATCTATAGCACATTTGAGAAAAAAAAACATTGATCTCAACTTAATAACAAGTAGATAAGTACATGACAATTATCTCAATTCAAACTGACAATTGGTAACAACTCTAACATAGATTCACAAGCTGATGACACATGTTTAACATATGTACACTTGTGAATCACGGGTAAGGTTCACATGTTAGTATAAGCAGGTAGAGTATAGGTATATCCATGGGTAAAAGGCTATATCAGTGCCCTACTCATCACTTAACGGGTAGGCTATGGGTACCAGCCGTGGGTATAAAGTTGTGCTCATACCCTACCCATGCGGGTATGGTATCCGTGGTTACGCGTATCTATGGGTAAAATTGCAATCCTTAGATGTGACTATATATCCTACATGACCTGATGTTGCGTACTTTTTGATCAGTAATTCTTGCATGAACACTTGTATTGTTTCTAGTTATGAAACCTACTATTGTCACTCACAATTATCTCCCCATCAACAAAACTAACATAAACTTGAAACCTCGGCGACAATCCACACATATTCTCAACCTCGGTACAAAAGGCGAAATGTGAATGAGGCAAGCTTCTCACTATGTTGAAACGCCCCTTATTCTTTCTCTTCTTCCTCAAGATCATAAAGTGAATATTGTGTGTCTGGCATCTACCTAGAAACATGCATTTGTATTTTTAAAGCCTGGCCGGTAATGCCCGGATCTCGCCATTCATCTCATGTTTGTTGTCCGTGGCATGGAAAATATGTACGCGCGTTTTTCCAAGTGATCCAACTACACCGTGGGTCTCTTGATTCCGACATTTTTTTCATCTCCTTCCTTACATGAGTTGCTTCTGCCCACCTGGACAAGTTTAGAAGATACATTAAATCAAAGCGTCACCGCAAGAACGAGATGGAGGGCGCACACATGGGTTCGGTGATCTCCAGGTGAAAGCCTAGTATCGACTTGGGTCGATGCCGGCCATGGCGGTGTGCTCGGATGTTGTTAACCTTCTTGGATGTGTCGTCGTGGAGTCCCTTCACCTCCCTCATTGCATGCTTCTCGAGGTCTTTGGGTGAAAACCTAAGTTTCGGCTTTTACCGAAGCGGGCGGCGGCGATGTGCCTGTCGCTCCTCTCATGGGGGTGTCTCCTTGGAGGTCCGATCTTCCGTTTGAAGGAAGTGCCTTGCATGTTCTTGCAACTTCGTTGTTGGCTAGGTGGGTGTGCGTGGTCTCAGGGTCGGTGTGAGGGCCAGAGGGGCGGCTCCGGGATTCATCTTCCGTTACAACACGTCAAATTTTGCTCGCTTGGGAGGTGACTTGTCGGCAAGGCTAATGCGTGGGACGGTGGGGGTGTCTGAACAGTGGCTCTGGAATTTGTTAGTGTTGTAGGACTTCGATTTTGCTCGCTTGCATGACAGATTCGTCGGCAAGACTGGCGCGCAGCTTCGCGCGGGGGCGGAGATGCCTGAGCAGCGGCTCCAGAAATTGTCAGTGTTGTAGGAGTTTGACTTTGTTCGCTTGGATGGCAGAGTCATCGGCAAGGCTGGTGCGCCGGTGTGCGTGTGTTTGCTTGAGGTTTTTGTATGATGATGTGGTGTCTCCTAGTGAGGTTGTAGGGTGTCGACCTTGGTTGCTTAGGTTGCAAGGACATCGACTAGTTGGTTATGCAATCTTGATGCTTGTGTGGGATGTTTTCAACACGTGTACTGAGTTTTGGTGGATTTTCTTTATAAACTTGCTTGATATCTGTCAATTACAGAGTCCACACACATGGAAGATGACGGGGTCAAATTGGATCGAGAAGAACGGACAATAATAATCGGCCCGTGTCGTATTTGAATATCTGCACCGTCCAGACTCGCCATCAGACGGCCTCCATCCACCACCTTCTTCTCAACTCCCATATCCCCAACCCCAACCCATGGCCGCCGCCGCCGCGGTCGCTGTCGCCACTGCTGCCGACTGGACCGTCGTCCGCCGGCGTGGCGGCCGCCGCCGAGGTGACGCCCCGGTCACCACCTCCCACCTCGACGCCCCCCCGCCACTCCCGTTGACCCCGATCCCGTGGGCGCCCTCCGACCCGTCCCTCGATCCGGCCCGCGTCTCCCGCCTCCTCGACCGCGCCCGCGCCGCGATCTCCCGTGTCGAGGCCTCCCGCCTCTACCGCCGCCTCCTCCTCCCCGACTCCCCGCTCAGTCGCCGTCTCGCCTCGCTCGCCCCCGCCCGCCTCTCCCTCCTCGGCGTCGGCAGCTTCGAGTCCTCCCCGGCCGCGCGCCTCCAGCTCGCGCTCGCGGCCCTCCTCCGCCGCGACCTCCTCCCGGGCGCCTCCCCCACGGCCGACCTCTTCGACCCGGTCCTCTCCTCCGTTGAGTGCGCCGTCGCCGTCGCCCTCGGCTTCGCCGTCCCGAGCCTCGACGACGGGGGCGGCCGCCGCGTGGAGGAGCCCACCCTCTTCTACATGCCCCACTGCGAGGCGGCGCTCTACGATGCGCTGCTCGCGGCCAACTGGGAGCCCCGCGCTCAGCTCCGCCGCGTCTGCGTGCTCGGCAACAGCTTCCGGCGGTACGCCCTGCAGGCGGAAGAGAACCGCTCGGGACCCGCCGCCAAGGCCAATCTTGTCCTCAAGGCAGGGCGGTTCGCATGGGAGCAGCGGATCGACGAGGCCGGGGATGTGGACGACGAGGACTGGTTCGCCCGTGCCTTCAACGAGACGAGCTGGCATTTCTTCGAGGTGGATGGAGATGTCGACCAGAGGACGGAGATAAGTTCCCAAGCTTTGTCCTTCGAGAAATTATCACTGTAAACCAAATGTATTAGTACTTGATTCGAGATGCATTTGGAGATTCAGGGCTAGCATCTTCACAAAATTGATCACCAAAATTCTGTGATTGTATACTTGATTGGAGATGAATTCACAGATTCAGAGTTAGCATCGTCTGAACATAATTTATCACTGTAATTCCATGATTGTATTACTTGATTGGAGATATATTCAAAGATTCAGAGTTTGGCATCTTAATGAAATTTATCACTGAAATTCTATGATTATGTACTACTACCCCTGTACCAAAATATATGACGTTTCTGTAGTTCAATTGATACGGAGGGAGTACTTCATTGGAGACAAATTCAAATATTCCGAGTTGGCATTTAACACTGTAATTATATGATCGTATTACTTGATTATTAGAGATGCATTCCAAGATTCAGAGTTGGCATCTTAATGAAATTTGGAGTTTACTTTATCTTGATTTGCATTGAACAAGAACGAAAGCTGCGTGCATTCGTTTTTCTGAATTTAGACATTGAGTCCCCCACATTACTGGCTGTGAGCCTGTGACCCAATTTCTAGTGTCCTGCGAGGTTTATCGGTTGATTTTTCTGATATGGGAAATGGGTACTCTACCCTAGAACATAACCTGTAAGGCTGCTTCTTCTGTAGGACATTTTTGTATCTGTTGTAGCTTGCAGATTTCATTAAAAGAGAACCATTAAGGTTCAGTACGAACCACTAGCTCAGAATGCAAGGAGAAATATCATGCATGATCTAAGGTGAACAGTGAGGTGCCTGCTGTCCTATAACATTCATGAACCATTAAGATGAATTCACACATTCAGAGTTAGCATCTGAGCATAATTTATTTATCACTGTAATTCTATGATTGGAGATATACTCAAAGATTCATAGTTGGCATCTTAATGAAATTCATCACTGTAATTCTTTGATTATATACTAGTAGTACTTGATTGGAAACAAATTCAAAGGTTCAGAGTTGGCAATTATAACACTGTAATTCTATGATTATATTACTTGGTTAGAGATGCATGCAAAGATTCAGAGTTGGCATCTTAATGAAATTTATCACTGTAATTCTTTGATTATATACTAGTAGTACTTGATTTGAAACAAATTCAAAGGTTCAGAGTTGGCAATTATAACACTGTAATTCTATGATTATATTACTTGGTTAGAGATGCATACAAAGATTCAGAGTTGGCATCTTAACAAAATTCGGTGTTTATTTCATCTTGATTTGCACTGAACAAGAATGGAAGCTGTGCGCATTTTTCTTTCTGAATTTAGACATCGAGTCCCCACATTACTTACTGGCTGTGACCCAATTTCCAGTGTCCCGCGAGGTTTATCGGTTGATTTTTCTGACATGGGAAACGGCTACTCTGCCCTAGCCTCTAAGGCTGCTTTATTTGCAGACATTATTTCATTAGAAGAGAACCATTAAGGTTCAGTACGAACCACTTGATTTAAGGTGAACACTCAGCAGCCTGCTGTCCTATAACATTCAGAAAGGTAAAGGCAGATTGGTTTGCCCCTCACATAACGAAAAGAAATCGCTAAAGACCCCCCC
>LR738709.1:45558185-45614728 GCA_902687465.1 Secale cereale | reverse complement strand
CCAGGATGTATTTATCTTCTTATTTCCAGAACCGATAGCATCATAATATTCTGAATTCTCAACTGATTTACCTAACCTCATTCTATTCTGAATTTATCTCTCCTGACATCATTCTTATCATGTGACCGAAAATTAGCTGTGATCTTTACATAACGGGAGCCCGCCCCTTCCATTGGTCAAAGCCCTCGGAGCCCACCATCTGCAGCCCTCCAGATATTAGTTGGAGAACATTGCGCACATTGCAAGGATGGTGCATTCAAAGATTCAAAGTTGGGTTCTTAGCAAAATTTGGTGTTTACTTCATCTTGATTCCCGATGAAGAAGGACGAAACCAAGTTCGTTGTCTTATCCTTGTCTCACCTCATAGGAATTCAGACACCGATTGATCCCCCGATTTCTGGCAGCGAACCGATGAATTAAGAAGTAAACTCTCAATGTGGCGTTGCATCTATCATTTTCAGGAAGCTTCGGTATCTCATGAGGTTAACTGTTTTATTTTTCATGGGTGCTCCACTTTAACTTGCATGCTCTATATACCCTCAGAACATTAACTTCCATGTGTGCCTTGAATATTCTTCTGTAGAACATTTTTCTGGTGTGCTCACTGATTTCATTAAGGCAATCATGAAGGTTAATTACAAACCACTTGCCAAAAAAAAAAATGCAAGGAGAAACATAGCGCCATACTGCTATCATATACTACATCCGGAAAGGTGGAGGCTGATCAGTTTGCCCCTCACATAAGGAAAAGAAATCTCTAAGAACCCCCAGCTTTTTTCCTGTTTCTGGTAACTGAAGCATCATAATGTTCTTGAACTCTCCACCGATTTACCTTCATATCTCCCGAGCACATTCTATTCCTGTGACTGAAGACCAGATCTGATCTTCGCGTACCCATCAATCAAAGGCCTTTGATGGCCATCATCATAAGTCTTCTAGATATCAGTTGGAGAACTCCAAGGGAAATCGAGTACAGATCGCAGGAATTGGGCCATCTGGTGAATTTTTTTAAGCGGTGGCATAAACGCCTAATTAACCTGCCGAGGACTCCGCTACAAGCACAATTGTGCGAGACAACAAAGAGCAAATGTATAAACTTAGAAGAGCTTCAAATAACTCCATATAATGTCAAAATGGGCTACTAAAACAACAGATGCTGAATGGAATCATAGAGGCTGAAGACATGTGGTGCATCTTCTGCTGCTCTATGTCATCCCCGCTTTAAAACAGATTATCGTTGGCAAGAATGGTGCTTGGTATTTGACCAAAGCCCTCTTGTCACGTCAAGCCTGTCAACCAATACAACGTCCGGACAGTTTATGCTTGCAGGCTCTGAAGGCGAGGTACGACCTGAACGGTGCCATCATCTCTGACACGGTTTTATCTGGCAATGCATCATCGACATGCCATTCTATTGAATGTGGCTTGGAATTTTTAAGCAAGGGTTTGATCTGACAGATAGGTTCGGGAACTAAAGTGCTGGTCTGGAGTGACAATTTTTTTATTTTGAGGCAGGACTGGAGTGACAATTGGATACCACAAGACATGAGCCTTGGACCAATCAGCAGACAGGGCTGCTGCCGGTGGCTTCTGATGGGAGTTTGGCATCGCAACCTGCTGCAGCAGTACTTGGTGCCTGCAGATGTGGAGGCGAAAAATTCGGCCATCCGCTCGACACATGATGAAAACTTTCTCGCCTGTCACCTGGTAAAAATTCTGGTGTTTTCTTCTGTCCGAGGTGCCTACAAGTTAGCACTGAATTTCAACTTCTTTGATCAGGGAGTCGGGGGTGCTAGTTCAAGTCCAGATAGGTCTGCTCCATGTTGGGATTTAATGTTGAAGCCTCTGGTTGCCCAAAAGATTTGCACTTTTGCTTGGAGGCTTCAGCACCAGCCAGTTACAATGGGTGACGATGGTTATAAATTTCTAATGCAAAAGCCAGCTAACGGTACATGAATCCTGTCGATTCGATTTCTCCGATATTTCTCTGAATCCCGTCAAGGTTCGATTTGCTTTTGTGCACTGAAATCTGGAGGGGTTGACATCGAGTGAGTTCGGTGTCCTCAGAGGTGCATCTCTATTGCATTGGATCCTGGAGGAAAATGTTTATAGACGTAGGACAGGCAGTATGAATGTTATTTTTGCAAGCGGGACAAAACCACTAGAAATGCCCCTACTTAAAAATGCACAAGGTTATGTCGTCTACTTGGGGGTATACCTGCCCATGGGCTGGGCCGGGCCAGGCTGGGCCTAAAAAGCGCATGGCAAAAAACTGAGGCCCATGCCCGCCCATTGGGCCTACTTTTCAAGCCCAAGCCCGGCCCATCTGGTAAAAAGCCCGGAAAAGCCCTTAGGGCTTAGGGCCGTGGGCCGGGCCTCTTCCTTAAAAACTTCAAAAATTAAAATCCTTCGAGATGTAGTTATGTTACTACATTTACTAGTTAGGGAAATTTAAAAACATAAATTTCGACATGTTTTGCAAAAAAATGCTATGCTTAAAACGGTTATATCTTTTGCATACGATGTCGGAAAAAAACGTATAATATATCAAAATGTTAAGCACGAAAATCCGGTTCTTATTTCGACGGCCAAAGGCCGTTTTGCAAATGTTTAGAATTCTCAAATTCTAAAAGAAAAAAAAGTTATTCTCAAATTTCAGCTTTTTTGAATTTTGGTTAAATCTGGTCAAACTACTTATTCAAGAAATTTTAGTGTTACTAAATAATTATTCAAAAATATTAGTGTTACTAAATAATTATTTCAGTTTTTTGAATTTTGGTCAAATCTGGTCAAACTACTTATTCAATAAATTCTAGTGTTACTAAATAATTATTGTTTTTTAGAATAATAGTTTCAAACTCAAACGATGAAACGTGTGACTTAATGCGCAAGCTAAACTCCTGAGGGTTAATAGGATTGACAGCTTACTATTGTCAGGAAAACAACAAGTGGAGACTTGAAAACTAGGGGGAATAGAACTCGAAAGTTAAGCGTGCTCAGGGTGGAGTAGTGAGAGGATCCTTTAGTCATGAAAGGAAAGCATATGGATTAGAATCATATAAATAACCCCCAAACAATTTAAAGAGTAGTTTAAGCTTGTTTCAGCTAGATATGCATGCATGTCAATGTTGGGTCCCATAACTAAGGTTATCGGTATGATCTACCGATCTCGGCAATCCATCGCAAAATCGGACGGCAAGGAGAGCAAAGGGCCAAGATCATTGATCGATGGACTAAGGAATCAATCAAACCATCTATTTCACAGTTCACGGTACGGTGTTTTTTCCATTGTTACAAACTAAATTTGCTTAATATATGCTAACAAATAAGCTTCTCAGCAGTAGCCTTTTCTTGGCTACTGCCCAACAAGAAATTAAGCGTGTGCACAGATTGTGCCCATCCACCAACCTCACTAATACCCTGAAAACCGTGCAGCATCACTGAACCCCGGAACGCTCCAGGACGACGATAGGGACAACCCAACGTACAGATATATGTATGTCCTTCAACTATCTCACTCGGGTCTCCCAGATACGCCAACCCCACGAGGAATCAGAAAACAGGCGACAAATTGCGCAACACCAACTGCCAAGGCCATGTGGTGCCAGGGTTTTCGAAATCTTTTGGTTCCGGGCCCATGAGCCAACCAGCTATAACGCGACCAAGTAGTACTGGCACTCGCCACGTCAGTTAGCTAGCAAAAACATCTTCTAGAGAAAGAATAACAAGAAACTGTATGCACTGAAGCTGGTACTAGCATTGAGATTGCAATAGGGATGTATGTGAACGAATGTACTCCCTTATACTATTAGCTTTAGTTGAAGTTAAGGTTTGTAAACTTCGATAGAATTTATAAACAAAAATATTATTAACATATACAGTATCAAATAAATACATTAGATTTATTATTGAAAGTATTTTCACATCATATAGATTTGTTATAGTAAATGTTTGAAGTTTTTTCTATAAACTTGATCAAAATTTACGAAGTTTGACTTCAGTCAACTCTAATATGCAGAATAAATAAAAACGGAGGGAGTACTAGCATCAACGAACATACTAACCCGATCATCGAGAGCAATGCAATTACCAGTACACCACATTACGTCCTTCCAATTGATGATGATACACGAAAGTAACGAACCACCACTAGTGCTATTACGGAAATGAATATCACTGAGTACAACTCAAAATTGAAAATCACTAACAAGTCATCACTTGCTGCTTACAACTAGTCTCCTGGTGGGATCCATACGTACCAACTCTGACTCTATCTGAACAATTAATCGATGGATGATGTAGCCAACAATGGCAGCACCGAATTGAATGTGAATTGTGATCTGCGAATTCACTTTGCTTGCTTACTGTTGGGTGGAGGCGCTTGTTGAGTTGACAGGGTCAGCAGTTGTCCGGCACCCGGTATGACTCCATGTTGATCTGTGATAACCGTGCGCCGGGAAATAGCAGCTGGGGACAAGAGCGTTTATGGAATTAAAAACGGGTCCCTAGGGAGGAGCAACAGGGGCTGGAATGTAAGGGGGACGAGGGAGGGAGCAGAGGAGGCACGGGAACTCACATCGATCTGCTTTTGCACTTTGCGGGGCCGACCGCGTGGGCGGCTACGCGGGAGTGCGCCGGTGAGGCCGTAGATGTCCTCCTCAATCTCCTCCGCGGAGAGTGATACGGAGAATTGCGGCCTCTTGAGCGCATCGGCGCGGACCGACCTCCGCCCGCGCTCGAACGCCTGCGGCGATGCACCCGCGATGGTGGTGGCCGCGTGAGTTGGCATAGCAAGGCGACGGCGGCGGCCAGGGCGTGCCTTCAGCGGCTCTGGAGAAACAGCCTCGGTGACCTCAGGATACTTGTCGACTACGGGGTTGCCGGTGCTCGGCGCCTCTGCCACCTTGCCGAGGCCAAGCTGTAGCCTCTCCCTGACCTCATATTGCTGATCCGAGGATCCCTTGTTCGGGGCGATGGCTTCACCATGGCGGTTGACGGGAGCGCACCGCATCAGGCGTTGGCTTCCCCAAGGCTTGAGCATTGATGGTAGCGACATCAGCCTCCCGCGGTGGGCACTCGACGATGTTGTAACTACCTCCGCGACCCCGGCCCCCACCCCCGTAGCGCCGCCTTCCTTGGTGAGATCCGATGGGAAAGCCGCAGGCGGAGGCTCCGCCGAGTTCACCATGGCTGGGGGCGATATCGCTCCCACAGTCGCCGCTTTTGCAGCCGCAGCCGCTACAGATCTGGCTGCGGCGGCAATGAGAGCGGTATGTTGCGATCTGGTGAGGACAGATCTGAGATACGACCAGGACGAGGGTGGGTTTGCCTGCGGCGTTAAAAGCGTGGGCTAAAGGGGGAAATAGATGGATGCGTGTACGCGTGAATTCAACGCTCGCGGGGGGAGGGGGAGGGTACAATGAGGTTTCACCCTCTCGTTATGCCTTTTTTGGGATTTATTTATGAAACACACCGTTTTATGTGGACTTTCGTGTGTACACTCCATTTCTCTATGAATTTTTCCCTCTAGACCATTGTATGGATCACCGCATTTGAAACTAATGTTTCAGTGTATCTTTCTGCGTGGGGAAAAAATGCATACAATGCAATGCTGATCCACACATTTACCTTCATGTTGAATGATCCCATAAAAACAGAAAGAAAAAAAAGCACACAAAAGCTTCATTCGACAGCGAATCTAAGGATATATTTTTAGTGACGTGTAAGACGTGTTTCGGTAGTCGAACTGACAACCTAAAACCGTGCATGCCATACAAAGCTGGATATAGTAACCATGCTCATAAGAGCATCTCCAACAATAGGGCAACACTGCCTTTTCGGGCTTTTGGAGGCCAAAAACCTATCGAATAGCTGCCCAAAAACTTCCAACATGGTCAAAAACGTTTTTGGGTAGCCCAAAAAACAGGGCACAACCAGCTGCATATATGGAAGGTTGCTGCCCAAAAACGCCAATCCACCCCTCGCCGCCCAACTGCCTCCTTCCCACAGCCCCCGGCAGCCAAATCCAGCCACCGCCGCTGCCGCGCTGAATCCGGCCAATTTCCGTCCGGATCCAGCCACCACCAACACTGCCGCACCTCCCCACTGCATTGGTCTGCCGCCTCCCAAGGGGATAACAGGCCTCCTCAGACATCATCGCACACCTGCAAATAGTTGGCATACAACAACAGAGCAGAAGGACCCAAACAAAAAGCTATGGAGATCTAACACCATAAAGCGATCGCTAGGCTACCAATGCATAAAGAAACCGAACCGACCAGGAAGAGTAGGTATGTTTCAAACATCTCTCCACAGGAATTATGTGAGGTCTCAATCTCGAATCTCGTTAATCATGGCAGAATTGTGTTTACAAGAGAGGGGATCGAGTGGGGATGAGGAAGAACTACTGGCTCACGCTATCTACAGAATACAAACTAGCCGTTTGCCAGCCGCCGCCTTATCCTCGCTGTTGTCTTGGGTTTATATGCGTGTGTCGATTAGGCCCATTCAGGCCCAGCTAGCCGAGCGGGCACGCGAGGCTGCCTCCTGGGTCGTGCGTCAGGTTGAACCTCGTCTTGGCGCCCATCACGATCGCTGACAATCCCTCCTCCCTTAGAAGCGGCTTGCCCCCAAGCCGGTGCCCTCGGGAACTTCTGTTGTAGCGTCACTTTATCTTCCCAAGTGGCCATGTCCTCCGGCATACCACTCCACTTGATCAGCACTTGAACGACCGAGTCTGAGCCACGACGAATGACTCGTTGTTGCATGATCTGTTCAGGACACCGAAACTGATCTTCAGAAGAAGGCAACTGTGACAGTACCTCGCAGTCAGGTGTGAGTACTTTCTTGAGCAAGGAGACATGGAACACAGGATGGACTTTACAGCTTGCCGGCAGCTCGAGCTTGTAAGCCACAGCTCCCACACGTTCCAAGATAGGAAAAGGCCCATAGAATTTGAAGGCCAGCTTGTGATTAGCACGCGGCGCCACTGACGCTTGCAGGTATGGCTGCAGTTTCAGAAACACGCGATCTCCGACTGCAAACTCACGATTAGTGCGATACTTGTCAGCTTGGCTTTTCATACGTTGCTGGGAACGGAGCAAGTGCTGTTTGACTGAATCCAAGACCACCTGTCGATCCGCAAGCCACTGATGCAAGTCTGGAGATAGAATGGTATCGTCGACTGCAATACCAAAATGACGTGGACCATGCCCATAGATGATTTCGAACGGTGTTTTACCTGTTGCCGAGTGCCAATTTGTGTTGTACCAGAACTCACACAAGGGAATCCACTTGGCCCATTGCGATGGATGGACACTGACAAAACATCGCAAGAAACATTCGACCTGCTGATTGACGCGTTCTGCCTGTCCATCCGATTGCGGGTGTCTGGCTGAACTCAATCGCAACCTAACTCCAGATTTCTGAAACAATTCAGACCAAAACTTGCTAGTGAAGATTTTGTCTCGATCAGAGACAATTGACAGTGGCATGCCGTGGAGTTTATAGACTGAGTTGAGAAACGCTTCAGCAACTGTCTCAGCCGTGTAAGGATGATGCAGAGGAACAAAATGGCCATATTTGGAGAGCTTGTCGATTATAACCATCAAACAGTTGTAGCGGCCAGATGTGGGCAAGCCTTCCACAAAATCCATTGTGACCATTTCCCAAGGTAGGTTTGGTATTGGAAGAGGCTGGAGCAACCCTGGATAAGGAACACGCTCAGGTTTTGCCTGTTGACATATGAGGCACTGTTTGACATAGGTTTGGATAAACCCTCGCATCCCTTTCCATTTGAACAGTTGTTTCACACGTTTGTAAGTACCAGGGAACCCCGAGTGCCCTCCTACTGGACTGTCATGGAAGGCAGCTACCACCTTGTTATGCAGCACATGATCACTGCCAATCCAAACACATTTTCCATGTCGAAGTATGCCAGCTTTCAAGGAGAAATTGCTGTCAGATGTAGGAGCCACTGCCAACTTTTTCAACATATCAGAAGCAAAGGTGTCACCAACATAACTCTGAATTATATCTTCAAGCCAAGCAGGTTGCACAGATGAGATATGTTGCAGTTCAGGTAACACATCTTGAGGATTGTGAGGTCGTCTGGACAATGAATCTGCAGCCGTATTGTCAACACCTTTTTTATACTCAATAGTATACTGCAATCCCAGCATTTTTGTCAGTGCTTTCTGTTGCCACTTAGTGTGCAGCCTCTGCTCAGATAGACAAGCCAAGCTGCGTTGGTCAGTTCTAATGACAAATGGAGCAAGCTGCAAATACTGCCTCCAGTGTTCCACTGCTAGTAGAATAGCTAGATATTCTTTTTCATATACTGACAATGTTTGGTTTCTGGGGCCAAGAGCTTTACTGACATAAGCAACTGGATGTCCTTCCTGCATAAGGACAGCTCCTATACCCACATCACAAGCATCAGTTTCTAATATGAAAACTTTTGATAAGTTGGGAAGAGCTAATACAGGAGCTGACACAAGGGCCTTCTTTAACAATTCAAAAGCTTGTTGTTCATTGTCCAACCAGTGAAACGGAACTCCTTTCTTGAGAAGATTTGTAAGTGGTTTGCTCAGCATCCCATACTGAGAGATAAACTTCCTATAATACCCAGCAAGTCCAAGAAATCCCCTGACTTCTTTTGCAGACATAGGCACTGGCCACTCCTCAATAGCTGCAATTTTTGTTGGGTCTGTAGACACTCCTTGTGCACTAATGATGTGGCCTAGATATCCAATCTGAGTTTGAGCAAAAGAGCATTTAGATAGCTTCACATGCCACTGATGTTGCAATAATAGTTTTAACACTTCTGCCAGATGTTGCAAATGCAGTTCATATGAGGCACTGAATATAAGGATGTCATCAAAGAAATTGATGGCATATTTTCTGAGACAGGGAGACAAGGTGTCAGCCATAGCAAAATTGAAGGTGTTAGGGCCCCCAGTCAATCCAAAGGACACCACTAAAAACTCAAAGTGGCCAAAATGAGTTTGAAATGTAGTTTTATGTTCCTCTCCAGGTGCTAGTCTGATCTGGTGATATCCAGACCTAAGGTCCAGTTTAGTAAACCAAGAAGATCCAGCTAACTCATCCAACAGCTCATCAATAATAGGAATTGGATATTTGCTCTTGATTGTAATAGCATTCAACTTTTTGTAATCAAACACTGGTCTCCATGTTTTGTCCTTCTTCTGCACCATGATCATAGGGGAAGAAAAGGCACTGTTACTGTGTCTGATAATCCCAGCCGCAAGCATTTCCTGAACCTGCTTTTCCATCTCATCTTTCAGAGGTGGTGCAATCCTATAAGGCCTAACAGCGACTGGTTGTGCTCCAGGAACTAGGGGAATAGTATGATCATACTTCCTTCTTGGGGGAAGGCCAGTTGGGGTTGCAAACACAGGTGCAAATTGATCCAGCAACTGCTTGATTTCTGCGGGTATTTCAGTGGTTCCTGTTTTTTCAGTTGCTAGTAGAGTAGATACTTCCACCAAAGCAAATAACTGAGGAACCGCGTCTTGGCTCAGTAGTGTAACCAGATTATCGTGTACCTTAAAGGAGAGCCAATGAGTTGCCCAATCAACTTGCATTGGACTGTGACTAGCCAACCAATCCAAACCAAGGATCCCATCGTAAGAACCCAAGGGAAACACTCTGAAATCATTGACAAATTCATGACCATGGCAAGTCCAATGTCCTTTCTGCAAATGTTGAGTGCAAGGGACTAAGCTCCCATTGGCCACTTTAACCATGCTGACAGGTGTTGAGGAAACTCCTGTAAGATAGGTAGCTACTGTACCATCCACAAAGGAGTGAGTACTTCCAGAATCCACAAGAAAAACCAAAAGGTGGCCTTGCAGTTGCACCTTCAGTTTCATAGTGGTTGTAGCTGGAGCTGTTACATCCCCCATAGCTGCTGCTGAGATGCAGATAGCATTGACTTCATCAGGGACAGTTTCCTCTGTATCACTGAATTCAGTAGGTATACTTTGCACATAATCCAACATTTCTTGAACCACATGCAATTAGACTTCCTGTTTGCAATGATGGTCACGTGCCCAACGTTCTCCACAAGTGAAACACAAGCCTTTTGACTTCATGTATGCTCGCAAGGCAGCCCATCTGTCATCTGTACGCGGTTGCTCGGAAGTTTTTCTCTCATCTGCAGTTTTGCTGACAGACTGTTTGGACACTGCTGACACTTGCAGTCGTCTGCTCCCTGAGGGGTTGTATTGTTGATGCATCGCATTGTCTCCTAATTCTTCTAACAGTAGCGCTAATGCATAAGCTGAATCCAGGTCATCAGGCTGTTGAATGCCAACCAGCAGACGGATCGAGGGTGATAATCCTTCCATAAACCTTGTGACATAATGGACCATGTTCGGTTGCGCTTCATACGCTGTGAGCTGGTCATACAGTTCAGAGAAACGTTCCACATAGTCTTCTACTGACCCGGATTGACGAATTTTGAACATCTGCCTCAAGAGATTCTGGTGTTTATTCCTGCCAAACCTGGACTGCAGCAGGGCACAGAATTCAGCCCAATTGACTTGCGGGGCACGACGCTGAACTGACTCGAGCCAACGCGCTGCAGTGCCCTCGAACTGAGCTGACGCAAATGAGATCCACTGCTGTTGTGGCGTGTTCCAAAACTTGAAGTAATCCTCGCAGCGAGTTTGCCAGAGTTTGGGATGAGAGCCATCAAAGCGAGGTAGTTCAATTCTAGGACCGTATCCCGTAATCTCAACCTGATGCGGACGAAAAATTTCTGGAGCCTGTATGATCTGTCTGGAGGTGTTCTGATCTGAAGGCATACCTCTAGCCGGTGGAGGTACGTATCGCTGGGCTGGCTCTCGGAGGTCGCTCTCAGCGCGGAATCCCTCAGATCCTCCAGAGCCGCTGTGGATCGACGTGCCCTTGGTGAACGCCGGTTGCTCGCGCGGTGAAGACGGTGTGGTCGGGCAGGGCGCGTTGACGCGGTCCATCTCAATCTCGCCGCGGAGCTCGTCGAGGTCGACCCCAATGGACAGCTTGACGTCGTCGATCCGGCCGGAGAGTTGATCTAGCTTGTTGTCGAGCTTGGCGAGGGCTGAGACCATCTCCTGGTTGCGCTCCGCCGAGCTCTTGGAGAAGGCGGAATCGAAATCTGCCCTCAGCAGCTCGTAAATCGCCTTGGTCTCTGGGGAAATTTTTTCCATGGCTTCAGCGCGACGGTGGACGGCCAGTCTGGTGTGACGCCGGTGGACGGGGAGGTCCAGGGTGGTGGGAAGGAATGGCTCTGATACCAGATTGTGAGGTCTCAATCTCGAATCTCGTTAATCATGGCGGAATTGTGTTTACAAGAGAGGGGATCGAGTGGGGATGAGGAAGAACTACTGGCTCACGCTATCTACAGAATACAAACTAGCCGTTTGCCAGCCGCCGCCTTATCCTCGCTGTTGTCTTGGGTTTATATGCGTGTGTCGATTAGGCCCATTCAGGCCCAGCTAGCCGAGCGGGCACGCGAGGCTGCCTCCTGGGTCGTGCGTCAGGTTGAACCTCGTCTTGGCGCCCATCACGATCGTTGACAAATTCTTTGCACACTCGTCATCTATATATCCTCACAATAGAGTGACAACGCCTGCCTGTCGGATGTAAATGGATCCTCGGAAGCCACAACAAAATCAAAATGCTTCTTGTATGCCGAACATCTATCTAGATCCTTGTGCCTCGGGAACATGGTGTTGTACAGCAAGGATGTGCCACAGGAGATACTGTAAGCAGTCAGGCCCTTGTCGCTTAGCCGCTTAGGTAGTTCTGGCGACAGTAATGTTGCCCTTGATAGACCATCAGTCCCACACTGACCATCGCATGTCTTGATGCTTTACCACCTTGGGCGGAACAGGTTCAGCAATGGAGAACATTGGTAGTGCCAGGCTTGCAAACGTGTTGTCGTAGTCTTCAACTGGGTGATCACCCGCCAGAACCTTGTAAAGCTCAAGGCACACAAGGCATGTGGCCATGGCTGTCGTAGTTGCAATAGCTGGAATGATTCTTCGTGCAATGAACTTTGCCTTCAGCTTGTCGACCTCTTGAATACCATAGTTTCTCACACGCCTATTAACAAGACCAGCAATCAAGTCCATGTGGAAATTTGCATCAGCACCCTACAAAAGAAACATGTAACCAGAATTAGTGAAGAAAGAGCATAAGCTATAAAATATTTGATTATTTCTGTCCTTTTACAGTGGTATGTTAGAAGATATTTTGAGAACTGAAATTAACAAATTCCCATAAGTTATAATTGCATGTCTTATGCCTCGGAGCATCTCTAGCACATCCCGCAAACCGCTGTACTGCAAATTTCGTTTACAGGATACTGTAAACCGAATTTGCGGTACCGCGGATGGCGAGAAAGAACAGATCCGGTAAACACATACCGGATAATTTAAACTACTAGTTCGCGCCACATACATCGCCAGATTCAACAGAGTTCATACGACAAACAGAGTTCATATTAGCTTAAAACGTAATAAAAACCTAAATCTTCTCATCATCATCACCGGGCTTCTTTACGTGGAGGTGGTACTCCACCAACGAGTTGGAGAGGACAAACGGCAGGTCGTAATCCTTCTTTGCCACCACCACCCGCTCAGTCGCAGCTTCGTCTCCGGTGGTAGCCGCCTCCATCGCGTCGAACCACGCGCACTCCCCCCCCCCCCCGCGTAGTCACTTGAGCGGAGGCGAGAAGATTCTGTCGAGGCGATCGAATTTGCTCCATGCCCGCCGGCCACCACTGAGGGAGAGCGCGTTGCGCTCCCGGGCCAGCACCTTGCACCACTCCACAACGGGCGGAGGGAGGAGGTCCCAGCCTCGTGGTCATTGCGGCGCTTGTGCGGCGACGAGCCGCGGCGGCCGCCTCGGACACCCCTCCCACGACCAGAGCTCACCATCGGGGTAGGCTTGGGTGCGCGCGCTCGCGGCAAATGACGGCCAAAGGAACGATGATTTGTCGCCGGAGCTAACAAATTGCGGCGAAGGGGGAGGGGAAATAGCGGACGGGAACCCTGAATGCCTGTCGCTCTGGTATATATGTGGGAATCAGGGGACGTTTATGTGTCGGCCGTAAAAAGATTAAGGGCCGGGCCATTTTTTGGGTATCTGGTCAAGCCGTTTTTTTTTGCTCGAACTATAAATCCGCCAGAATTTAACGGGTCAGGGAGGTTTTAAGGGATCAACTACATATGCTCTCATACCAGAAACAAGTTATTAAGAATATATAACAAAGTCAACAATGTTAGGAATATGCAACTTGTATTCCCATGGCGCCATAGGCCAGTACATACATGTACAAATGCGGGAAATATGCAGAAAACCCCTTATACAATGGGGGTAAAGATGGCTATAGTACTCACCCCCGCCCCCTCAAACTCATGCTGGATGAACACTGAGTTTGGAGAGATAGAGGCCATGTTGTGCTCTAGTCTGGGCCTTTGTAAAGAAATCTTCGAAATATGACTCGGAAGGCACATACGAAAGAGCAATAACCTCATCCTGCACACGAGCGCACACATAAAAAGCATCAACGCCAATATGCTTTGTGATCTCATGTGAAAGAACATGCGGTGCCCCCATGTTTGGTTTTGGTAATTGATGACAATATCTATGGACGAATGGTTGTCTTGAGTTATATTTGAAGGATTTGACCGTAGGCTTCTCTTGAAGTCCATGTGTTGGTTTCAAGGAGTTTATGAGTTCACCAAGGTGCTATTAAGGAATTATCCAAAGATTGGTCATGTGAGTGCTGAGCTTATTGCAAGCATGTCTTGAAGAAGAAGATTGTGTGATCATTCATGTTTACCTTCAAGACATCATTGATACGTCCAAAACGTATCTATAATTTCAGCTTGCTCCATGCCTCTGCTGGGTGATATTGCTATGTTATTTATACACTTCCATACACTTTTGATCATATTTGGACTAACCTATTAACTCGGTGCACCCCAGTGCCAGTTTCTGTTTTCGGCTGTTTTTGTATTTCAGGTTTTCACATTACGAGAACTGCCAGGAAAAATCCAGAAAAATTATATAAAAAATCAGCGTTCCAGAAGCTACCGTGCGCCCGAAGTACAGCCGGGGGGGGGGGGCACCAGGGCTCCAGGCGCCCTGGCGGCGCCCCCCCCTGGGCCGCGCCGGGGGGGCGCCTGGGCCCCCCGAGGCTCCGCTGATGCCCCCCTTTGGCATATATTTAAAGCGTCTCCCAAAACCCTCGAGACGGGAACTCTTTTTCGCGATCTCATCTCTGTTCCGCCGCCACCGCCGCTTCCAAGATCGGGAGCACCAGGAGAACTCTTCCCGGCACCTTGCCGGAGGGGGGGATCACCACCGGGAGCTTCTCCACCACCATGGACGCCTCCCGGATGAGTTGTGAGTAGTCTCCCTTGGACCATGGGTCCATGACCAGTAGCTATGTGATGTTCTCCTCCCGTTCTTGTGCTTCACTAATTAGTCCTCGTGAGCTGCCCTACATGATCGAGGCACATATGTAATCCTTATGCTGTTGCTATGATGAGTTTGTTGGGATCCGATGGATTATGAGATTATGTTCAGATTGTGTTTGAGTAATATATTTGATTCACCTCTTTTATATTTATGTTCGTAAGTAATTCTTGCATGTTCTCCGTTGTTATTTATTGCTTTGGCCAAGTAGTAGGTAGTGACCCCAAGAGGGAACGTTATGCTTGATTGTGGGTTCATGCCCCTCGATGACTAGTTTGAGTGACAGAAACATGAGTCTAGGGGATGTGCTGTTGCCACAAGGGGGAAAACAACGGTGCTTGTGCCCGCGGGTGCAAGGATTGTTTACTTTACGCAAAGTTCTTTTAATGCAGTTATCTGTTGCTTTGAGTTTACACTATGGGTGGGACTCGCAACTTAATACCAGCGAGATGTTCTGGATAGATATCTCAAGGTGGATGATTAGTAGTAGATGCAGATGGATTTCGGTCTACTTACCTCGGCGTACCACCCATGCTTTGAACCTCAACCTTTCTTGCAACTTATTCAGCATTGGTCCTGTCAATTGCCCAGCTGTAATTCGTTTACCTCACATAGCAGTTTTATCGTCTTTTGGGAGAGAGACATCACTAGTGAACATCATGAGACTCCGGTCCATATTACCATCATTGATCACATCCGCTATTTACTTACTATTGCAGCATTACCTATCATTACTATCACTTGCGTTTGATCCTTTGTA
Organism: Secale cereale; assembly: GCA_902687465.1. Lineage (NCBI taxonomy): Eukaryota > Viridiplantae > Streptophyta > Magnoliopsida > Poales > Poaceae > Secale > Secale cereale. The sequence goes on along the minus strand of LR738709.1, from coordinate 45,599,475 downwards.
AACTACAAGGCCGGAGGGATTGACAACCTCTCTGTACTCATTGGGAGCAAAGTTATTTGTATCTGTGTGCAGGTCCACGTTGATTGCTAATATCTGGCGCCGTTAGCGGTTGACACCTTCTTGTTGAAACTGGGAGTCTCAGGGGAATCGAGCCTTGGTATTGCCAAGGGAAATCTTCTGCTACACTGCATCTCAAACCTTCCACTTGGGGTAACCAACGAGGGGTGAGAAGCCACCCAGCAAAGCAATTTCTGGCGCCGTTGCCGGGGACTCCACTCTTCAGGATAGGGGAGTTGCACGCTATCTTTTACCTTTGCTTTTTAGTCTTGTTAGTTTACCTTTCAGTTTTCTCTATGTCTTTTCACTAGTTATGCTTATGGACAACCTTGCTATTGGATCGTTGCTTACGGGAAGACGCCCCACACCTGTGGTGGTTGCTCCTCCCCCTACTGAAATTGTGCCCTATAAAATACCAGCTGGTATTATCGATTATGTTTTGGCTAATTGTTATGCAGGAGACAGACATCCCGGTGAACACTTGCTATATCTGTCACGATTATGTTCATTATTTAAGCTTGCAGGTGTATCAAGGGAGTTTGTCATGAGGAAATTGTTCGCCGTATCACTTATAGATAAAGCTTCAGATTGGTATAAGCTTCTCGATAACGCGCACTTGCTTGATTGGCAAGAGCTTATGTCTCTCTTTTATACTAAGTTTTATCCTCTTTATGAAATTCATCGAGACAGGAACTATATCTATAACTTTAGGTCTCGTGATGGAGAGAGCGTAGCTCAAGCTTGGGGGAGACTGAAAATGTTAATGCTAAAAAGTCCTAACCATGGGCTCCCCAAAGATGCTTATGTGGAGAGTAAGAGTACCTTTTTGCATGTGGATCATGGTAACAATGCTTTATGTGATGCTTATATTGTTGAGTTTATTCGTGATCCCACTGAAAATTATTATGAGAAGGGAACATATGCTTATAGATATTTCAATAATATCAAGTTCCCTCTCTTTATGTTGAAGGTTTTGAAGCTGCACTTGTTTTGTCTTCCTATGCTTATTGCTTTGTGCTTCAATGAATTATTGTATTGCAATATTCCTATGCATAGGAAGCATGTTAGGCTTAAATGTGTTTGGTGTTTGCTTCTTGATGCTCTCTTTTGTTCTTCAACTCTTACTCCTACGAGAGCATCATTAAAGTCTTAAGCCTATCTTTATGGCTATAAAGAAAGAGCTCTAGGGAGACAACCCTTGTTATCTTTGCTTTCAGCTTGTCCTTTCAGTTTTTAGTGGTCTTGATGTTTGTTACTATAGTAGCATCATCATTGTATCTTTGCTTTTCAATTTTGTGCCAAGTATAGCCTCTGATTGCAAGAAAGTTCAACAGTTGTGACGTGCTGTCCAGGAAACAGATTCTGTCCTTGGATAGAAAAATTCGTATAAAATCACCAGATCATCTTTTTGGTCTGAATTTTTTCGATAGCGTGCTCTATATAATTGTCTTTCGTGCATCTGTTCTGAGTTTTTTGATTAGAGTTGCAGAAGTGCCCCGGAAAAATCATTTACTACCTGCTGTTCTGTTTTTCACAGATTCTGTCCTGTTTTGCCTTTCCTTCATTTTGCAAACCTAGAGCTTGCTTTTTCTTTGCAAAAACCTTTTGGCAATCTTGAGAAACAGTAGATCTTCAAGAATATATTTATTTCCAGCAAGGAACAATTATTTTATTATGGGTACTAACCTCGCTAATCAGATTATGATGAGTTATGTATGAAGGGAGTTTTCAAGTGTGCGAGGGAAGATGATAAAAAGATTCAGGAGTGTCAAGCGCTCAAGCTTGGGGATGCCCCCATGCACCCCCAAGAAATATTCAAGGAGACTCAAGCGTCTAAGCTTGGGGATGCCCCCGTGCATCCCCTTCTCCATCAACATTATCAGTTCGTCTTTCGTTCCACTATATTTTTATCACTTCATGTGTTATGTGCTATGCTTGGAGCGTCTTGTTTTTAGTTTTCCTTTTTCTTTAGCTTTTCATAACGAGTCGGAACTCAGCTTTCTTTATGTGGGAGAGAAACACGCTCCACTTCTACCTAGAACATAACATAGAATTTTCATGTCTATCTTTGCTGTGTGTGTTCTTTGTCTTTCAATAACTACTGTCATGTTCAGCTCTTAGTATTCATGCTTATCTTTTTAAAGAGCTTTTGTTTAGTTGGTTGCTTGAACTCTCTTTAATTACCATGCTCACCTTATTAAGAGAGTTTGCTTCCGTTGCATTGGTTGATATGTCTATGATAAAGATGCTACGTGCATAATGGCGCTTAGTAGTTCATGTTTTCTTATGGTTAGTCTCAAATAGCTGGGGGGTTCCCAATGTGTTATTGGAGTACCAACATGATTTGTTTGCCTATGATGTGGTATAGTTTAGTAATATCTTCCTTCAAGAATTTATTTTGATTGACTTGGCGTATGCTCACGCATATTTAAGACTGTAAAGAATTTCTGTCAAGCCTTGATGATCTTTTATTTCTGAGTAGCGATATAACTTCCATGCCTGATTCAATGTTGCTTTGTCGCTCTGCATGATTATGACTGTCATTGCTCTCTTAGTTGGTCGCTCCCAGTCTTTTGCTAACCTTCGCCTGTACTAAGCGGACTGACTGCTTGTGCATCCACATCCTTTTAATCCAGTTATGCCATATGAGTCCACCATACCTTCCTACATGGTATTTACCTGCCATTCCTAACGGAGACTTGCATGTGCCATCTCGAAATTATTCAAAAGAAAATGCATTCCTATTTTGTGCCTCTGTTGTAAGTTCATGAGGAAGTAGTAGTTAATTCATGATCTTTTTAAGTTGGACAAGCTTCACCCCGGGATTGCATGTATAATGTGCAAACCCATAATACGAGAAGGAACTGGCATTTAGTGCGCCCGGCTCAAAAATATAATATAACAAACAAACCCTCCTTCACGCTTTGTTCATGAGAAATCAGAAAACTTTGGCAGTGATAAACAAAGGAGATTAAGAGGATGTGATCGTCCTCATTCGGGAGCCGTTCCTCGAAACTTGTCCATCTCAAGAAGTGATTGAGTTGTCTGCTAGCATTCGTTGACGAAACATGCATAATCTAAGAAAAAATAATTATTACCTCTGTTTTTAAAGCCAAGAGCTCTGGTACATGTTTTGTCTTTGTTTTCGACTACGGGTTTTCAACCTTGCCAACAAAAGCCACGGTTCGAGAGTCTCCACCTTCTTTTAAAAGCACCAACTACTGAGAGCATGATTGTCATTCTGAGTGTAATGTGCATTGTCCCAAAGTAGCATTGTCTTTTGCATGATTGTGATATCGTTTATTTTGAAATCATTGTATCTAGTCATCACTTAAACCTTGGAGGTGCCCCTGCATTTATGTTTTGCTTCACTAAAGGGGGCAAGCTAGATATCACTTTATCATATTTGCACATCATGTTCATTACAAATCTATTTGATGTTTCAGTATCATATTGTAAAACTTTCAGTCCTTTGTGATTTTCTCATGAGGCAACTTAATTACTATAGATTCATTGTCTCAGTAAGCTTTTGTCATACGACTATGAAAAAGTCCTATATGGTTAATAGCATGTCACCACAGAAATTATTCTTGTTATCATTTACCTACTCGAGGACGAGCAGGAATTAAGCTTGGGGATGTTGATACGTCCAAAACGTATCTATAATTTCTGCTTGCTCCATGACTCTTTTGGGTGATATTGCTATGTTATTTATACACTTTTCATCATATTTGGACTAACCTATTAACTCAGTGCACCCCAGTGCCAGTTTCTGTTTTCGGCTGTTTTTGTATTTCAGGTTTTCACATTACGAGAACTGCCACGAAAAATCCAGAAAAATTATATAAAAAATCAGCGTTCCAGAAGCTACCGTGCGCCCGAAGTACAGCCGGGGGGGGGGGCACCAGGGCTCCAGGCGCCCTGGCAGCGCGCCCCCCCTGGGTCGCGCCGGGGGGGGGGGGCGCCTGGGCCCCCCGAGGCTCCGCTGATGCCCCCCTTTGGCATATATTTAAAGCGTCTCCCGAAACCCTCGAGACGGGAACTCTTTTTCGCGATCTCATCTCTGTTCCGCCGCCGCCGCCGCTTCCAAGATCGGAGCACCAGGAGAACTCTTCCCGGCACCCTGCCGGAGGGGAGGATCACCACCGGGAGCTTCTCCACCACCATGGACGCCTCCCGGATGAGTTGTGAGTAGTCTCCCTTCGACCATGGGTCCATGACCAGTAGCTATGTGATGTTCTCCTCCCGTTCTTGTGCTTCACTAATTAGTCCTCGTGAGCTGCCCTACATGATCGAGGCACATATGTAATCCTTATGTTGTTGCTATGATGAGTTTGCTGGGATCCGATGGATTATGAGATTATGTTCAGATTGTGTTTGAGTAATATATTTGATTCACCTCTTTTATATTTATGTTCGTAAGTAATTCTTGCATGTTCTCCGTTGTTATTTATTGCTTTGGCCAAGTAGTAGGTAGTGACTCCAAGAGGGAATGTTATGCTTGATTGTGGGTTCATGCCCCTCGATGACTAGTTTGAGTGACAGAAACATGAGTCTAGGGGATGTGATGTTGCCACAAGGGGGAAAACAACGGTGCTTCTGCCCGCGGGTGCAAGGATTGTTTACTTTACGCAAAGTTCTTTTAATGCAGTTGTCTGTTGCTTTGAGTTTACACTATGGGTGGGACTCGCAACTTAATACCAGCGAGATGTTCTGGATAGATATCTCAAGGTGGATGATTAGTAGTAGATGCAGATGGATTTCGGTCTACTTACCTCGGCGTACCGCCCATGCTTTGAACCTCAACCTTTCTTGCAACTTAGTCAGCATTGGTCCTGTCAATTGCCCAGCTGTAATTCGTTTACCTCACATAGCAGTTTTATCGTCTTTTGGGAGAGAGACATCACTAGTGAACATCATGAGACTCCGGTCCATATTACCATCATTGATCACATCCGCTATTTACTTTCCGCTATTTACTTACTATTGCAGCATTACCTATCATTACTATCACTTGCGTTTGATCCTTTGTAAACTACAAGGCCGGAGGGATTGACAACCTCTCTGTACTCGTTGGGAGCAAAGTTATTTGTATCTGTGTGCAGCTCCACGTTGATTGCTAATATCTGGCGCCGTTAGCAGTTGACACCTTCTTGTTGAAACTGGGAGTCTCAGGGGAATCGATCCTTGGTATTGCTAAGGGAAATCTTCTGCTACACTGCATCTCAAACCTTCCACTTGGGGTAACCAACGAGGGGTGAGAAGCCACCTAGCAATCATCCATATGAAGAGAGTTGGAAAGATTCAAGGTTGATCAATACTAAGTCAAGAGTGAATCAAGTTGATCAACTCACAAAGCGTAGAAGATGTACCGAGAGGGATCAAGTGATCCCATGGTATGGTAAGCATTGTCCATTGCACTTTGTGTACTAACCCATGGTCTATGTGAGAGTTCTATGTGGGGTTAGGTACGTGTCCATGGGCTTGCGTCAAGAGGAAGATATCATACAACCCATGGAAAGGATGACATCAAGTGGTGATCGTCATCAAGATTGCCATGTGCAAGTTCAAGTGGAGCATCACGAAGAGATTAAGTGCTTGAATCTTGCCATCCATTGTGGTGTCAATGGACTTGTGAAGATGTGCTAAAGAGTGGCTCGCCCATAGTGGACTATGAGGGAGCAATCATCTAGTCCTCATCGAGCCAATGCAATCAAGAAAGGTGGTCCAACTTGAGGGAGTCAAGATCGTCATCATCTAGCTCAAGTGGACCATTTGCAAGGCAAAGGTTTGCCCTTGATAGGTTTTATATTTTACCGGTCTCGTGGTAGTAGTTGGGAGACCGGGTTATAGGATCGTTTGCCGTACTATCAAGGGGGGCTCTCAAGTTGGTAGCTTGATCGTATCGTTAGTAGAGAGCTCAAACCATTGCATCCTTGCATCATGTTTCTTGGTTCTTGTTTGGTTCTCTTTGTGAGTCTTAGAGCTTATGGTCATCTTGATGACAAGCTTGAGTTCATCGAAAACGGAGTTCACATGCGTCTTCTATGATGTTTTCGGTGTTGGAGGTTTTACCGGTCTTATCCGAGGAAGGGTTCTCACAATTTTCTTATGGGCCTTTTCTAATTTGCTTCTTATTGATATTTCTTTCAAGATTGTGTTAGCCCTTGTTGCTAGCTTTCCAACAAACTTGGTTTCATCGAATTCGGAGTCCGTTTGCAAAAGTTGTGGCAGTTTTGGTGTTCTGAAAAGGCTGCAGCGGTACTACCGCGAATTGGAGCGGATGTAATTTTTTACTACCGCTCCAGAGCGGTACTACCGTGGCTCCTACAGCGGTAGTATCGCTCCAGACCAAAAGCTCGTCCCAAGTCCTGCGGTGGTAGGCCCGGATGTAATTTTTTAGTACCGCTCGCAAGCAGTAGTACCGCTACCCTTAGCAGTAGTACCGCTACCCCTAGCGGTAGTACCGTGAGGTCAAGCGGTACTACCGCTCCGACGGTTCTTCTGGCCTTTTTGCCTCCTCGCTGTTGTTTTTCAAAGGGGTACTACCGCCCTAGCGGTAGTACCGCTCCTTGGAGCGGTAGTACCGCTCTGTGCGGGCTGTGAGAATAACGGTTGGATTTTCCCCCACCTATAAAAGGGGGTCTTATTCCCCAATGAACCTAATCTCTCGAGCTCATGTTCTTCCCCCATTGTTGATCTTCTTCGAGCTTGCTATCTCTCAATCCCTCCATGGATTCTTGCTAGTTTTGGGGGGAAAAGAGAGAGGAGATCTAGATCCACATTTCCACCAATCACTTTCTCCTCTAGGTGAGGGGAACCCCTTGGATCTAGATCTTGGAGTTCTTGGTGTTCTCCTTCTTGTTCTTCCACTCATTTCCCTCCCTAGTATTAGTTGCTTCGGTGGGATTTGGGAGAGGGGGACTTGGGCACTCCGTGTGCCCTTGCCATTGCATTTGGTGCATCGGTTTGAGTTCTCCACGGTGATACGTGGAAGTGAAGTTTGAGAAGCTTATTACTCTTGGGTGTTTGGGCACCCTAGAGCTTGTTCCTCTTGGGTGCCTTGGCGCCCTAGACGGTTGATGTTGTTCGGAGCTCAATCATTGTGGTGTAAAGCTCCGAGAAAGCGTCGGGGTCTCCAATTAGGTTGTGGAGATTTCCCCGAGCAATTTGACGGGTACCGGTGACCGCCCCCAAAGGTTGACAAAGTGTACAGGTTCGGTGACCGCCTCTAAGGGTTGCCATTTGTACGGGTTCGGTGACCGCCCTCAAGGGTCCCTTAGTGGAATCACAGCTTCTTGCATTGTGCGAGGGCGTGAGGAGATTACGGTGGCCCTAGTGGCTTCTTGGGGAGCATTGTGCCTCCACACTGCTCCAAACAAAGATTAGCATCCGCAAGGGTGTGAACTTCGGGATACATCGTCGTCTCCGCGTGCCTCGGTTATTTCTTACCCGAGCCCTTTACTTATGCACTATACTTTGTGATAGTCGTATTGTTTCTTGTCATATATCTTGCTATCACCTACTTGTTTATCTTGCTTAGCATAAGTTGTTGGTGCACATAGGTGAGCCTAGTTGTTGTCGGTTTTGTGCTTGACAAATTAACCGCTAGGTTTATTCCGCATTTGTTCAAGCCTAAACCATGATTATTTTAAAAGCACCTATTCACCCCCCCTCTAGGCGACATCCATGATCTTTCAATTGGTATCAGAGCCTCATCTCTCTTTATAGGGCTTAACCGCCTAGAGAGTAAGGATGTTGACTAGGGGTTTAGGTTTCTCTGACACTCTTAGTTTCGATGGCAAAAATTTTGATGTTTGGGTAATTCGCATGCTTAATCTCTTTAGGGTCATGAACCCAAATTTAGAGCGAATTGTAGATATGGGTTATTCTCCTCCAAAGGATCCACAAAGATTATCTTTAGAGGATGAGAAAAACTCTTATCTCAATGCTCAAGCTTCTAATGTGCTTTTTGATGCTTTGAGCAATGTAGTTATATTTCAACTCATGCCGTTCCGGGATGCTCATGAGTTGTGGACAAAGCTTCAAGATAAATATGGTGTGTCCAAGAATTGTGGGAAAGATTGTTCTCCCTCCACCTCCGACCGTGTTGTCTTCTCAACTTCTTCTACTTCACCTACATGTGGTTTGCCACAAGGTAATGATATGGTGAGTAGTGTTGGTCATTGCAATGATGATAGTATGCTTATTGTGGATGATCCTTCATCACTATCTTATTGCAATGCATATTCTTTGGACTTTAACACTTCGAGCACCCTACATGTTTCACATGCTTGTGTTGATGGTCCTTGCATATCATGTAGTGTCGGTGTACTAAGATAGGGGTACCTTAGTACCCCAACTTGTGCACGGGCAGTAGCAGCTTCCCGCGGCAGGGTTTACCACGTGCTCGCCGGAAACCTTTCTGGTCCCTGTAAAGCCATTCAAAAACAAAGTATACAAGTCAGGAGATCAAGGCTCCGGCAAGTGGAGCTTGCCGGGAAGGCTACACCAGGCTCAAGATTATCACATTAACACAAGACCCTGGCAAGAGGAGCTTGCCAGGAAGACCAGAAGACTGCATCTCAGGAGACATGCCTCGGCGCACCCTGCGCCCCGGCAGGACCCGGGGAGCGACAAGCTTCCGGGCCCGGCAAGATCAAGACCCCGGCAAGGTGCTTGCCGGGGGGAGCCTGCGCTGTGTGCCCGCGCTCCAGCTCACCTGCCCACGCGTCGCCCTGGGGCCCTTCCAGGGACGCGTGGCGGACGGCTGTGCAGCCTGGGGCACACGGTGGCAACCCGCGGTGACGAGGCTACCACCGTGTCGAATGGAGAAGCATGGACGGACACTTTTGGGGTCGACGATGACGGGCATTTAATGCCCTTGTCCCCCACTGTCAAAGTTAGGTGAAGACCACTGTTCATCCACTGTTCATCCACTGTTCCCGCACTGTTACAACTACCACCAAAGTTACATTTTTGCCCTCCTCTACGTTGACACCTGTCGGTGACCCCTTGAGCTATAAAAGGAGGCCCATGCACAACGTAGAAAGGGTTCGGAACCTAGACATCTCTCTTGCTCGGTGTAGCTAGCTCTTCAAGCTCCCGAGCCCAAGAACTCAATACAATCTAAGCAGGAGTAGGGTTTTACGCGTCCGCGCGGCCCGAACCTGGGTAAACTGCCCGCGTGTGCTCCTCGATCCGCTCTTCGTGCTCCCTCCGCTCCCTTACTGCAACGTAGAAAGGGGCTCCGGTCCCATAGGTGCTCGTGGTGGACAGTTTCCCCCGACATCTTTGGCGCGCCAGGTAGGGGGCGTCGAGGTTGTGCGAACCTGATCCGGCGCTCACGCGGGCGCAATCTTCATCAACCTCTCCAGCTTCATCGACTTCATCAGCAGCAACAACATGGCCCCGAAGAAGAAGGCTTCGGAGGTCGCAGGCCCGTCTGCATCGATCCCACCGCCACCAGAACCAACGGTTGGTGGAGGAGATGCTGGCGGAAGGGTGGTCGCCGGCGAGGAAACTCATGGCGCCACCAAGTCCAAGGACAAGACGGACGACCGGGCAAATTCCAAAGCTTCGGTCTCCGTAGACGCACCACGTCCATCTCAGCAGACGACAGGCCAGCAGCGCCGTGGTACAGGAGGTACCATTCGCTTGCTGGGCCAAGGACAAACCGGAGGATCGCGGGACGCTCAAGGCCACCGTCCTGGCACGAGCAAGGCGCGGTCGCCGGGGCGAGAGACTGCTCCTTCTAACCCTGTTAGAAGTCCGAGCATATCTCGCTCCTCGCACCGCTCGCCGCCGCTCCCCTCCTCTCCAGCGGAAGCTCTCGCAAGAGCGCAACTGCTCCTCGACTTCCCTCCAGCGGCGGATAAGGCCGAAGACTGGAGGGCGACGATCCAAAGCCTCATCGCCTTCGCCAACAACGACACGCCGCAGCAGCCGGCGACATCGCGGCCACGGCAAGTCGACCAGACGAAGGCCGACGGCGACAAGACCGCCGGGGGTGCAACCACCGTGCACTCCCCGCCGCGGAAGCAGAAGACGCCTCCCCGCCGGATCAACGTCGACGACGACTCCACGGCGTCGTCGGATCCGCGGGCTCGTCGGGACCAGCGCCAAGTCCTTGACGATCGGCGACAAGAGGATGCTCGGACGACAATCGAGCGCCGACGAGAAGCCCGGCGACAATCGGATCAGCGCGCTGGGACCGCTGTCGACACGCACGCGCCCGGTGAGCCAGGCGACTTGCCGTACGCGGCAGGTTGCCCTGCGTTTACCCGTGAGCTGCGGCGCGTCCAGTGGCCCAGCATGAAAAACTTCAAGCCCGACGTACCCGAGAAGTACGACGGCAAGACGCACCCCTCGGAGTTCCTCAGCATCTACACCATCGCGGTGCAGGCTGCCGGGGGACGCGACGAGAAGATATTGGCCAACTACTTCCCGCTGGTGCTTAAGCCAAACGTCCGTTCTTGGCTTATGCACTTGCCGGAAGGCTCCATTTCTTCGTGGGCAGATTTGTGCCACCAGTTTGTTGGCGCCTTCACGGGCGGCCACAAACCCCACGGCCAGGAGAGTGATCTCCACATCTTGGCCCAGAAGGAAGGAGAACCCCTGCGCAAGTACATTCAATGATTCAGCCGCGTGCAGCACAATATCCCCGACGTCCACCCCGCCGCGGTTATCAGCGCGTTCCACCAGAACGTGCGTAACCGTCGCATGCGGGAAGAGATGGCCATGACCAAGATACGGGATGTCAGCGAGCTCTACGCTCTGGCTGACAAGTGCGCGCGCGCCGAAGAGGGGAGGAGACTCCCCGAGGAGGATGCTGGCGCAGGAGGAAGCGACAGCGAGGATGCCGCCCCGGCAAAGAAGAGCCGGCGGCGGAACAATAGAAAGAAGAAGAGCAAGGAAGTGCTGGTCGTCGAGCAGTCCGGCAAGGAGGCTCCCGCCAAGAAGGCACAGGCTGGCGGCTCCGGCAAGGAGCCTGCCCCTGTGGCGGCAGCCGACAAGCAGGACGGCTCCGACAAGCAATATTGCAAGATCCACCGCACCAAGGGCCACGACCTTTCGAACTGCAAACGAGTCGAGTACCTCGTAGAGCAGCAGAAAGCTGAATACGAGCGGCGCGACAAGGAGAAGGCCCAAGGTGGCGGAGGAGAGCCAAGCAAGAAGCGGCCATTCAATGGCCGGGGAGGACGCCGCGGCAAGGCCAAGCAGCGGCAAGGTGATCGACCTCCCCGGGGCCGCGACAAGGATGAGGAAGAAGACGACGACGACGACATGGAGGAAGGAGATAACAGCGAGCAGGAGTTCCAGAAGGCCACAGAAGTTCTGTGTGTCGACGGAGGCGCCTCTCTGCACACTTCCCACCGCCAACTCAAGCAGTGGGTGCGGGAAGTAAACGCAGCAGAGCCGCCCGTTGAGTCACGCAGGCTGCTGAAGTGGTCCAACACGCCCATCATTTTTGATCTTGAGGATCACCCTGACCGCACAACTGCGGTCGGGTGCTTGCCGATGTTGGTCTCACCCACCATCCGCAACCTCAAGGTCACCAAAATGTTGGTTGACGGCGGGGCCGGCCTGAACTTGATCTCCTCGGCTGTGATCAAGAAACTCCAGATCCCAGACGGCGAGCTCGAAGAAACTGGTTCGTTCCAAGGAATAAACCCGGGGAGGAGCAAGCCGAAGGGGAAGATTACTCTGCCAGTAACCTTTGGCGGGGAGCTCAACTTCAGGACAGAGAGGATAACCTTCGATGTTGCCGATATCCCATTGCCATACAATGGGATACTTGGACGTCCTGCCCTCACCAAGTTCATGGCAGCTTCCCACTACGCCTACAATGTACTCAAGATGCCGGGGCCGATAAGCGTCATCTCTGTCCCTGGCGACAAGAAGGACGCGCTTATCTGCGCCGACAAGATATACCGGGATGCAGCAGCCGCAGCGGAGAGCAACACACTTGCCGCTGAAGCTCCCGGGGGGAAGAAGACCAAGACCAAGTCCGGCAAATGCTCTGGAGCCCACTCCGGCAAACGCACCTCTTCGGAGTGCTGCGCTGCCGTCGAGGACGTTCCATCGAGCTCCACCGGCAAGTGCAAGAAGGGGATGGCCGCTCCACCGGCAACCAAGAAGGTGTCCGCCAAGGAGGACGGCACTGGTGGTACCTTCACCATCAGTGCTACACTTGACAACAAATAGGAAAGCGCGCTCGTTGCCTTCCTGCGGGCGAATGTCGATGTGTTTGCATGGCAACCATCCGACATCCCCGGCGTTCCCAGGAAGGTAATTGAGCACAAGCTTGCTGTTTGTCCTCATGCGCGGCCCGTCAAGCAGAAGGTCAGGAAGCAAGCCGTGGAGCGCCAAGAATTCATTGCCGAAGAAATCAAGAAGCTAGAAGCAGCAGGCCTGGTTAGAGGCGTGATCCATCCCACGTGGTTAGCAAATCCAGTTGTCGTGCGTAAGGCCAACGGGAAGTGGAGACTGTGTATAGACTTCACAGATGTGAATAAAGCATGTCCCAAGGATCCATTTCCCTTGCCGCGTATCGACCAGATTGTTGACTCCACCGCTGGATGTGAGCTGCTTTCCTTCCTTGATGCATATTCAGGTTACCACCAGATTTTCATGGCCAAGGAAGATGAAGAGAAGACTGCATTCATTACTCCATGTGGCACATATTGTTTCATACGCATGCCCTTTGGATTGAAGAATGCAGGCTCAACATTTGCAAGGGTGGTGCACACTGCTTTTGAGCCACAGATCCACAGAAATGTAGAAGCTTACATGGATGACATAGTGGTCAAGAGCAAGAGCAAGGATACCCTGATCCAAGACTTGGAAGAAACATTTGCAAATCTGCGCAAGATCCAGCTCAATTTGAACCCCGAGAAGTGCGTCTTCGGAGTCCCCTCCGGCAAGCTTCTCGGCTTCTTTGTGTCCCAGAGGGGGATTGAAGCCAATCCCGACAAGATAAAAGCCATCGAGCGGATCGAAGCCCCGAAGCGCGTCAAGGACGTAAGGAGACTTGCTGGTTGTGTGGCTGCCCTCAGCAGGTTCATTTCAAAATCTGCAGAACGCGCCCTGCCTTTCTTCAAAATCTTGAAAAAGGCAGGTCCTATGAAATGGACCCCGGAAGCGGAGGCAGCGCTGCAGGATTTGAAAGGATACCTGTCCTCCACTCCAATACTTGTCGCACCTAGGCCACAAGATAAGTTGCTGCTGTACTTAGCGGCAACCAATCAAGTGGTTAGTGCCGCGTTGGTAGCGGAAAGGGAGGCAGAGGAAGAGCCCACACCTCCGGCAAGCGAATCCAGCGACAAGCAGGGGGCTCCAACGGCAAGCTCTGGCCCCGACAAGGACAACTCTGCGCAGGAGCAAGGAGAAGTGCGAAGGAAGATGGTGCAGCGCCCAGTGTATTTCGTAAGTTCCCTCTTGCAGGGGGCTAGATCAAGATACTTTGGGGTGCAGAAGTTGCTTTTCGGCCTCCTCATGGCCTCGAGAAAGCTGCGCCATTACTTCCAAGCACATGAGATAACAGTGGTCACTCGCTTTCTGTTGAAGAGGATATTGCAGAATCCAGAAGCAACAGGCAGGATCGTCGAGTGGGCACTGGAGCTGTCAAGCTTTGGTCTCAAGTTTGAGAGTACTTCGACCATACAGAGCAGAGCTTTGGCAGAATTCATAGCTGAATGGACCCCAACGCCGGATGAAGAAGCTCCAGAGACAAGCGTCCCCGTACAAGAAGCGACAAGCGAATGGATGATGTACTTTGATGGTGCTTTCTCGCTGCAAGGCGCCGGTGCCGGCGTGGTACTCATAGAGCCCACCGGAGAGCACCTCAAGTATGTTATCCAGATGCACTTTCCCAAGGAACAAGCGACAAACAATACTGCTGAGTATGAAGGTCTGCTTGCCGGCCTCAGAATTGCAGCCGAACTTGGGATCAAGAAGTTGATTGTGCGGGGAGATTCACAGTTGGTAGTCCGACAAGTGAACAAGAGTTACCAGAGCCCTTTGATGGAAGCTTATGTTGATGAAGTGAGGAAGCTTGAAGAACACTTTGAAGGTCTGCAAATGGAGCATGTCCCGAGAGCTCAGAATGATATCGCAGATGGCCTCTCAAAGTGTGCTGCAATGAAGTTACCTGTGGAACCAGGGACCTTCCTGCTCAAGCTAACTCAGCCATCCGTTACACCATCAATTGGGCAGAACAAGAAGAGAAAGTTGGTCTCCGGCGACTACTTGCCGGCGGATCTCCCTGAAGCCGCCGCCAAGGTCCCCAAGATCAACAACCAAAACGCTGAGGAACAGTTTGCTCCTGCAGACCCAAGGGTCTGTACAGTTGAAGCAAACATTCCCGACAAGCCTTGCCCCGGCAGGCTTGCCGGGGGACCATCAGCTCCGGCAGAACCAGAGGTTCTTGCCGTAGAAGCTGGGGTTCCCGCAGCGGCCCTCATGCCTTTAGTCCTTGCCGTTGAGCCTCGGGCTCCGGCATGGGCGCAGCAGATCGTCCGTTTTCTGCAAACTAGAGAACTTCCCGACGACCCAGAAGAGATAGAGAAAATAACCAGGCAGTCAAGTATGTACCAGTTCGTGGATAATGAACTGTACAGAAGAAGGCTTAATGGTGTCAGGTTGAAGTGCATTTCCAGAGAAGATGGACAGAAGCTGTTGGCAGAAATACATGGAGGCATATGTGGCCACCACATTGGCGAGGCGTTCCGGCAAGGGTTCTTTTGGCAAGAAGCCCTCCAAGATGCAACTGCACAAGTAACCAAGTGTGAAGCGTGCCAGTTCCATGCCAAGCAAATTCATCAGCCAGCTCAAGCTCTCCAGACGATCCCTTTGTCCTGGCCCTTCTCGGTCTGGGGGCTCGATATCCTCGGCCCCTTTCCCCGCGCTGTCGGGGGCTTTGAATACTTGTACGTCGCAATCGACAAGTTCACAAAGTGGCCAGAAGTGGAGCCAGTGAGAAAGGTGACAGCACAGTCAGCAGTCAGGTTCTTCAGGTCGATTGTTTGCCGTTTCGAGATCCCTAACAGGATCATCACCGACAACGGCACACAGTTCACAAGTCGCACCTTCATGCAGTACGTCCAAGACCTTGGCGCCAAGGTCTGCTTCGCTTCTGTTGCTCACCCAAGGAGCAATGGTCAAGCAGAGAGGGCAAATGCTGAAGTGCTGCGCGGACTCAAGACAAGAACCTTCGACAGGCTGCGCAAGTGCGGAAGAAACTGGATAGAGGAGCTACCGGCGGCTCTTTGGTCAATCAGGACGACACCAAGTCGAGCCACCGGACAGACACCCTTTGCTCTTGTCTATGGAGCAGAGGCAGTTCTCCCCACGGAACTCGTATACGGATCTCCTCGAGTGCTCGCTTATGATGAGCTCGAGCAAGAGCAACTGCGACAAGATGATGCATTGCTCCTCGAGGAGGAACGTCTCCAGGCTGCTGTACGAGCTGCTCGATACCAGCAAGCCTTGCGCCGCTATCATAGCCGCAAGGTTAAAGCCAGGAGTCTCGAGGAAGGCGACCTTGTTCTTCGGCGTGTTCAGTCCGCCAAGAATTCCAACAAGTTGACGCCGAAGTGGGAAGGCCCTTATCGGGTGAGACAAGTCACAAGGCCCGGCGCTGTCCGCCTTGAGACCGAAGAAGGCTTACCTGTGAGCAATTCCTGGAACATAGAGCATCTTCGCAAGTTTCACCCATAAGGCGCGGTTGCCGTGATCCGCTCCGGCAACCACCTTTTGTACGAGTTTTGCCGCTGTTGCATGTAAACCTTTGTACAAAGCCGGGCGCAGATCCCGTGCATCAGTAAAGCTTTTGTGTTTCGCACTATTTGCCATTTCCATGCTTTTCTTTGTTATTTGCATGCATTGTTTGGCAGCTTGTGCAACCCACATCTCCGGTAAACATTAATGGGCCAAGAAGCCCCGTACTTGGTATCCCTTCTTTTCTTCTTTCCATCTTAAGCAGAAGGAACGTCCCTCACGCACAAGTTTGCCGGGGGGAGGAGGTGGAGGACGAACCAAGTGCTGTTCAAGAAAGAGAAGCTTGCCGGAGAATGAACAGATTATGAAAGCTAAGTTACCAGAATTTGAGCAGTTCAAATTTTTAAATTTTAGTTATCTTCCTTGAACAACCACACTTTGTATGGTAAACCTGTGCGCGGAGGAACCTACCCGTGGCTAGCCGCACCCTTACTTCGTTTTCGAGTACGCTCAACGACTTAAGTGAGCTGCGACAAGTGTCGCGCCCTTGCTTCGTTTTCGAGTTCGCTCAGCAAGCTAAGTGCGTTGCGACTAGCTGCGGCAAGGTTACTTGCCGGTAAGGCCTTTGCCAGCAGGCTGCTCAGAGTCCAGCACTCAGCGCTCGCGGCAAGGGCCCCTTGCCGGCAAGTTCCCTAAAAGCGTAGGGTAAAAAGCATACAAAGTAAAGGACCAAAAGCAAGGGAGATAACAATGCGTCAATTGCTCGGAAATAAGATAATATATTACAGAGATAACTTGTCGCGATAACTAATTGATTCATGTTCATAACACACTTTGCAGCAGCAAAGGAAACAGAAAGGAGGAAGCCTAGTCTACGCGGTCGCCTTCACGCCTTGAGATTTTGTTCACCTTGGCGACGATGTGGGCGACCTGCGCCTTCAACGCCTCCTGATCTGCATCGTCCGGCAAGCTGCGGAGGACGTTGACAAGATTGATGCCAGGGTTGCGGTAGACTATCTTCGTCAAGACGCGCTCCAAGGTACCCGCGCAGAGCTGACGCGACTCCTCGGCCAGCTGCGCGGGGAGCTTCTCCTGCAGCCGTGCAAGCGTCGGGCCGATTCCCCTGAAGAAGAGACTTAACTTGGCGCTGTGGGGGAGGTTCTCGTCCGGAGAGTACACAAGGTGCTCCACCCTCAGCGCCATCAGCTCCTTGTCAATGTTGGCAGCAGAGGCGACCAGATCGTCGGTCCACTGCTCCACAGCCCGGCTGAAGTTGTTCGCTGAAGTGGCGGCGCTCTCCACTAGGCCTCGTTCCTTGCGGAGCTCGTCCTTCAGCTTCGTTTCGCGGTCCCGGGCAGCGTCAAGTGAATCAGTCAAGGTGGAGACCTTCAACTCCAAGTCAGCGATTGAATCTTTGGCAGCAGTAAGCTCGTCGCCCTTCTTGGAGAGGCGTACCTGCAAGTCTGAGTTGGTATGGGCGTCTTTCTCGCGCTCCACGTTGAGTGCGGTGACCCTGTCCTCGCTCGCCTTCAGGTACCGCTCCAGTTGCTCCACCTTGAGCTCCAGGTCCCTCTTGGCGGTTTCCGCGGCGGCAGCAGCTTCCTTTGCCTCCTTCAGGGCCCCGCCAAGAGCCTGCTCCCGGGCGGTGAGCTCGTCGTCATGGGCGTCGAGCTCAACCTTCCGCTGGTTGAGCGCCCCTTCCCGCCGAGATAACTCCTCGGCGGCCAGCCGCTGCCGCTCCTCTGCCTCAGCCTTCTCCAGGAGGAAGGCTTGCTGCTCCTCGGCAAGCCCTTCACGCTCCTCCGCCAAGTTGCGGAGAGCTGCCTGGTTGGCGGCGCGGAGTTCGGCAGCGCGCTTCTCCAAATCGACTCCAGCCTTGGCGGCAAGAGCTTCCCGGGAATCCAGCTTCGCCTGCCTGGCCCGGTAAAGGGCCAGTAGCCGGCGAAGAAGCTTCTCCTCTTCGGGCTCGTCTCCACCGCCAAGCGCTTCGACAATCTTCAACCCCGCGGAGGCGAGGACCTCTCCATCAAAGGTCTCTCCCTCCACGGGGGCTCGCGACGAGGACCCCCAAGGGACTTGTATGAAGACGCCATTGGGGGCCTCAAGATAAACGCCTGGCTGCTCCTTGGCGGCGGAGGGATCGGCGGCCGGTGCAGCGCTTGACGCTCCTGCTGCCTCCGGGCCAGCAGTATGGTCGCCGTCCCCCTCCCCAGCCGCGGCGTCTGCGGCCGGGGCGGTCTCCTCAGCGGCAGGCTCATCGGCCCCTGCCATGCCCTCAGTGGCAGTGGCGTTGCCGCCGTCGCCTTGTGCGCCCTCCTCGCCGGCTGCCTCAGTCTCCATCCGCTCCGGAGAAGGAGGATCTAGCAGAAGAAAAAGAAAAGAAAAGATCAAGCAAATATCCAAAAAGACGAGTTCAAGAAGATAAAGCTACAAGACTCACCTTCGCGGACTTCTTCGACGACAGGCTCCCTCGCCGGGGAGTCCTCCCTTGGCGGTGGAGCGGTGGCCCCTGCTGGCGGAGGGCCGCCCGCGCCCTCCCTTGGCGGGGTGGCCACCCTTGTCGGGCTGCTCGCCCTTGGCGGGGTGCCCGCCCTCGGCGGGGTGCCCGTCCTTGGCGGAGCGCTCTCCCTCGCCGGAGAGTTCACCTTCGGCGGGGAGGGTGGAACCTGTGGCTCGTCGGGGGCAGTCTCCGGGCGCTCCTGCGGCTGCGGCTCCACTTCTGCGCGAGACAAACAAGGCAACAAGATATTAGTACAAGCAAAAACCTCAAGCGCGCCCGACGAACAGAAAGATCAAGACCAGACTTACGCTGGGGGCTGCGCTGGGGGCTGCTCCTCGGAGCAGCAGGTTGATCCGGCAAGTTCGTCGCCGGCGCGTCCCCTGTCGCCGCGACGGGCGAGTCGTCTTCGACCTCAACTACGGGGATCTTGGCCCTCTTCGCCATCCGCTGGGTCAGAGTCCTGAAAGCAAAGCAAGAACAAGATCAGAATCATCAAAGAAAGAATCAAGACAGAATCGAAGAAGTTACAAATTACAAATACTTACTCCTCTTCCTCGTCGTCGTCGGAGCTGAGGGCGGAGAAATCGAACTCCACCTGAGGTGCTCCCGCGCGAGGAGCAGGAGGAGAAGGCTCCCTCGGGCGCTTGGCGGTCTCCGGGGCTGGGGGCTGCGAAGACCCAGCCTCCGTTGACGCCGAGGCCCGAGGAGCAGGCGGAGCGGCCGTTCCGCTCCGGGAGGATCCCCCTCCGCTTGGCGCTGGTGCACGGGGCGCCTCCGTCGCGGCTTGGCTCGCTCTGGTGGCGCGCGCCGCCCGGCGAGCAGGCTGCTGTCGAGGCGCCTGCGTCCTCGTCGCTGTAGCCGCCTTGCGGAGGCGTTTCCTCGGCGCTTGCGTGGGACTTGCCGGAGGTGGGGAATTCTCCGAGGACGAGGAGGCGTCGTCGTCAAGCCCCAGAGATCCACCGGTGTCTTCATCGGCCTCGACGTCCTCCTCCTCCTCCCCAGCAGGCCCGCTGGATCCAGCATCATGTCCTGCGGCCCCGCTCCCTCCGGCGGTTCCGCTCCCTCCGGCAACTCTGCTCCCTCCGGCAACCTCGCCTCCTGCGGCGGCCTCGCTCACAATCCCGGGAATCCCGGCATGCCTCAGGGAAGGAACCCCGGCAAACTCGTCGGGCGGAAGCTTGAGCAGCCTGCGGATCTCTGCCTCCTCTGCTTGGCACGCCTCGTCCGCGGCCTGCGCCTCGTCCACAGTACATCCGAAGTCTCCCGCCGCTGCAGCTGCGGCGGCCTCTTCCATCCGGGAAGCAATATAGGCTATATCCCGCTCCGTGGTGGCCCGGGTGAGACCCTTGTTCTCCTCGGTGTTCTTGGGCACCTCGACCAGATTGTCGAAGAAACTCAGAATTGCGTCTGGCGGAGGCTCTATCCAGGTGGGGTCGACGCCGTGGGAGTCGCACGCGGGCATCATCGCGCGCAAGGAATCCCGGGCAGTGCTGTTGCACAGCGGCACCACTCCCCGGGGAGATCTAAACCACTCCGGATGGGCCGGGTCATGCTTGAAGAGCTCCCGGACCATCCCCTTCAGCTCCAAAGCAGTGAAGTTGAAGTTCAATCCCGGGCGCAGCCTCATAATATCCGCCGCATTGCCAAATTCCCATGCTGGCCTTTTCCTTTCTTGTAAAGGGGCAATGCGGCGGCGGAGGAAATCTGCTCCTACCTCTCCAATGGTCAATTTGGCTACCCGGAGGCGAAGTATCCTGATGAGGGCAATATTGAGCTTGCCGTCCTCCGGGGCCAATTCGCTCCAGTCTCTGCCGCGCACTATGGCTGTTGTGCGCGGCGCAGTGAAGGGCTCCGGCTTGTCCTCTACTACCCAGCACCAATCTGCGCGCCATTCTTCCCACTTGCCGCGGAGTTCTCCCTTCAGGTATGAATCCTTCTTGTTCAACCGGAAGATCCAGAAGATGCCGCCGGAGAGGGGAGCGCCAACCTCTACTCTAGGCATAAAGAAATGGCAAAAGAGTGCTACGTTTGGATAGATCCCCACATAGTTTTCGCACAGATGTGCGAAAACGGCCATCGTAAGGATGGCGTTGGGGGTAAAGTCTAGGAGGTGGAGGCCGTATGTGTTCATAATGTCACAGAAAAACTCCGAGTACGGAGGGCACAATCCACAATGGAAGAAGACAGCAAAGAAGAAATACCCGCCGAGAAACAAATCTCTGGCGACGGCGGGGAAGGCTCTGGTGCGGGGATGAGCTTTGGTCTCCCCGGACCAGAAGAGGTAGTACTTGTTCCACAGCTCCTTTGCGCTGAGCCTCGGCGCGAAGACCACGTTCCTCTTCCGCAGGGCGGCAAGCTTCGCCGCCTGCTCGGACTTCTCCTTCTTGGTCTTCTCCGCTTTCGCCTTCTCGCTCTTCGGAGCCATGGCGGAGGCGGCGAGGGAAGGGGCGAGGAGCTCGACGGCGCCGCGGATGCGAAAGACGGCGGAGGAGGGGTGGAAGCAAAGAGCAGTGGAGGTTTTCTGGAGGATGAAGGCGCAATGAAGACGAAGGAGGGAAACTGCCCCTGCTTCCTCTGCTTTTAAGGGGGGAGTGGGGGACGCTCCGCATTTCCCATTAAAGAACGAGGCCACGATCTCTCCCACGACGCCGCAATCGACGCGTGCCGTTAGGGAGGGGCGCGGCAGATGCGGAAGGGGATTCGGCGTGCTGTGGGCCGCGTGTGCCCGTGCACTATTTTGGGCCTGGCCCAACAGCGCTCGGCACCGTGTGTGGCCCAGGCCCGGGGGCTCCTGTCGGTGTACTAAGATAGGGGTACCTTAGTACCCCAACTTGTGCACGGGCAGTAGCAGCTTCCCGCGGCAGGGTTTACCACGTGCTCGCCGGAAACCTTTCTGGTCCCTGTAAAGCCATTCAAAAACAAAGTATACAAGTCAGGAGATCAAGGCCCCGGCAAGTGGAGCTTGCCGGGAAGGCTACACCAGGCTCAAGATTATCACATTAACACAAGACCCTGGCAAGAGGAGCTTGCCAGGAAGACCAGAAGACTGCATCTCAGGAGACATGCCTCGGCGCACCCTGCGCCCCGGCAGGACCCGGGGAGCGACAAGCTTCCGGGCCCGGCAAGATCAAGACCCCGGCAAGGTGCTTGCCGGGGGGAGCCTGCGCTGTGTGCCCGCGCTCCAGCTCACCTGCCCACGCGTCGCCCTGGGGCCCTTCCAGGGACGCGTGGCGGACGGCTGTGCAGCCTGGGGCACACGGTGGCAACCCGCGGTGACGAGGCTACCATCGTGTCGAATGGAGAAGCATGGACGGACACTTTTGGGGTCGACGGTGACGGGCATTTAATGCCCTTGTCCCCCACTGTCAAAGTTAGGTGAAGACCACTGTTCATCCACTGTTCATCCACTGTTCCCGCACTGTTACAACTACCACCAAAGTTACATTTTTGCCCTCCTCTACGTTGACACCTGTCGGTGACCCCTTGAGCTATAAAAGGAGGCCCATGCACAACGTAGAAAGGGTTCGGAACCTAGACATCTCTCTTGCTCGGTGTAGCTAGCTCTTCAAGCTCCCGAGCCCAAGAACTCAATACAATCTAAGCAGGAGTAGGGTTTTACGCGTCCGCGCGGCCCGAACCTGGGTAAACTGCCCGCGTGTGCTCCTCGATCCGCTCTTCGTGCTCCCTCCGCTCCCTTACCGCAACGTAGAAAGGGGCTCCGGTCCCATAGGTGCTCGTGGTGGACAGTTTCCCCCGACATGTAGAAATTGCTTGACTAAAACTCATGATGATATGCTGGCTATATCTTGTTGCCATGATAAAAATGCATCTATTTCCTCGAATTGTTATGCTAACAATGTAGAGGAAACCCAACACCCCACGGAACAAGATGTAGTCTTGAATGGTGTTTCAAGGGATCCTACACCATCATCTATTGTGTTTTGCCTTATGGCTAAGGCTTCAAAGGTATCTCCCACTTTGAATCCCAATATATCTTGTGATGATAGTGATGATGACAATGATGATGATGTTGATAATGATGAAGAGAATGGTAATGTTGCCTCCTTAAAAATTAAGGGGGGGGGGATGATTTTTAAAGCTCTTCATAAGAATAAAATGGCTCGCTCCAACTTCATGGAAATCATGTCTATTGCCATTGAGGGCAAGAAATATATAGAGGAGTTGGAATCTCATCTAGAGGAGCATGAGGTCACCATTGAGAAAATGGAAAGTCATGAGCGTGATTACGCTAATGAGATCGCCGACCTCTCGCAAGCTCTTGAACTTGAAGATACCATCAAGGAATCTCTTGAGGAGACTTTTGCTCTAGAACTATCTAGAATAAAGGAATCCCATGATAGAGCTCTCGAGGTGGCTAATGATTTTGAAACTAAAAATGAGAAGCTTGAAGTTGCACATGCTAAACTCCTTGAGGATTTTGAGCACCTCGAAAATGGCTCAAGGGTCATTAAGAGTGAGCTCATCAAACTCATCGAGTCTCATGCTCATCTTAAAGCTTCATATTCTAAAGAGCTTGCCAAGTTGCCTTCTCCTCTTGCTATTATTGATGATGCTTGTGCTACTAACTCTATTTCTAGTGAAGCATCCATTTTGAAGGAGAATGTTGAGCTAAGGGCTCAACTTGAGTTGCTATCTGGCAATTATGGGAAATTGGAAGAAAGTCATGTAAAGCTCACAAGCTCTCATGATGATCTTCTAGTATCCCATAATGTGCTAAAGATAGCTCATGAGGCTATGAGTATCAAGGTAACATCTAGTGAGCCTCATGTGGATACTAGCACTACTTCTAGTCAAAATGCTATCTTGCCATGTGCTAGTCCTCGTAATTCATCTACTCACAATGTTAGTACATCTTGTGATGAATTGCTCTCCTTGCCATGTTGCTCTAACAATGAAGCTTATACTTCCTCTAGTACTTTTGTTGATACTAACCATGTAGAGGAAATCAAAGAGCTCAAGGCCCAAGTCACTTCTTTGAAGAAAGACTTGGAAAAGTTTCATGAAGGGAAGTCCACACTCAACAATATCTTGAGTGTGCAAAAATCCCCCAATGACAAAGGTGGACTTGGATTCAACTCCAACAAGAATAAAAGGTCCAAGATCATTAACAAGAATAAGGGCCAATAACAACTCAAGAATTCGGCCAAGATTATTTGCTTCAAGTGCAAAACTGAAGGGCATCATGTTAGATCTTGCCCATTGAAGAAGAAGGCCATTAGTGACAAGCAACAAGGGAAGAGGCCACAAGTTCAATCTCGTGCTCAACCGCAAGTTGGAGAAAGGCCGCTTCCCAAGAAGACTCATGGTAATGCTTCTCATTTTGAGGAATCAAATGAGAAGAAAGTGAAGAGTAGATGTTGCTACTTATGCCGTGAGAAGGGTCACCTTGCTTCTTCATGCACTAGTGGTAACTTATCCAACCCAATTATTATTGATGATGTCTATTCTCTTGGGAAGGATAAGGTTGGCAATGTGTTTGCCAAGTTTCTTGGGACTCAAAGTGGTGTCAAGAAAAGAACCATTTGGGTAGCCAAGCCTATTGTGACTAACCTCTTAGGACCCAACTTGGTTGGGGACCAACTTGCTCAAACTTGATCAATAGGTGTTTTGGAGGGCATTGTAGACTTGGATACATTATGAAGAATTAAGGGGTCTTCATCATTCATATTGTCTCAAGCCAAGTCATTCGGATTAACAAGTTTCTATCTTATATCCAATGTTCCTCCTTGCGGTAACTCGTGCTTAAATTGTTTACATTGAAAGTTACTTGCCCCTTTGAATGTTTTGGTTTTGTTCCTTGCATGTGTTTGTATATGCTATGCGTCCAATTTGTGTATCTTGAGAAATCAAGTATATGTATATTGGTTTGCACATCATGTATGTGTGTGTCGTGCGTTGAGCCTTTGTGCTTCTTGCTTTTATCTTAGTTGGCTCTTGTGAGAGATTAATGGAACATCCCATTTTGGGGGAGTGATGTGCTTTGTGCACCTCACAATCCTATAAATGTGTGTACATGAGGAATACCATCTAGTATTGATATTACAAGATTATCTAGTCTCTATGTGGTATGTCTTCTCATGAGAAAGTCAAATTCTAAATGTTCTATTAATTATCTCTTGTTGGTTCTCTTTTGCATCTTGGTAAGTTTTTCATTGGTATCACATTATGGGGGAGTAATATTCTATGAGCATATTACAAGCCTAGAAAATGTGTAAATTTGAGATATTGTCACCTAGAGTTGATAGTATAAATTATGTTGTTCCTAGGTGGCATGTTAGCTCTACAAGTTGCATTTTGCTTGTGTTTGGTGTGAAGATGATGTTGGATATCATTGCTATCTATCACCGGGAATTATTTCCAAATACCTCTTGTCTTTGACAATTGGTAATCATTTATGTGGTGGAAACTATTGATCATCTTTACATTGTCTTTTGGTTTTATTTGTCTTATCTCTTGCCAAGTTTGTGTCAACTCCCATTACCTTCCATGCCACTTGTGGATCTCGTGTTTTATTGTTTTTGTCGAATGTTTTCTAGATATAGTGAAAGTGGTGATCCCACCTTGTGCATTTTGTACTCGAATGCAAATTCTCTTTAAATGCACAATTCGTGGGGGAGCTATCCTATTTTCGATAGAACACTCATCTTGTGATCCATATCAAGTGTGTGTTGATGGAAGGCAAGCCATTTCTTTTTGGTACTTGTGCCATCATGAAACTTTGTAGATGGGTTGGTTTGTTTGGAACCATCCTCTCTTTTGGGAGTCCGATATCTTTCCTTTTGCGTGTATCAATGGATATCTCATTCCTTGATGTATCTTCTAATAGATATATTCCAAGTGACGATTTCTCCATTTGGTATCCTATTTTCACTTGGTATTTCTTTTTCATTTTGTTTCGTTTCTTGAAAGTCTTGAGCATGCATATTTACTTCATGTATTTTCTTTGGCATGCTTTCTTTCTTTAACCCAATATATAAGGGAAACTCCACATAATCTCAATTTGGATGAGATGTGCATGAAATTCATTTTCATATATAAATGCACATATGTTTGTGGAGTTTTTCCTATGTATTGGTGTTTCTAACTCTTTGGTCCCAATGAGTTTGGGTACCATTTTGTTTGTGTTGGTGTTCTAGAAACAATTGGAGATGCATTGGATGCTCGGCTCACTCACAAGGAAGGTGTTGTCACCATGTGCATATTGGAGTCAAGCTAGGATGATCAATGAACTACTATCTACCTTCAATTGGTATCTACTACATCCTTTCAATGATATCTCGGTAACAAGTATCTATTCATGTTTTCCTCTCTTGCATTCAACCTTGTGTAGGTTGCATCTTGGCATGATATTCATTTCATATCTTGTGATACTTGTTTCCTTTCTCAAAGCATCCCAACGATGATCTCTTGTTGCTAGTTGTGATGTCTTTGATGGATGTGTGATTGGACTTTATTTATATACAATAAGACCATATCTAGCCAAGTGATATGCTTTCAAGCAAATATCTTATTGGTATATTTATGATTTCCTTGTGGATATCTTGTTCCTTCGTGTTGTAAATATTTCGGGTGTACATCCTTCTTTGTAGATATTGATGTCTACCTAGAACCTTATACACTTGAGAGAAATTACATCTCTAGTTGATATCCTTTCTTTCACGTCCACCTTGTCTTTCTTATGTTATTTCTTTGGTGGCTCCGTGAAAGCTTTTGCCTTGAGTGTGTGTCCTCTATCGTTGCATCTTGATGCACTCTTGTGTGGTGAAGAATATTTTCCTCTTGCTTATCTTTACGAGGCTTGCCATCTTAATTGGTATCCCTCGTCTTGATCAGCCTCTCATCGTCTATCTTCACCATGGGTTGTCACAAGCATAGGTTCTCTATTTGCTTATTAGTAAGCTTGTGAACCCATTTGCCAGTTGTGTGTGGGAATGATAGGCCTTGCACCGTGTGCCTCATTCTTTCAAGACTATGTTGATGCTTAATGCTCATCCTAATTTTAGTCTTCTCAAGTGCTTCGCCATGACTCACACACATCATTTTGGTTGAGCCTATTCTTAAGTTGCCTCTTTTACATGTTACTCAACCATTTGCTTGTTGCAAGCGCTAGGCTTTGTTTCCTATATGCTCACTTGCACTGGATGTGAGTTTCTATTGATTTTGGGGGAGCTATGATCCTATCTTTTGCACTTTGTATCCAATACAAATATTCTTATCTATGCACAAATCACGGGGAGCTTCTCCTAGTTTCTTTAGAACACTCCTCTGCTCATATCATAATATCATTTATTCTTGTGGCTCATAGGATCCTTGGTCTAGTTGGTTCAGTTGATATCCTTTGATTGCTTGCTTCAATTGGTATATTTTGACTGCTTCATTGCTTGTGTCTCTCTTTGTTATGTCTTTGTCGCATATCATTCTTTAGCAATCTTTGTGCCTCAATATAGTTTGTGTTCCTCCAAGTATTTTACCTTTGGGTATGTGTATTGCATTCCACTCTCTTGTTGAGAAATACACATTTTATGGAGGACCACAATTTATATTGGCCTTCTTAGATTTTTGCCCATTTTGGCAATCGATGCCAATAGGGGAGATGTTTCGGATAGTTTTGTGGAGAAGTTTAGAGAGTTATCTCCTCGTGCTTTGGTTTTGTTCCTTAGCATTTGCATCTCATTTGCATGCACTTGGTTGTTGCATTGCATGGTGATGCATAATTCCTTATATAAACTCTCTTGAAAGTGATTGTCATCAATTACCAAAATGGGGGAGATTGAAAGAACATGCGGTGCCCCCATGTTTGGTTTTGGTAATTGATGACAATATCTATGGACTAATGGTTGTCTTGAGTTATATTTGAAGGATTTGTCCATAGGCTTCTCTCCAAGTCCATGTGTTGGTTTCAAGGAGTTTATGAGTTGACCAAGGTGCTATTAAGGAATTATCCAAAGATTGGTCATGTGAGTGCTGAACTTATTGCAAGCATGTCTTGAAGAAGAAGATTGTGTGATCATTCATGTTTACCTTCAAGACATCATCCAAATGAAGAGAGTTGGAAAGATTCAAGGTTGATCAAGACTAAGTCAAGAGTGAATCAAGTTGATCAACTCACAAAGCGTAGAAGATGTACCGAGAGGGATCAAGTGATCCCATGGTATGGTAAGCATTGTCCATTGCACTTTGTGTACTAACCCATGGTCTATGTGAGAGTTCTATGTGGGGTTAGGTCTGTGTCCATGGGCTTGCATCAAGAGGAAGATATCATACGACCCATGGAAAGGATGACATCAAGTGGTGATCGTCATCAAGATTGCCATGTGCAAGTTCAAGTGGAGCATCACGAAGAGATCAAGTGCTTGAATCTTGCCATCCATTGTGGTGTCAATGGACTTGTGAAGATGTGCTAAAGAGTGGCTCGCCCATAGTGGACTATGAGGGAGCAATCATCTAGTCCTCATCGAGCCAATGCAATCAAGAAAGGTGGTCCAACTTGAGGGAGTCAAGATCGTCATCATCTAGCTCAAGTGGACCATGTGCAAGGCAAAGGTTTGCCCTTGATAGGTTTTCTATTTTACCGGTCTCGTGGTGGTAGTTGGGACACCGGGTTATAGGATCGTTTGCCGTACTATCTAGGGGGGCTCTCAAGTTGGTAGCTTGATCGTATCGTTAGTAGAGAGCTCAAACCATTGCATCCTTGCATCATGTTTCTTGGTTCTTGTTTGGTTCTCTTTGTGAGTCTTAGAGCTTATGGTCATCTTGATGACAAGCTTGAGTTCATCGAAAACGGAATTCACATGCGTCTTCTATGATGTTTTCGGTGTTGGAGGTTTTACCGGTCTTATCCGAGGAAGGGTTCTCACCATTTTCTTATGGGCCTTTTCTAATTTGCTTCTTATTGATATTTCTTTCAAGATTGTGTTAGCCCTTGTCGCTAGCTTTCCAACAAACTTGGTTTCATCGAATTCGGAGTCCGTTTGCAAAAGTTGTGGCAGTTCTGGTGTTCTGAAAAGGCTGCAGCGGTACTACCGCGAATTGGAGCGGATGTAATTTTTTACTACCGCTCCAGAGCGGTACTACCGTGGCTCCTACATCGGTAGTATCGCTCCGGACCAAAAACTCGTCCCAAGTCCTGCGGTGGTAGGCCCGGATGTAATTTTTTAGTATCGCTCGCAAGCAGTAGTACCGCTACCCCTAGCGGTAGTACCGTGAGGTCAAGCGGTACTACCGCTCCGACGGTTCTTCTGGCCTTTTTGCCTCCTCAGTGTTGTTTTTCAAAGGGGTACTACCGCCCTAGCGGTGGTACCGCTCTGTGCGGGCCGGGAGCATAACGGTTGGATTTTTTCCCACCTATAAAAGGGGGTTTTCTTCCCCAATGAACCTAATCTCTCGAGCTCGTGTTCTTCCCCCATTGTTGACCTTCTTCGATCTTGCTATCTCTCAATCCCTCCATGGATTCTTGCTAGTTTTTTGGGGGAAAGAGAGAGGAGATCTAGATCCACATTTCCACCAATCACTTTCTCCTCTAGGTGAGGGGAACCCCTTGGATCTAGATCTTGGAGTTCTTGGTGTTCTCCTTCTTGTTCTTCCACTCATTTCCCTCCCTATCATTAGTTGCTTCGATGGGATTTGGGAGAGGGGGACTTGGGCACTCCGTGTGCCCTTGCCATTGCATTTGGTGCATCGGTTTGAGTTCTCCATGGTGATACGTGGAAGTGAAGTTTTAGAAGCTTATTACTCTTGGGTGTTTGGGCACCCTAGAGCTCGTTCCTCTTGGGTGCCTTGGTGCCCTAGACGGTTGATGTTGTTCGGAGCTCAATCATTGTGGTGTAAAGCTCCGGGCAAGCGTCGGGGTCTCCAATTAGGTTGTGGAGATTGCCCCGAGCAATTTGACGGGTATCGGTGACCGCCCCCAAAGGTTGCCAAAGTGTACGGGTTCGGTAACCGCCCCCAAGGGTTGCCATTTGTACGGGTTCGGTGACCGCCCTCAAGGGTCCCTTAGTGGAATCACGGCTTCTTGCATTGTGCGAAGGCGTGAGGAGATTACGATGGCCCTAGTGGCTTCTTGGGGAGCATTGTGCCTCCACACCGCTCCAAACGGAGATTAGCATCCGCAAGGGTGTGAACTTCGGGATACATCGTCGTCTCCGCGTGCCTCGGTTATCTCTTACCCGAGCCCTTTACTTATGCACTATACTTTGTGATAGCCGTATTATTTATTATCATATATCTTGCTATCACCTACTTGTTTATCTTGCTTAGCATAAGTTGTTGGTGCACATAGGTGAGCCTAGTTGTTGTCAGTTTTGTGCTTGACAAATTAACCGCTAGGTTTATTCCGCATTTGTTCAAGCCTAAATCGTAATTATTTTAAAAGCGCCTATTCACCCCCCCTCTAGGCGACATCCACGATCTTTCATCATGCTTCACAGGGTTGCGCGCAATGCTAATAGCACCTATACTGCCAGGTGTCAGTGTCAAAACCGGCAGATCTCGGGTAGGGGGGCCCAAGCTATGCGTTTAGAGGATCGATGGTAACAGGAGGCTAGGGACATGATGTTTACCCAGGTTCAGGCCCTCTCGGTCGAGGTAATACCCTACTTCCTGCTAGATTAATATGGATGAATGTGAGTACAAGAGTTGATCTACCTCGAGATCGTAATGGCTAAACCCTAAAGTCTAGCCTATAGGGGTATTGTGATGATGATGATCCCCTCTACAGACTAAACCCCTCGGTTTATATACACGCGGCGGGAACCTAGGGTTACAAGGGTGACTTGGGGAGGAAGTAATCTGATACATCCGGACTGTACACTTGCCTTTCTACGTACATAAGATTCCTGACCGAACACGGAGGAGGGTCTTCTGCTTCTTCTTGACGTGGCCCATCAATACGGCCCAACTTCAATGACCCGGATGCCTGAAGACCCCTGAATACAGGACTGTCCTCAGTAGCACCCGGACTTGCCTTCAAGGACGAGATTGTGTCCGGCTTCATGTCTTCGGTCTTGGAAGGTGAGTCCTTCTGGATGATAGTACGACTTCTTTAAATATTATAGTCCGTCGATTCCTCGCCGTCGTCGCCTTGGCTTCCACGTGTCCAACGAATGCGAACCGTTTGGGCATTTTTGCGAATACCCCCTTGACTGTGCAGAGAAGGCGTCTATATAAGAGAATAGATCCCAGCTGCCTCTCCATCCCATTCCACGCAGAAGAAATCCTAGTGCCTGCAAAAACTCTTCAAACATGGCCAGCGCCCCAAGCTCTTCCTCGCGCCCGCATGGCCCTCGTGCAGGAGATTGGAAAAACTGCTCCGTGTCTCATGCGCGTCTGAGGACACTTCAAGTGCAGGGATATCTCCCCCCAGAGGATCTAGTCCCCGTCCGGGCCGGACTAACGTCTATCGACAACCAAGCCCTCGCAAAGAGTTTTCCCAACCCCTTCGATGGAGAGCAGGTATGTGTCGTCTCCTTCCTTTTAAGAGGCGTGGGGTTCCCCATTCACCCCTTTCTTAGGGGACTCCTAGAGTTCGATGGTCTTCAACTGCACGATCTTACGCCGGGGTCTATCCTGCATATTGCGGGTTTTGTCACTTTATGCGAACTGTTCTTGGGCTGCGAGCCTCACTTCGAGCTATGGTGAAAGGTATTTTGCCTGGTCCCTCGTTCAGAAAAGGGATCCATATTTGAAGTTGGGGGCGCCGAAGTATGGCGCATAACCGAGACAGGTTATCTTCTCGGTACTCCGAAGAAGGCATCCGAAGAGTGGCCTTCAGAGTGGTTCTATATAGAAGACGTTGCACTGCCGGATCCAGTTCGGCGAGGCCTCCCCAAGTATTCCAGTACTCCACCAAGGAAGCTTTTCAACTGGCGTCCCCGCGGTCCTTCAGAAGAAGAGAGAGCGGAGGTTAGAAGACTGGTCGGCAAAATCAGATTGCTCGCCAGTTCGGGATTATCTATAATCGAAGTAACGGCCATTTCAATAAAGCGATGCGTGCAGCCACTTCAAGCCAGAGGATTTCCAATGTGGCACTATAACGGCCAGGATGATGCCTCGCGCTGCTTACGCCTTGGCCTAGAAGACCCTGCCGCCCTAGCCATTGTCCTGGAAGGCCTCTATAAAGGAGAGAAACAAGACTTCATCTGTTTAACATGCCGGGAGGGTTTTTCTATGTACAATCCTCCCGACTGGGTAAGTCTCTCTCTTGACCGTCCAATTTTCCTTCGTTATGATGTATTGACCGAATTGAATTCGGTTTCTCCCAACATGAGTTGAAGAAGGTTATCGAGGGGATTAACAGTCCCGCCCCACAGCGAGAAGACCGATTTCAAAATGCGGGCCCCGGATATGATGAAGATCCGGACATAGGTATAGAGCTAGAAGATGGAGTCTTCTACCAAGCCTGCCGTGAGGGTCCCCTGGTGGCTATAGTAGCCGATTACCCATGCCTCATTCCTTCTTCCCGTGTAAGTACTTTAGGACATATCTCATTAAGGAGAAGTTTCCTAATGTGCTTTACCCACCGTATTTTATCATACTTGAACAGGGACGGCGCTCCTCGCGCCGAACTGTGCGAAGACCGTCAACCCAGAGGGTGACGCCCGTGTCGGGTGAGGCTTCGAAGCGAAAGAGGACCGCAAACACCAGCGAACCTTCCAAAAGGTACGTTTGTTTTGACACGCGCTGGATGGTGAAATCGGTATGATAACTTTCCGCTTTGTTTTTTTCCTTTTAGGAGGAATACACATCGGACTATCTCTGGAGACAATACAGGCCAAGCTCCAGCCAATCCGGCATCAGGCCCATCAGGGGTTAATGCTGGTTCAATGCCGGATTGTCCTCTCCAGGAGGATTCGGACGGAATGTCTGTTACTAATTCCGAAGTGGAGGTTGTGATGGTTCACCGACGGCGGAAAGCCGCCATGCGTGACCCCATCTTTTCTGAGGAGGCGTATCCGAGCCGCTCAAGACGGACTCGCTGGTGCCACTCACCCACTTTCAAAAGATATGCGGGCGAGTGTATATTTTGGTTTCCCTTGCCAGTAGCCCCCGAGACTTAAATCAGTTGGTACAACTGATTTGAGGAACGTTATGTTTTTATAGGTGCTTCACGGAAAGAATAACTCTTTATCCAAGGAGCTTGTAGAATGCCAGACCCAGCTCGCCGAATTGAAAAATTCGAAGGAATCCGGAAAGGATGCTGGTGGTAAGAACAATTGTGTCCGGATGCTATTATAGTTTTGCTGATCACGATGGTTTTATGTATATACTAATTTGTAATACAGCCACAGGATCGACCGACCAACTGGATAGGGAGTTAAGATCTGCTTTGGCGGACAAAAAGTTCGCCGAAGAGGAAACAGCCACTGGCGAGCGCGCACTGGCGCAAGCCATGGAAAAAAGGAACCAAGCGCAGGATAAAAGTATTAGGCTCGAACAGGAGCTAAAGGGCATAAGGGCCCAACTCGCAAGCACCTTGGAAGAGAACCGGAGGATAAAAAGCGGCATGTTTAGTATGTCGCTTATACCTTGCTTTCCTTATAGTCTCTTATTTTGAAAGTTTCTTATAGAACTTTTCCTGCACGTTTGTTAACTGGGCAGTTCGAAGGAGGAGTGTCCAGTTTTGAGGGTGACGTGCCGCAAGAGCTTTCCAGAGTCCACGAGCGAGCTCGGAAGGCCATGAAGAGTATGGCCAGGGCCTTATGGCCGGGCGACTCTCCTCCAGAAACTATGGAGGACTTGACGGACTTGCTCAAAGGGGCTCGACGCCGCTTCGAACTATGGAAAGTATCAGCGTGTCACATGGGTGCTCGAGAAGCCTGTGCCATGGTGAAGACGCGCTATACTCGCCTTGATCCAAATCATATGGCCCACGTGGGACCTTGAGGGCTCGACGGACAAGAAATTCCTCCCCATTTGGTATATGACCAAGTAGAGATAGCTGCCAAATTTTCCCAACAGGACTGTAAACTAGACAGCCTTATTGAGGGAATAGAAAATGAGTAGTCGTTTGATTCTATGTATTAATGTACTTTTACCATCAAACTTATCTCCAGCCGAATTTATATAAAGTTTGTCATGGCCGACCATCTGCCTTAACCTCCATAAACCCAAAGGCTGGAGTGCTTCCGAATACTATACCTGTGTTAAAACACAGGATATGTTCGGAAAACCAGGCAATCCGGTCATAATTGCTTGAACAGACGAACTGTGTTCGGAGAGTTATGTTATATTAGTATTTAACGTAAGAAACATCTTTGAGAGAAAATAATTCCGTTAGGGGTTCCTTTCCCTGCGTCGGCGTGCATAAAGATGCGGGCCTAGGCTTTCGATCCTATGAGAAGGATTGTAGGATGCCATCTCCTGTGATAGTTTAAAATACGCTTTAGAATGCGATAATAAATAACAGACAAAGGAAGTAATAACATTACGTGTAATGACCTACGGGAACCTAGAACCAACAAAGTGTTGATGCACCTACAACTCTCATTAAATTTGAATACACTTCAATTTTCTATCGTTTCAACCAATGGCCCCATTGTTCACCATTGCATTTTGATCAATTCTCTC
Source organism: Secale cereale (assembly GCA_902687465.1). Lineage (NCBI taxonomy): Eukaryota > Viridiplantae > Streptophyta > Magnoliopsida > Poales > Poaceae > Secale > Secale cereale. Next base: position 45,565,613 of record LR738709.1, on the reverse strand, counting down.
AAAAACTACCCCCATCCGGGATTAAAAAGGCCCATGAGCCAATTATCTGGAATCAAGGCACGGTGCAGCTTTTGACATAATTTATATCCCGTTGCAACGCATGGGTCATTTTCTTAGTCCTAACAAATAGAGTGACGAGGAAGCTCATGAATGAGTTGAAGGACTTCTCGGCCAACAGGCAACTGGTGGAGGAGATAAAAGGGTTACTTCGTTCTTTTCTAGAATTTAGGGTTGCTTGGGTGTGCCGTTCGGCAAACAATGCCGCACCCGTCCTAGCTAGGGAGGGTTGCTTAAAAGCGTTGTGTAAAACATGGCTCTATGTGTCCTCTGAGTGTATCAGTTCGGAGATTGCCTCCGAGGGGCGTTATGTAAAACATGGCTCCATGTGTCCCTGAGTGTATCAGCTCGGAGATTGCCTCCCAAGGTCCTTTAAACGTTGAATAAAGCCACAATTTTCCCTAAAAAAACCAAATAGACCAGGCCAGGCCTCGAAACCCCCTAAAAGAAAAAAAAAAGGAGACGCGGAGGAAACCCTCGCGCATCTCCGCCGCCCACCATGGCGGGCGCTCTCGCAATCGCCGCCGCCGCCGCCGCCGCCGGTTCTTACTATCGCGATTGGGCGGGGCTGCCGGAGGAAATACTCCTGATGTTCATGCGGGAGCTGGAGATCCCCGACCTCGTCCGCTCAGGTGCTGTCTGCTCCTCGTGGCATCCTGTTTACCTAGCCGTCCGCCGCCACCGCTTCCCCCTTCCGATCTCCCGGAAGCAGCTGCCCTGCCTGCTCTACGCATGCCGCGATTCCGCCGCAGACGGCGCCGTCGTCTGCTGCCCCTTCACCGGCGATTCCGTCCGAGTCCCCCTGCCGCAGCCCCCGCTCACCCGCCACTCCACGGTCGGCTCCGCGCACGGTTGGCTCGTCACCGCTGACGAGGCCTCCAACCTCCACCTCCTCAATCCTATCACGGGCGCCCACGCCGCGCTCCCGCCCATCACCACTCTTCACCACGTCGATAGCTGCACCGACGCCGAAGGCCGCCTCATGTACAACGTCTTCGATAGGGGTGATCCGGAGCCGACCCCCTTAGACGCCCGCGAGGCCAGGGATATCATGTACCACCGTGTTACCCTCTCCTGCAGCCCGTCGGCTGGGAGCGCTTGCATCGTGCTGCTGGTGCACATGCCGGTCGGCGAGCTCTCTTATGCCCGGCTCGGTGACGAGCGATGGACTTGGATCTCGCCCGACGACCACCAGGTCATGAGCATCAGCTGGGGCTTCATGGACTCTTTCTACAATGAGGACGAAGGTTTGTTCTATGTGCTTCGCAGCCACAGGTCGGTTTTCACCCTAAATTTCAATGGGCCATCTCTTGTTGTCAAAAAGATCATGCGCAGAGTCAGGAAGGGAGATGATCCTTCTAGCATGTACATCCTGCAAGCTCCATGGGGTGATATTTTGCAAATATGGAGGTGGAGGAGCTACACTGACTCGTCAACGCCGGTGGAGCTTCCTAGAGATCTGCAGGGTCACAACGAAGATGACATAGACCCGTATATTGAGCTGAGAACAACTGAAATAGAGGTCTATAAGGTTGACCTTGAGAACCAGGCACTTGTGAAGATGACAAGCTTAGCGGATCATGCACTATTCCTTGGTTATAATAGCACCATGTGTTTTGCCACTATAGATTTTCCAACATTGAAGCCGAACTGTGTATATCACCGATGACTCTTGTGAGTATGTCAACATGTGTAAGCATAACTGGCGAGAAATCGGAGTTTGGGATATGGAAAACAAGAGTTTGCAGACTTTTGATACTGATTTGCTTACTAAATCCTGGATGAACTGGCCTTCTCCGGTTTGGATAACACCCTCCCTTGTCTAGTAAGTGACTTTTTATTTAGTGATGACATTGTAGACATTGCAGACTTGTTCTTGGTTTTGATTATTGTCAATTTTGTTGTTGTATTACAGCTTAATAATTTGAGTTTTTGTCCCACAGTTATATCAGTTCTCTCTATATATGTTAAGTTATGAACTTTTCCATATGTATCACTGGATAATTTTTGGCTTGATTATTGTCATCAAGCCGTGCAGATGGATCTGCTAAAATTTTCAGTAATACATTAACTGTAAAGGAGATTTATTTGAACACAAGGACGTGCTTTGAAAAGTTATTACAGCTAAAAACTATTACCGGCACTTCCTATTATGTCCAAGTTGTGGCCCTTGCCAATTTCTTCGCACCAAGTAAATTGATCTGTTATACGCTTTGGTCCTCGTCAGTAAAACGAGTTTCTTCCTTGCCATGAATGGTGTGATTTGTCTAAAAAAAGAACCAAAAATCCACCTGAATAGCTTATTATGGAAGAATACAGATTTTGGTATTGTCATTAAAGTAAATACCAAAATGGCAGCACAGGTCAGCATCATGGTGTCAGAAAGTTTTTTTTTATAAAGGATACATAGAACAGTAGAATCCAGAGGAGATGACACCAAGCATGCTCCTCTTTCTGAAGCAAACTTCTTGTCTATGTACACAATGGTAGCATGGAATGGGCACTGCTAGTGCAATGATTCCAAGGCTTTCTACTGAGCCATATATTTATGCAGTATGTACAAGCCAAAGTATATAATATACACTAAGCTTGTGGCTAGAATTGCGTAAATAATCACTACATATAGTTGCATAGAAAATCCATCATAATAGACGTGAAAGCAATACAGAAACTAACATTATTTGTTACTGCTGGGGAGTGGGGATAGTACTCATCTTTCTCCGCTGGATGCACCATCCGAGTAAAAATAGACACCATTACATTTTCTCTACACATTATGCAATGGAACAGGGGTAATAGAAGAAAGGGTCCCATCAAACACTTATTAAATTATTGAGTCTAGCATGTTTCTCTCTGTTTTAATTACACCATGGAACACATGAAGCAATTTATCTTGGGAGAAGGGAGTACTCCTGCAATGCATAGTATGTATAAAATTCCAATTGAAGTAGCACCCAGACCTTTTTAGTATTTTACATTTAGGGCAAAGCTAACATGAATATCGTACTGCTAATATTGGAGTCACATCAACGCAATAAGCTACATAAATAAATATGGATATTTTTATCTTTATTGATTAACCTCGAAAATCTGTATGACATTCAGTATTTACTAAATAAGAACAAAATCTTAAAATAATTTGTACAGTTAGTGATTATCCTCTGTAGTTCTACAAAATTGTTGTAAAAGGCAATCTCACTAAATATACCAGTATCTTCTGTGTACAAACCTAACAGCATGCTCTTAACGGCTTGAACTTTTGCATGATAAAGCGCAAATGCTCCAGAAAGATTGGCCTTAGATCGCCCTGATCATTTAGAATTATATATATATATCACTTGCTCGAGTCATGTGGAACACCATGGCTCTCCCTGTTCTCAAATATCAGATCATCATAATGAAGCAATGATAACATACCTGAAACAAAAGATGGGCCTAGGAACATTCAGATAAGGTTCCCCTCACAATTTAACATCCATACCTTTATCCTGAACTTCCTTGATCATTGTGGAAAGCGGTGATCAATGATATCAAGTACCAATTAATTAATCATATGAATCAATGATCGCACACCTGAAACAGAAGGCAAAAATCAGATATTAAGGGCTTGTTTGGGACTGCTCTGCTTCATCAAAATCAGTTTCGTTCCACTAAATTCACTTTGGAGCAGTTTCAACCAGAAGTTGTAGCACTAACAAAGAGAATGTTTGGCTTCCATCTAGCTCCAGCTTCACGAATGAGAAATTTGGTGGAAAGGATCTATTTGATTGGTTGAGGGCGGAGAAACGAAGGGGTATCCACTTACTGGTGGCAGTGGTGGGTAATTTCCACCCAACTCCAGCTTCTAGAGTTTTTTGGAGCACCCCTTGAAGAGCTTCATAAAAAACTAGGAGTTGTACCCCAGATTCTAGTTTTTTGCGGAGCGGCATATCGTGGAGCTACCCCTGTTTGGCTTGTGTTTTCCGGAGCAGAGCTGAATTTTAAGGAGTAGAGCAGTCCCAAACAGACCCTAACTTGTAATCCGTGGGTGCTCCTATTGGCAGAAAGCATGAAGTGCTCCACCTCAAAGCTGACCTCCCATTTCATTTCAGAAACTCAACTAGCAGAAAATGGGGCACAAAATTCTAATCACAAATGGATTTTTCAGCTCAATTAAACAACAATCTATAGCTGAAGTGTGTATGCATTGGACCCTAAAGACTTGAAGCCATTGAATAACCGCTACGATGCTCAGATTTCTGTTTTGGGGTTCTAACCTTCAGAAGAACATCCGAGACTCTAATATTTTTGTTGTGGGATCTGGTGCTCTTGGATGTGAATTCTTGAAGAATTTTGTTTTCATGTGGATTTCTTGTGGCCGTAAAGGGAAGCTAACTATAACAGATGATTATGTCATTGGGAAAAGCAACTTGAGCCGGTAATTCCTGTTTCGTGATTGGAACATTGGACAGGCAAAATCTACAGTATGCGCTACAGCTGCTAGTGCTATCAACTCCAACCTCCATATTGATGCTCTGCAGAATCATGCCTGTCCAGAGACTGAACATGTTTTCGATGATGCATTCTGCTGGGAGGGCCGTGATGCTGTCATCAATGCACTTTTATAATGTCAATGCTAGGATGTACATGGACATGGAATGCCTGTACTTCCAGAAACCACTCTTGGAATCTGGAATGCTGGGTCCGAAATGTAATACACAGATGGTGATTCCTCACCTTACTGAAAACTATGGAGCTGCACGAGATCCTCCTGAGAAACAGACACCAACGCGCACAGTTCATTCTTTTCCACACAATATTGGCCATTGTCTAACATGGGCTCGCTCAGAGTTTGAGGATCTGCTAGAGAAAACTCCAAATGAAGTGAACTCATTTATGTCTAATCCCGCTAAATATGCTGCTGCTGTGAGAAAGGCAGGCGATGCTCAAGCCAGGGAATTGTTTGAGCATATACGTGAATGTGTCGACAAGGAGCGTTGTGATAAATTTGAAGACTGCATTGCCCCTTTGAATTCAACAATTTGTTATTGGCTTTCTTCCGCTTTCTTTTCATCTTAGCTATTTGAAGTTAAAATAGTTTCACTTTGATTATATTGCCAACAAATAGGAGTATCTTTTGTGCTCCAGATGCCATGTAATAACATCTGTTTTCTTTTGCCAGGTTTGAAGATCACTTCTATAATCATGTGAAGCAGCTAACATTCACATTTCCTGAAGATCCTGCCTGGTTGCAGTGCCTGAATTTGAGCCAAAGAGTGGGGATAAGATTGAAACAGATGAGAAGGCTACTAACCTCTCCAGCGCCTCAGTTGATGATGCTGCTGTAATCGAAGACCTCTTAACCAAGCTGGAAGCATGTGCCAAGGAACTACCTTCAGGATTCCAAGCGGAAGAGGTCGTCTACTGGACGCGGTTCAACTAGCGGAGACTCTTGGAAAAGATGATATTCAGTTTGAGAAGGTTAGCCTCTTTTTAACTACTTCTGATGTGTTGAATAAGACTTTTTCTTTTCTTTGCCCTGGCTGTTTACAAAAATCCTTACTCGTTTCACACTTGAAAGCAAACATACATCACCAATGCATAGGTGCATATTTGGTAAGAAAAAGCATCAACAGGGACTATGTGATTCAGTCACATTTCTTTCTGCTATGCATTGAGTTATAGAACTTACTCCCTCTGTTTCGATTTACTCGTCGTGGTTTTAGTTCAAATTCGAACTAAAACCACGACGAGTAAATCGGAACGGAGGGAGTGGTTGCTAGTATCTGTTTTCTCCCTTGAAGTAGTAACCTACTCTCCACTTCTGCCCAGATACATTGAGGATAAGTAACTTAGCAGTTCTTCGAGAATGAGTTTTTCTTGTATGCTCCTATCAACCTATCCTTCATGTTGGTGTATATTCTATTTGTGTGTGCTTCTGTTTTATGTGCTGGCACCGTAAAGATGTTTTCATCTATGTGATTGCCTGTGCCAAATAGCTGTTGTTGACTTTGTTATATATATTCTTAATAACTTCTTTGTTTCTGGTACGAGGCATAAGGCATACAATTATAACTTATCTCCATTTTGATGTTCCTAGGTAGATGTTCCAGCCGCATACAGGAAGCATTTTGATGTTGTGGCTTGCGAGGGTGACAATGGGAACGGCATTTATATTTCTCTCATCTCCATTTACTTCTGAAGGCAGGCGTTATCACTATTGTGAGGATAGATGATGAGTGTCTAAAGAATTCTTGTGGAGAGATGTTTGAAACATTCCTCGTGATCGCTGATGGTGTTAGTGTACATCTCCATAGCGTTTTGTGTGGCTCCTTCCGCTTTGTTGTTGCATGCCAACTATTTGCAGGTGTGCGATGCTGTCTGATATTTTGGGGTTGCTTGATGATGTGTTCATTGGGTCATCACAATTGTCGTTTACCTCATACCTCACTGCAACCATAGTTTATTCATCCTCGCAACTCTTTTATCCCTGGAGTTGAGCTACCATATACTGTTGTTGTGCATAGATGGGTTAAGCTAAAGGAAAACGTTTAGAGCCGGCAGTCCGGCCGAACTTTCCGCCAGGCGCATGCGCCCATGAAACAACTGTCCCGTGTGAGCCAAGTGTACATGGATGGTCCCGTGCGTGAAACTGCCCGCCGCGGCTCTGCTCTTTCACAGACCTCGCAGCCTCCCACCATGCCTCTCGCAACTTCTGCAAACTCTGTCACCGGCGACGAAGTGCTAACACCGGCTGACAAGATGTTGCAACTCGAAGTGCTAACACCGCTGACGAGATGTTGCAACTCGAAGTGCTAACACCGGCTGACGAGATGTTGCAACTCTGCTCTACCGGCTGGCAAGGAGCACAAAAAAGCTACAACCCGCTGATGATGGCACTGGAACCGTGTGCAGAAAAATTGCAACCCGGCAAAGGAGAAAGCAAACTAAGTGAGGCAACCCCGGCAAAGGAGAAAGCAAACTAAGTGAGGCAACCGACGACAAGAAATTTGCTGGAAACGGCCAAGTTTTCTGTTACAACCATCGCCATTTTTTGCTACTACCAGCGCCAGATTTTCTCTACAAAGACTTAGACTAATAATCCCTTCGTCCCAAAATAAGTGACTCGAAAATGACTCAACTTTGTACTAACTTTAGTACAAAGTTGAGTCACTTTTGAATCACTTATTTAGCAACAGAGGGAGCAGTCGCCAATCTACTAATATAATACCATGCTGCAGTTGTACTATTTTTTTTAAATCCAAAGTGATCAACGCTGCCGGATGCTTACTTAAGTTCCTGATGAGATGGAGTACAGTCCAATACATACCAAGGCATTAGCTAACACAAAGTTCACATGGATTACCAGCAAAATAGAGGTTGCCTGCTGAT
>LR738709.1:45502293-45558120 GCA_902687465.1 Secale cereale | reverse complement strand
GTATGAAAGCCAAGGACAAAACCAACTGTGGCAACAGCAAGCATCTTGAATGGTCTCTGCAGAGCTTGCCTGTAAGCAAAAACAAGGCGATCAGGATAACCAGATAAACGTGCACCTATAAATGTGGATATATATATCTAGGACAATGAATTTCACCTTCTGGCACGGGCGTCATTTTTTTCCAACACCAACTGGAGTTCTGTAAATTCTTTCTTCAGTTCACCCACGACACGAGTCAGCTCTTTGGTCTTCTCCTCAATAAGGTCCTCATAGGTCACCTCGCTCACCTTATTCACCTGCTGACCGGAGGATGAGGTGGAGTACTGTGCACACAATCAAACAATTAGAAAGCGAGCATGGCAATTAACTTTTCTTTTCTCCATAACATCAGGTCATGCCCCCCTCCATCCGGATTTCTAAGGTGGGCATGGGTTTTCAACTTTTCATGTCTTTAATTTGACTAACGTAATGTGTGTAATATGCTTAAAAAGTACTCCCTCCGTAAACTAATATAAGAGTGTTTAGATCACTGCTTTAGTAATCTAAACGCTCTTATAATAGTTTACAGAGGGAGTATATGTCTAGAAACTTCATCGACGATGAATCCAATGATATACTTTTTAATGGCATATAGCACACATTTTGTAGTCAAATTGAAGACCTAAAAATCCATGCCGCCTTACAAACCCAGGTAAAGGGGGTAGCTATTTTTTTTGGCTCAAACTACTTATTCATAAGAAACTTGCAATGCATTGTAATGAGCTCTCTATACACCAGGCAACTGCTTAGAGATAAAGAAGACATTCGGTTAAAAGAATTCAACTGTGCATCGGGTTTTTCATGTATGTTTGGCATCATAATAATATTTATTTCCAAAAGTGGAAACTCAAGAAACTTTCAAAAGACATGGAGAGATTTGCAGAAATGAGAAAAGATTGCAACCCTATTTCTGTTTCAGCTTCTATCAGATGTTGTGCCTGGAAACTTAAGACTAACATGTTTTTTTAACACTAGAAGCGGTTAGATAAGCATGGGATTCTGAGCTCCGCAATAAATATTTTTACTTGAGGGCCAATCCAATCTCTGGAATGGACTGCAAAGAGTGAACATTGATTCAACTGAGGTGCTGTTTATCAGGTTGGAAATGGATAAGAAAACACATTTTGTTAATACACTTGGAACAGCATGATTCCCTTAAAACTGAAATTCCCAAGCGTGTTTCGAGTGACTTGAGGGCCAGAAGGTTAGTGTGAATGAGTGTTAGTAACAGAATCGGTGGGATATCTCCATTAGGAGATATAAGCTCAGGAATGGGGAAATATTTTAATTCTCCTTACTGCAGTTAAAATAAGTTGGATGTGTAAAAACAGCTCAAGAAGGACAGTGCATGGCTGTTGGGTATGTGATTCATTCGTAGACAGAAACTTGGTGGAAGTAGCAGACCCCCCTGAAGAACAGCGTATTTGTGTGGCAAGTAACTGAGGACAGAGTCCAGAGCGACTTCAATAGAGAAATTACACCTCGCTATATAACTAACCGACCAGTGATTCGATAGACAAAGCAGTGGGCGTGTTTCCGTAGTTCGCTATGCATGACCCCCTTTTCATTTGATGTTGTTGGCTAATTTCACATATGCATGAAACTGTTGAAAAGAGGAGAACATTGCATGGCATTCCATTGAACAAAATACTCCCTTCGTTTCAATTTATAAGGTGCCCACACTATTGAAATGCAAGTTATGTGTCACAGAAATTATACCATTGAATTCATATTCAAAAGAAGTTTTCAGTGGTATATTTTTTCAGTCACATGATTCATGTCTTATTGGAGTAATAGATGGTCAATAAATCTCGAAAAAGCCTGCGCACCTTATAAATTGAAACGAAGGGCGTATGTTAGAGAAGATTTATCATGCTCAGATTGTAGCACATTGAGAATTTTGAAGGAATCTCTTACAAAAGGCACTATTTCCCTACATCAATGTAGGAGACTAATATTGAGTTGTAAAATAAGTGAACTAAATTATTGTTTGAACAAGTCAGAGAGAGAGAGAGAGAAAGACTGATAGCATGTAATAACAAACGCTGAACTTAAAATTCCACTGCACTTAAAAATCAAATAGAAATCATCCCCAAAGGGGAAGTAAAGCAATAATGAGGGTCGCCCATTCCGTCCCAGCCGGACTCCAAACCAAACTCACACCTTTTATCTGGGCATTTTTTTTTCATATAGCACTCTTTTTGGAATACGTTGCAAACATGCTACTCTCGAATTTCAGCTTGCTTAAATACCACTACATCCTTCTACTGGCATGCCCAATCACAAATTTTCTAACCCATGCTGGACAGCATATTTGAGTTTGACGATGACCTCCACTTGTTATCTCAAAATGAGGCCATGTTACTGTTTTCGTTAGACCAAGTCTCCACTTGTTGTTATCTTGTTATGAAGAAACTACTTGTATATAGTTGTTTGTATGTGATCAACTATTTGCTTATGTACTGTGTTTTCTATAAATCATCATTGGTTTTGAACCATTTTTTTATCAGCATTTTCCATGCACTCTACTGTGAGGAGTCAGAAGGAAGGCTTGGTTCACATGATTTGAGAGCATCCTAGAGCTCTTGATGGTTGCATGCACAAGAAAGAAGACTACTTGCTTTACATTTGATTCATGCTTGTTTTCTATTCCCTACAGCACGTGATGTTCTAGTGTGCACCATCATAGTATAAAATGTTATGATTTCTGTCTGCTGCTAAGGTGGATGAAGTCGGCTGCACCTGTAAAGGTGGTGCCAACTGAAGTGATCAGAAGCAGGAGGTCTAGCCTTATAAATTGGCTGGAGCTGTGGGTGAAGAGAGAGAAATGAAGACGAGATGGTGCATGCTCTTAGCTAGCTGAAAGGCCTGACCTCTGTTTTTATCTCTGCGATACAAGACACAACTGCATTTGTTTTTGTTTGTCCCTTCACTGTACATATTTGCCTCCTGGTCTGATATATTTTGCTACCTTCGAACTACTCATTGGTGCATCCTTGTTAAGTTGAGAGGGACATCGTTCGCTCAAGAAACACGTGTAGGTTAAACTTTTTTTTTTATAATAATAGGTGTATTTTTGTAGGGCAGTGTGTTTGTAAGTGTTCCAAAATGAATGCTATGACAACAAGAGCAATTTCCCCTAAATTTTGGTGTATATTGAACACATGATTGTGACATATGAGCCCAAGTTTCATAAAACAGCTAGTTGTAAGTCACTTTGTTCTTTCTCTTCAAGTTCAAATTATAAGCCATGGGACAATCACAAGGAGTATTTGCAAATTGCAATCTACTCCCTCCACAGTACCCATTTATTCCTTTAGAGTAGTTCATTGTTGGTTCATCATTTCTTCCTCTAACGCTAGTATACTGACTTAACACCATATGTTTTTGGAATTCCAGAAACGAGAAACTTGAACAGGTAAAAATCAGGTTGTTTCCAGACGACGGCATCAAGTATCTCACAGGCTCACAGAGCAACTAGGTTCACATTCCAAAATGTAGTAGGAGTATAAAAATCTAAACAATTGCAGTTCAGTGCATAGCTCAATAAAGTAGAAAGAGTTGTAATACACTAATAATGTGTTACAGAAAGCTTCAAAAGTAGAAAACATGGCAATCTCATATGTTCAGTAATTAGTGATTCATTAGTAGAAGTATATCAAGTGGTTGCCCCTCACATTCATCCATCTCTAATCTAAAGCCAAAGACCAGTTACCTACATGAGGAATAACCGAGATTATCTAAGACATAATGAGAAGTGCACATTTTTTCATGGACAGGGAACCATGTGCCTTTGACTGAGAGGGGCTCCTCGCTACTGGATAACATTTCAGACTAGGAAAAAGAGGCCTTTCGACCCCGTATAGAGTAAAAATCATATCATTCCCTAAGAGGCTGACAGATGCACACCTCCAGCAACAAGGTACAGCATTGTTGGTTACCAATCGACGCTCACGTCGCTTAAAATCACGATGAACAGCTGATTATTAAACTGCCAGATCAGTGAAACCCTAGAGGGGGGGAAAGTGCAAGGGGGCTGGTTACCTTGTTGAGCTGGGTGTTCCCGGCGGAACCGGAGATGGGCGACCGGCGACAGAACCCTTGGGGGATGGATCGCCCGACCACGCGGCCGGCGGATCTGAGCACCAACGAAGCCATCTCCTTCTGAGCAAGAGGGGCGCGGTGATGGCCGGCGGATCTAGGGCGCGGCCTTGGGTGGCGGCGCTGCGACTGGGAAGCAGCTGATTTTTCTTTTTTAACTCTTTTTAGGGCAGGAGGAATACAAGCCTGCGCTTTTCTTTTCTTTTGAGGGGGGATTGGATTCGGGTCGGGCTCGGGCCGGGCTGCCTCAGGTTTAGGAAATAGTACAAGCCTGCGTTTCTTTGTTCGGGCTTCGAGGGAGCTTTAAGCCTGGAGTAATTGGACTCCCCTCTCGTTAGGGTTTTCGTCTACTCCCGGCGGCGCCTTGGCGATCGACGTGGAGACCTCGCTCCCCTGCCTCCTCCGTCCGCTGTGGGGTCTAGAGCTCTGCCTCTCGACCGCCGCTTCCGGGGAGGAGCGTTGTTATGGTCTTCCCGTCCGCGGAACTAAGGTTTTCTCGGACAAGAGATCGCGATGGCAGGCTCGGCAGCAGGCTCGGAAGCTGCGTTCAGCGACGTCGAGAAGATGATGAAGGATCTGGGCCTTAAGGAGGAGGATCTCTCTGACATAGTCGTGGAAGAGGGTGATCTTCCTGAAGAGGACGCCAGATGGATGGCGATCGCTCGAGTCCACAACGACAAACCCTACAGCCAATACTGGTTCTTCAGGAACATGAGGGTCGCGTGGGATCTCGCCCAAGAGGTCAAATTTAGGCCTTTGGAGGACAACCTTTACACTCTTCAATTCTCCTGTTTGGGTGACTGGGAAAGAGTAATGGGAGAGGGGCCATGGACTTTCAAGAACAAGGTGGTGGTGATTGAACCTTACGATGGATACACAAGACCATCTTCTATTGAGCTCAACAAGGTAGAGATTTGGATCCAAATCCATGACCTGCCGGATCTCCTCTTTCGTATGTTAAAACCTCTAGCTTCAACAGTGGGGGAGTTCATCTATGCTGAGCCAAAATCCCAAGATTTTGAGGGAAATTTCTTTAGAGTAAGGGTTAAGATCGATGTGACCAAACCCCTGAAAAATGCAGTATCGCTGGTTCTAAAGCAAAAGAGGGAGATTTTTCTCGTTAAATACGAGCGACTCCCCGACTGGTGTGCAGTCTGCGGGCATCTTGGCCATCTATACAAGGAGTGCGGGACTGGGATCCATCCTCCAGTGGCGTTGGTTTTCAAAAATCTACGAGCTGATTGGTTTAGAGGGCCCGGCAGAGGACCTGGCAAAGGGAGAGAAGCAGGAGGAAGCAGGGGCAGAGGCAGGTCAGGAAGGAACGGAGGTAGGGGAGGAGGCCGCTCAGGTGGTATTTCCATTGTTACCAAGAGCACCCAATCCCAAGACATATCCATGGAGGAGGCAGAGGCAAACAGGAAGAGGGATGCCATGGAGGTGAGTCAGCCTCAAGGAAAAATACCTACAGATTCTCTGTTGCTCACTGAAGGGAGTACCTCGACCCTAGCACTGGCTACAATTCCTCCCAGTCCATCCAAGCCAAATCAAAAGAGGACCAAAACGGTTGTGAACCAGAATGACAAGAACTCGGGGAAGATCAACACTACAAACAAAAATGATGCGCGTTTGGCGGGCCTCCCAGGGGGGTCGCGCCTGGCGCAATGAGTATCTTAACATGGAATTGTCGTGGGGCTGGCAAACCCGCGACAATTCATGAGCTTCGTGCCCTAACGAAGCAATATGCCCCCTCTATCGTATGCATCCTTGAAACTCAAATAGAGGGCTCCCGCGTGGAGAATCTAGTAGGTACTCTAGGTTTTGATAAGAGTTTTGCAGTAAGTAGTTCGGGTAGAAGTGGAGGACTTGGTATCTTTTGGAAAGAGGAAATAAAGCTTGATATTATTGGTTACTCTGAGTATCATATCGATGTCATTGTTGATGCGCTAGTTGAGTTTCAGTCAAGAGTTACCTTTGTGTATGGCGAAGCCCAGGTGAATCAGAGATATAAAACTTGGGATACACTACGTGGAATAGCTGGTTTGAGCAACCTTCCTTGGGCGGTTATCGGAGATTTCAATGAAGTCATACATGCACATGAGCATGATGGAGTAGGCCAACGGAGTCAGGCTCAGATGGACGCATTCCGAGATGCTTTGGATACATGTGGGCTTGCTAATGTTGGTTATTCGGGCACCTCATGGACGTTTGAGAAAAGGGTAGCTGGAGGTACATTTACCAGAGTCAGATTGGATAGATGCGTCGCTAACACAGCATGGTTTTTAGCATGTCCGTCCGCCGTGGTTGAACACAAAACGGCTGCTTCTTCAGACCATATTCCTATTCTGCTAAAGCTCGATGATTCACAGGTTTACAAAGGTGGCCCAAGAACTTTCAGATACGAAACATGCTGGGAGAGGGACCCAATGCTGTTTCCAACAATTCAGAATGGGTGGACACAAACCGAAGGAACATCGGCACAAGCAATGAAAGATCAGTTACTGCGTGTTTCCGGAGACTTATCTGCTTGGGACAAGGATCACTTTGGAAACGTACGCAGGGAGATTGCACACTTGAAACGAGAACTGCAGCGGTTGCGTGAGTCTCCAGGAAGAACAGGTCCTGACCATGCAGAACTAAAGATCAACGACCTATTAGTTGAGCTTTTTCATAGAGAAGAAATGCTATGGAGGCAGCGAGCGCGCGTCGATTGGCTGGTCCATGGGGACAAAAACACATATTTCTTCCATCTCAGGGCGTGTAGACGCAGGCGCAAAAACAGCATTAAGTCACTTCCACGTGGCGATGGACAATTAACACAAAACAAAGATGAGATGGAGCAGATGGTGACTTCCTTTTACAAAGATCTTTATACCTCAGAGGGGGTACAGGGAATGGATCAAGTCCTCCAGACAGTGCCTAGTAAGGTCACCACAGATATGAATGAGATGTTAAACGCTCCTTACACCCCGAAAGAGGTTAAGACGGCGCTATTTCAGATGTTCCCAACTAAAGCCCCTGGCCCGGACGGGTTTCCCGCGCATTTTTTCCAGCGCCACTGGGAGCTATGCGGAGATGATGTAACAGCGGCAGTTTTGAAGATTGTAGAAGGCACGGAGTCAGCGGAGAGCATAAATGACACAGTACTAGTTCTCATCCCGAAGGTAAAAAACCCATCTCTGTTAACCCAATTTCGGCCTATCAGCCTTTGTAACGTCTTGTACAAGATTGCCTCTAAAGTGATCTCCAACCGGCTGAAATTGGTGCTTCCGGAGATTATCTCTGAAGAACAGTCGGCTTTTGTCCCGGGGAGACTGATCACTGACAACATTGTTACTGCATACGAATGCCTACACTTCATGAAGAGGAACAAAGCAAAGAAACACCAATCTTGTGCCCTCAAACTTGACATGATGAAGGCCTATGACAGAGTTGAATGGTGCTATCTAAAGGCAATCATGCTTAAGTTGGGGTTCAATGAGAGATGGGTGAATATTATTATGAACCTTGTCACGGCAGTTAAGTTTTCTGTCATGTTCAACGGAAAGAAGCTAGAAGAGTTTGTTCCATCGAGAGGGATAAGACAAGGGGACCCGATCTCCCCATACTTGTTTTTGCTGGCAGCAGAGGGCCTTTCGTGCCTCCTTAAATCCAGAGAGTCATCAAGTTTGCATGGGCTACAAGTGGCACCTACGGCACCACCGGTAAACCATCTCTTATTTGCAGATGACAGCCTGCTGTTCTTCAAGGCAAGTAGTGGGGAAGCTTCTGAGGTGAACCTAGTGTTAGACCAATACTGTCAAGCTTCTGGGCAGAGAATCAATCATGCAAAATCATCAATATATTTCAGTAAAGGGGTGCCTGAGAGCTTAAGGCAAGAAGTGAAGAACCTGCTGAATGTCCCTAATGAAACCCTAAATGAGAAATATTTAGGTATGCCATCGGATATTGGAAATTCAAAGAATGGAGCTTTCAAATACCTTAAGGATCGGTTATGGAGTAAAATCCAAGGATGGATTGAAAAGGCACTATCATCGGCTGGAAAGGAGGTTCTAGTAAAATCAGTAGCACAAGCTGTTCCAGTTTTCTCCATGTCATGCTTTAAACTTCCAAGAGGTCTTTGTGAACATCTAAACATGTTGGTAAGGAAGTTTTGGTGGGGAAGCAAGGATGGCAGCCGCAAACCACATTGGGTCTCTTGGAAAACTATGACACAGCCAAAGAGTATGGGGGGTTTAGGGTTCAAGGATTTTGAGTTGTTCAACTTGGCCATGTTGGCTCGGCAGGCTTGGAGACTGCTGCAGAATCCAGATTCCCTTAGTGCGAGAATCCTAAAGAGTATCTACTATCCTAACTCTACTATTCTGGAGGCAACACTAGGGGGTCACCCCGGTCAAGTTTGGCGAGCGATGGTGGAAGGTAGAGATACTTTGAAGATTGGACTGATAAAGCGTATTGGGAACGGAGAATCAACAAGTGTGTGGGATGACAACTGGCTCCCCAGGGACGAGATGATGAAGCCCTATGGTTGTATCTCCCCAAACCCACCATATCTGGTTTCTGAATTGATCGACTCCACCACGGCCTCATGGGACAGACAGAAGATTTCCGAAACTTTCATGCCAATGGATGCACATGTGATAATGAACATCCCTATATGTACTCGCAATGCCCTGGATTTCTGGTGCTGGCATTTTGAAAAAAGCGGCAACTTCACAGTTCGATCTGCTTACAATATGATGGTGGCGACACGACAGCGGAGGGAAGCATGGCTGGAAGGCTCGCCAGGACCTTCGTCTTCGATGAAGGAAGCAGCTCTGTGGAAGTCGATGTGGCGGACCCAAGTCCCAGGCAAGATCAGCATGTTCTTATGGCGTCTAGCAAAACAATCTCTCCCCACAAACGATGTGAGGGCACATCGGCACATGGCAGATTCGAGTTCTTATGGTTTCTGTGGAGCTATGGACTCCTGGAAACATTCTTTGATTGACTATACTATGTCCAGGTGCACATGGGCATTGGCAGATGAGGAGTTGGCACAAATAATAGCGACGACCACTGAACCGAATGCCAAACAATGGTTATTTACACATATTGACGCTCTCCCCCATGAAAAATTTGTGAAGCTTTCGGTTACCTTATGGGCGATATGGGCTGCGAGACGTAAAGCTATTCATGAAGGGATTTTTCAGAGCCCACATGCAATATGCAATTTCATTAATCGCTATCTTCAGGAACTGAGCATGATCAAGGAAGTTGTGAAGCCTCAAACTCAACCAGCAGCTGCCCCCAGAGATGCGCCGGCAAGAAGAGCTAAAGCACCACCACATGGGTATTGTAAGATCAAGGTTGATGCAGGAGTTCACTTCACCAGAAGGGGTGCAACCGCGGCAGTTTGCAGGGATGGAGCGGGAAACTACATGGGTAGCTCGGCCCTTGTGATAGAGGGAATGCATGACCCAGCTACGTTGGAGGTGATAGCTTGCAGGGAAGCGCTAGCTCTAGCGGCTGACCTAAATATTCAGAACGTGATAATTGCATCTGATTCAAAACAGGCGGTGCAGGATATCAACAATGAGACGATGGGAAGAAGTGGAGCAATAATCAGAGAGATCAAGTCTAGGTCTTTGTTTTTCAATTGTAATTTTATCTTTGAGAGTCGTGCTACCAATTCGGAAGCACATGCTTTAGCCAAACATTCTCGTAGGCTTCAGCACGGTCGTCATGTATGGTTTGACCAACCGCATGACCAAACTTGTATCCCACTTTCTGTGGTTTTCGATGAATAAAATCTGGTCGTTTCCTCAAAAAAAAAATAACGGCTCATTGTCTCAAAAAAAAAACCTATTTAACGGTTCAGGCGCTTGCAAACGGGCGCCTGAAACCACCCTCCCTGGGCCGGCCCGACTAGCTTTTTTATCTTCGCAGTTTTAAAAAACTGCAAAAAGGTGCGGCATTTCCTATTTAGCGCTGCAGGCGCCCCGTACTGGGCCGGCCATTACTCTCTATTTTAATAGAGCAAAAAACTTTGCAGTACGAGGCTTTCGATCCAGAGACTTGCTGGTTCAATGGACGCAGCCATAACCACCCAGCCACATCTTTGATTGTACCAGATTAGCTTCTTTTTCTTTGATTAATTACTCGTTTCGTGAACGGTTTTGCTCAGTTTTTTTTATTCGGCACCGGTTTGTTTGGTTTTTAAATTCTTTTTATTTTTTCCCTTTTAGCTCATTTGAAACTCTTTTTCAAATTGACGAACTTTTTTCAAAATCGATGAAAGTTTTTTTTAAAATCGGTGAACTTTTAAAAAAAATAAATGAAGTTTTTTTTCAAAATATTGGTTACTCTGATTATCATATTGATGTGATGGTTGATGAGCTTGTTGACATAAAAATCAGAGCAACCTTCGTCTATGGTGAGGCACAAGTTAACATGTGATATAAAACTTGGGATACGCTCGGGGGGATAGTTGGCTCTAGCAACCTTCCCTGGGTCGTAATGGGTGATTTCAATGAGGTACTCCATGATCACGAACATGATGGTGTTGGTAATCGAAGCCAAGCTCAAATGGATGCTTTTCGCGATACGCTTGACACGTGTGGGTTGACGGATATTGGTTACATCGGGAGGAACTGGACTTTTGAGAAGAAAGTATCTGGAGGATTGTTCATTAAGGTAAGGCTCGGCAGAAGCATAGCAAATATGGCGTGGTGTGTGGCCTTTCTGGATGCAATCACCGAACACAAAGACGCAGCGTCATCATATCACGTACCTATATATCTGAAGATCAAGGACATGCATGCATGCAGGCGGGCCCCGCGCAGGTTTAAATATGAGTTATGTTGGGAGCATGACCCGGCTCTAGCGGACGTGGTGCATGCGGGCTGGGCTCGTTCTCCGAGTGATTCGGCAGCGCAGGTGGGGGACAAGCTCAGGAATCTTGCAGGGTATCTTTCTCACTGGGATCGGGTGCATTTTGGAAATGTACGCATGCAGATCCACCATCTGCAGTGTCAACTACAGGAGTTGCGGGACTCTCGAGGAAGATCTGGTCCTACTTCGGCTGAAATAAAAATTGTGGAAAATCTAGTAGAACTTTTTCACCGCGAGGAAATTTTGTGGCGTCAAAGAGCCAGGGTAGAGTGGTTAATGCATGGTGATAAGACCACTTATTTTTTTTTCACCTAAGGGCTAGTAGACGCAGGAGGAAGAATCAAATCAAATCCCTCCAGCGGCTGGACGGACAGATGACAGCGGACATGCACGAGATGGAAACAATGGCCACCGGGTTCTACAAAGAATTGTACACATCTCAAGGAGTCCAAGGTATGGATCGGGTACTGGATACTGTGCCAAGGAAAGTCTCGCAGGAGATGAATGAGGGGTTAAACGCCCCATATAGTGCCGAGGAGGTCAAGACCGCATTATTTCAAATGTTCCCCACAAAAGCACCGGTCCCTGATGGCTTCCTATCTCATTTTTTCCAGCGCCACTGGGATGTTTGCGGTGACGAGGTAACAAAAGCTGTTATAAATATCGTAGAGGGGAAAGAGTCAGCCGAGAGCATCAATGACACTACATTGGTTCTTATCCCAAAGGTGAAAACCCCTACACTTCTGTCTCAATTCCGGCCAATGAGTTTATGCAATGTAATTTACAAGATAGCGTCAAAGGTGATATCAAATAGGCTTAAGCTTATATTATTGGATATAATCTCCAAGGAACAGTCTGCTTTTGTGCCTGGCAGGATGATCTCTGATAATATTATCATGGCCTATGAATGTCTACATTTCATGAAACGGGACAAAGCAAAGAAACACCAATCTTGTGCCCTAAAGCTTGACATGATGAAGGCCTACGACATAGTTGAGTGGGAATATCAGCAAGCCATTATGTTAAAGTTGGGTTTCTCGGCCCAGTGGTGGAGTATTGTGATGAGTCTTGTTTCCACTGTTAATTTTTCTGTCCTGTTCAATGGGAAGAAACTTGAAGGTTTTAAGCCATCCAGAGGTATAAGGCAGGGGGACCCAATATCCCCGTACTTGTTCTTGATAGCAGCAGGGGGGCTGTCGTGCCTGTTAAAATCGAGAAGTGAGTCATCCAATTTGGAGGGGTTGAAGGTGGCACAGTTGGCTCCACCGGTTAATCATCTCTTATTCGCTGATGACAGCCTACTGTTCTTTAAGGCAAATAGTACGGGTGCTACTGAGGTGAACCAGGTTCTGGAATTTGTTTTTCAAAGACTAGACTCAACTTCGGCCAAGGAGTTGGAAAGGGGATTCCTACAGGCAGTTGGCTCTGATACCAACTTGTGACGCCCCCGATTTGACCGTACACTAATCATGCACGCAAATGTGTACGACCAAGATCAGGGACTCACCGGAAGATATCACAACACAACTCTAGACACAAATTAAAATAATACAAGCTTTATATTACAAGCCAGGGGCCTCGAGGGCTCGAATACATAAGCTCGAAACACAAGAGTCAGCGGAAGCAAAAAAATATCTGAGTACACACATAAGTTAAATAAGTTTGCCCTAAGAAGGCTAGCACAAAAGTATCAACGATCGAAAAGGCAAGGCGTCCTGCCTGGGACCTCCTAACTACTCCTCGAAGCCAAACTCCACGTAGAAACATCCTCGTGATCATCTGGCTCCTCGACTCCACCACCTGGTTGCACCATCCGAGAAGAATGGAAGAAAGGGGGAAAAGGGGAAGCAAAGCAACCGTGAGTACTCATACAAAGTACTCGCAAGCAAGGATCTACACTACAAATGCAATGATATCTGTGCAAAAGGGGGGTAATATATGTGGGTTAAACTGCAGAATGCCAGAATAAGAGGGGGATAGCTAATCCAAACGAAGACTACGCTTCTGAACACCTCCATCTTGCAGCAGTAGAAGAGAGTAGATGGAATAGTAACAAGTATCAAAGCTTCTGGCAGCCTCCGTCTTGAGTAGCTGGAATGTTCACCAAGTAGCAACGTATAGCATAATCCTACCCGGCGATCCTCCCCTCGTTGCCCTGTGGGAAAGCGATCACCGGGTTGTATCTGGAACTTGTCTGGGTGTGTTTTATTAAGTATCCAGTTCTAATTATCATGAGGTTAGAGTACAACTCCGGGTCGTCCTTTTACCGAGGGACACGACTATTCGAATAGATTAACTTCCCTGCAGGGGTGCACCACATAACCCAGCACGCTTGATCCCATTTGGCCGGACACACTTTTCTGGGTCATGCCCGGACTCGGAACATCAACACGTCGCAGCCCTACCTAAGCACAACAGAGAGGTCAGCACGCCGGTCTAAACCCTAAGCGCACGGGGGTCTGGGCCCATCGCCCAATGCACACCTGCATGTTGCGAGGGCGGCCAGTAAGCGGACCTAGCTGCTCCTAATACCAGAGCGTCTTTCCAGTCCAATCTGGCGCGTGCCGCTAAACCGCTGATGTCAAGAAGGCTTCGGCTGATATCACGACGTCGAGTGCCCATAACTGTTCCCACGCAGCTGGTTAGTGCGTATAGGCCAATGGCCAGACTCAGATCAAATACCAAGATCTCGATAAGTGTGTTATTATGAAATAACCACGGACAATGACCAGGGCCAGGCCCACCTGTCTCCTAGGTGGTCGCAACCCGCCCTGTCGCTCCGCCACAAAGTAACCATCAAGGGGCTGCCGGGAACCCAGGCCCGCCACTACCTGTGTGGAACCACCTGCCCCTTCAGCCCCCATCTCTGAATCATCAACATGAGTATGTAATAGTATAGTATAAACCCGTGACCACCACCCGAGTGATCACGACCCGATAGTATAGCATGGCAGACGGACAAGAATGTAGGGCCACTGATGGAATACTAGCATCCTATACTAAGCATTAGGATAGCAGGTACATGTATCAACAGTTGTAGCAACAATGACATGCTATGCAACAGAATAGGAGCTATCGAATCATCAACAGTAGCAGTTCTAATGCAAGAATAAGAGAGAGAGAATGGGCGGTATCTGGTGATCATGGGGGGGGGGCTTGCCTGGAAGCTCTGCAGACGAAAGGAATCTTCGGAAGCGTAGCCGTAGTCGAACACCGAAGCATCAATGGTCTCGGGGTCTATCGCGGTATCGGAGTCTATCGAAAAGAAACAACGGAGGGGAAACAAATAAATGATAGAGCAAACAATAGCATCATAAATTATAACAAGGCAATAAGCGGTGCTAGGTGTGACCTAACGCAGTACTAGGCAATACTGGCGAAGGGGGAAAACATCCGGGAAAGTTTTCCCGGTGTTTGACGTTTTCGGGCAGATGAAACGAAGGTGGAATGTTGCATGTTCGCTATGCTAGGAGCATGTGGCAGACGTACGGACCACGTATTCAGATTCGTCTCGAAATTCTGAGCAACTTTCATGTACAAAGTATTTTCATCCGAGTTACGGAATATTTTATATTAAATTTTAAAGTTTTAAATCATTTTCTAATTTATTAATTATTAATTAAATTCGAAAATTATATTATTGCATCAGCATGACGTCAGCAGTCAACAGAGGTGTTGACTGGTCAAACTGACGTGCGGGTCCCGCATGTCATTGACTGATTATCTAATCAGAATTAATCAGGTTAACTAGTGTTTAGGTTAAGCTAATTAAGATTAATTAAATTAATTAATTCTTTAATTAATTAATATTTTAGTTATTTTAATTCTTATTATTTATTTTTATATATTTTTTGATTCCTTTTTTTTGTTCTGGCCTGGGGCCCGTCTGCCAGTGGGTCACAGTGCCTAGTCAGCAGTTTGACTGGTCAATGGGTCCGTGGGACCCATGTGCCATAGGTACACATTTTAACAGGGTTTTTAATAGTTTGAGTTAAATTAGTTAACTTGGAGACCCACAGGTCAGTGAGGGCTTATGGTTATGATTTAGCACTAAACAATATTAGGCCCAATCTAATACGACACGTCAACATGGGCCCACGCGTCGGTGCCACACTCGGTGGTTCAAACGCCGGCGGCCACAGAGCGTAGGAGTCGTCAGCGACGTCTCCGGTGACCAACTTGACGATTGCGGGGCTCTGCACGATGCGGACGACGAGACACATCTATCTGCAGTGTCGGTGTGGTCGGGGATGGCCAGGAACTACGACAACATCGACGGCCGAGCGACAGGGCGGTCGCGCACGAGCGGATGAGCACGCACTGCGGGTGGTCGGGCGCGCGGCCAGGAGAGTAGGGGCGACTGGGCGGGGCTCATGCGGGCTTTGGGCGCTATCGGTGCGAGCAGAGGGAAAACATGCGCAGCGCCACGGCGTCTGAGACAAGGGGAGAGGCCACATAGGACTGGGAGCTCACATCGGGGCTCATGAAGGCTCGGGGAGGCCGGGGTTGCAGTGAAGGCGGCCGACCGAGCGGCGGCGACCGGTGGATGCAGGAGACGGGGAACGGTGCGGGCACGTCGGCTTCGGCATGGGGCGAGGAGGAGGATGAAACGCCTGGAGGAGGTGGGGCCGGCGCGAGTCCAGGGAGGTCGTCGCCGTCGAGTGGCTCGCCCACGACAAAGGGTTGTCGGGCGGCATGGGGCCCGAGCACGACGCCCTGCAGAACCAGGGCGGTGGCGATGCTCCGGTCCACGCTGGGCCCTCGATGGCCGGCGGCCTGCTGGTGCTCGCCGGTGACGGCAGGCGGCAGGGTGCCGATGCTGGAGAGGGGACAGGGGCGCGAGGCTGCGCCGGTCGACGGCCACGGGGTGAGCCCCGATCCGATCTAGATCGGGAGGGGAGGGAGAGACGAGGGAGTGGGGGGGGGAATGGGTGCGGGTTAGGGTTAGCGGTGTGAGGGGTTGGCCTAGTAGGCCAGGGGCGCGCGGGGTGGGCCGGCTGGGCTTGGCCTGGTGGCCAGCTGGGCCACGGCCCAGCAGGGGGGGTTTCCTTTTTTCTTTTCTTTCCTCTTTGTTTTGTTTACTTTTACCTTTTCTTATTTTTCTTTTCTCCTTTCTTTTAGTTCCTAATCATTGTAATATTATTAAAATACGAATGTGGCACCTAAATTGATGTTACAAATTATGTCACAACCACAAAAGTTTCATCCCAAAATAATATAGTTTAGGATTTTACAAAATATAAAAGGCATTTAATTAATGGTTTTAGCTACTGTTTTAATTATTTTAGAACAATTAAACATTTACAAAAATGTGGTTTCTTCACCATAATTACTTACGCATTATTTGGCACAACCCGAACATTTTAGTTTTAATGTTTCAAAACTTTTAACGTTTGACTTTAATTCAAATTTAGATTTGGACCGGTTTTGAACTAACGCGAGATTACCAACAGTAATTGAGGTGGCGTGGCATCATTAGCGTGGAATTACTGTAGCATAATTATCCGGGTGTCACAATTCTCCTCCACTATAAGAAATCTTGTCCCGAGATTTAAGTAGTGGAGTAAGGGTGGAAAGTGCTGGCAGCGAAAAACTAACGAGTCTTCTCGGTCTTGGCTGCCCTTTCGAAGAGGTGGATCCATTTTGTTAATGTCCTCATTCCTCCGCTTCAAGTCATCGTGATCAAGTCGTCATCCTTTCTTCGGGATCTCCATCGTCCTACGGACTCGAACAGGGGGAAAAATCTCCGGAAGAACGCGTCTCCACAAAGTTGGGCATCTGACGGTGAACTCAATGGGAAATACACAAGGTACCCCACGAGTTGTATTTCAGTGAATTCGTTGAGTGCTATATACGATGGTACCAAAGTTTCAAATGGGTAGGCAATCATTCGATGCCTAGACAGAAGCTGGAATGGGGGGGCTTGAACAACGAGAATAATATGGTGTTTGATACCAGGATGAAACATGGTAGAATTTAGCTCATGAATTACACACGAAGCCAAGTGCAAAGAATACATTAGAATCAGGGTTGTACAGGAGTGTCAGGTTTCGATCCCGTGGACCTGTGGGTTATGGGCCCACCATGTGGGTTAAGAGTAGGAAGGGCGATGACATCTTGCATAGAAAGCAAGGCATGTCAGAGGATAGTCTGTCAGCTAAGTTGGCAACAATGTCAGTACCAAGGACGGGGGACAAAGAGAACCATTTTCTTACTCATTGTAACGAGGCGGACCAATAGGCAAGGTTCTCGTTCACCGGTAGTTAATGGAATGTTAGAACAATAGTAACGAGGTCTTACTGACAGAGTTGTACAATGAGGTGTTTACATAAGCACAGAATTATTACTACTTAGATTATATATAGATCAAAGAAAGGTTAAACAAACAAATGGAAAGGAAAATTGTGATTACACACAATTATTAGGAGTATATCCTTCCCATGGACAAGAAGAACATGGCATACAGGGTAGGAGAGCAAGTACCCAACCATTCAGATAAAGAGGCAAGGATTAATCAAGATGTTACCCATACAACGGTGTTTGGATAACTAACCAAGAAACATTTAGCATCACGCCTCTAATGTTCTTATTGATGAGCGGGGTATCATAGTCATGCTTCGAGGTAGCAATGATATGGTGTTTCAATCAAGGGACAGACCTTGGATACACAAATGATCCACCAGAAGCAACTTATAGAATAAGTGTTACAATCTCCTCCTGGGAGAATGGCTATCCTTGCAAAAGAAATTATAATGATGGGTCCTCCAGCCAGGGGTGCTGGGCATGACATCATATTATCGGGTCATCAAAGGACCAACATTATAACTCCTGGAAAGTTGCCCCAACCATCATATTTGACCGAGATTCAGATCTGATTGGTGTCATGATACCTCAAACTCAGGATGTTTGAGAAGAAAAGGTGCAACATCAATCGACGAAATGACATTGCAAGATTCTCGGGAAATGAACTATGGGAGCGGGTTCCCGAAACAATAGTTCATCATTAAACCAAGGATAGGATGAGGAGGTGGCTGATGGGCTCAGCGACAATTCATCGAGAATTCCAAACGGATGGATTTCCGCAATAATGTGAACAAGAAGATGACACTTGTCAATTCAAATGATATAATGTTGTATGCTCAAGGAAAACATACACCATTAATCATTAGTTGAAAGGTGTGCCCCTAAATATGACCTTAGGCAACAAGATCAATGTTAGAGTGATGATTCAATAACCAACAGTCTAAGAACGAACTATCGATCGTTAACTTCAAAGCGATAGGGTTGCTAGAAGTACAGAACTCAAGCAGCATTGTTAGCATATTGGTATCCCGGTTAAAAACAACACGGGGACCAAGGAAGAATGGTGATGGTGAGAAGTATCATCATACCGAGAATTTCTAAGAGGTGGAGCAATCCCCACAACATTTTCTACATAGAAGATAGTAATACTTCAATGCAGAACACAACACCATATGGAGAGCAAGTTGTATTCATAATGTGGACAAGTTCGCGATGAAAGGAAGTCAAGGGTGTTGTCGATGATAATAAAAATCATCGAGGGCAAGGATGGTATTTCTCATCATGAACACAGTTGACATCTTGGAAGAAGTCAAAGTGTTGAAGGTGATCCGACACATTTGCCGGGAGGTTTCAAGAGGATGCAATCAAACAACAACGGCAACAAGGGAATGACGAAGTGGCAAGTTATAGGATGAATATATAAGATGGAAGCTCGGAACCAAAGTTGCTTTTCAAGACAAGCAACATGATGTTGAAAGCTCGACGTAAGTCGTGCTCACACACTGAC
The DNA here is from genome assembly GCA_902687465.1 of Secale cereale. NCBI lineage: Eukaryota > Viridiplantae > Streptophyta > Magnoliopsida > Poales > Poaceae > Secale > Secale cereale. The sequence goes on along the minus strand of LR738709.1, from coordinate 45,539,300 downwards.
GAATTCGTGCAGAGAGAAGGATGAGGTAGCACAGTCAAAGATAGCAAGACCATGATGCAGCCGATAGTCTAAGAATGACCAGATTGAGTTCAGAATTTCCCAGTAAAAATACTAGAGGTATTTGATTTGTAGTGTGGAATAATTTCACTAGTCGGTGTCCTTGGTTGACAACAACCCAGAACCCGTAGAGTGATTACGACAAGGAAAGACATTACTTCAACAAAGTTAGTAAGATGTGGTGCAATGGCAAGTCATCTTCGAGATACCAGGTGGTAATACTCGAAGGTAGAAAATGATATAAGTAGAACCGATTCATTGACCTATGACAGTAGATACTTAAACCTTGTCAAAAATTGACGAGGCACTGGAATGAATTCCCATCAGATATATTAGATCAGGACAGCATGGTCGGAACCATAACTGTAAGGAATCAATTCAAGAATACCGAAAGAATCATACAGCTGGATAATCATTTTGCAAGAAGCTTCCGAGACAGTCTACATCATTTTCATGGGCATGAACACAAAGTTCAAGGTCGACTCCCACTTCTTTAATGCATATCATTTCATTCACCTCTCGCTTTGATAAAACTGTAGTGTTGGAATTTTATCTGGTAGAACACCGAAAGAGTATGACTTGTGACAACTTTCGGGTTCTCACGGATTAGGGGAAGGCATAGGTTCAACCCGTCGGGCCTCTTAGTAACATATACCTCAAGTTTCAAAAGTAAATAAGACAAGCTTGATAGTAGAGCATGGTTGACAAAAGCAGAGGATACAATTTACCAAGTCATTATGTATCAGGGGAAGAACTCACAAGGTGATTGAATATGAAGGACACTATTGGATAACAATCCGACAATGGATCGGGCGATCCACAACGGAGCTGATGTGAGGATCGGTACTCACTCAGAGGAAGAAAGAATGCAGAGGCATCAGATTTAAGAATTACCTGATTAGAATGATGCTTAAATAGAAAGAAATTATGGTTTCCAAAACAAAGGATCAGAAGCAGACACTCTGATCAAGGATGGATAAGTTGAAAACACTTGGACAATCAACAAAGGTTTGAATTGCCGAGATCCAACTCACGTCATGAATGACGTCTGAGCCGGAAAGATAATTTTAAAAAGGATATCCTGATGACTGCGTGCATACGCACACATTGAATCAATAGGCTCAAAATCGCTAAGACAAGGGATGTTAACAAAGACTACTAGTCATATGGATTTAACCATAATGCAAGCAGGCAAGAATTTCAGGAGTAACAGTCTGCAGAGGATTTTCGAAAGATCAAGAGGTATTCCGATGAATTTTGTGAGACACATGAACAATTGAGAAGAACGGGTCCTCGATAAATGTGAGGAAATAACCATAAGGGTTGTCATGTGACATAAAACTGCAAGATAGTAAACTCAAAGGATTCTCGGGACAACGGAGGATATTTCGAGGCATCTTGTAACGACAAGAGCGACAAGGAATGATCATGAGAATGACGAGTACAAGAAGATATCCATAGGGATATATCGGTGGTAGTGAATTGCAAAGGCGATGAGCACAAGGGTCTCGGGAAATTATCGAGGGATGTCCTCAAAATCTTCTGATGAAGCAGGTGATCTTCCGGAATGAGGGCTCTCCGGGAGAAATAGTTACGAGAACCAAGAGTCAGAGTTAGTAAAATCTTTTAACCCGAATAGAAGAGAGATCAGAGTCCCAGAGCATAGAAGAGGAATAAAAGATCCTAATACCACCCATTGGTGCTGTGGGCCCGTAAGCCACACAACAAGTTAGTAAATTTGTTTTTCAAAGACTAGACTCAACTTCGGCCAAGGAGTTGGAAAGGGGGATTCCTACAGGCAGTTGGCTCTGATACCAACTTGTGACGCCCTCGATTTGACCGTACACTAATCATGCACGCAAATGTGTACGGCCAAGATTAGGGACTCACCGGAAGATATCACAACACAACTCTAGACACAAATTAAAATAATACAAGCTTTATATTACAAGCCAGGGGCCTCGAGGGCTCGAATACATAAGCTCGAAACACAAGAGTCAGCGGAAGCAAAAAAATATCTGAGTATAGACATAAGTTAAACAAGTTTGCCTTAAGAAGGCTAGCACAAAAGTATTAACGATCGAAAAGGCAAGGCTCCTGCCTGGGACCTCCTAACTACTCCTCGAAGCCGAAATCCACATAGAAACATCCTCGGGATCATCTGGCTCCTGGACTCCACCACCTGGTTGCACCATCCGAGAAGAATGGAAGAAAGGGGGAAAAGAGAAAGCAAAGCAACCGTGAGTACTCATCCAAAGTACTCGCAAGCAAGGATCTACACTACAAATGCAATGATATCTGTGCAAAAAGGGGGGTAATATCTGTGGGTTAAACTGCAGAATGCCAGAATAAGAGGGGGATAGCTAATCCAAACGAAGACTACGCTTCTGAACACCTCCATCTTGCAGCAGTAGAAGAGAGTAGATGGAATAGTAACAAGTATCAAAGCTTCTGGCAGCCTCCGTCTTGAGTAGCTGGAAAGTTCACCAAGTAGCAACGTATAGCATAATCCTACCCGGCGATCCTCCCATCGTTGCCCTGTGGGAAAGCGATCGCCGGGTTGTATCTGGAACTTGTCTGGGTGTGTTTTATTAAGTATCCATTTCTAGTTGTCATGAGGTCAGAGTACAACTCCGGGTCGTCCTTTTACCGAGGGACACGGCTATTCGAATAGATTAACTTCCCTGCAAGGGTGCACCACATAACCTAGCACGCTTGATCCCATTTGGCCGGACACACTTTTCTGGGTCATGCCCGGCCTTGGAAGATCAACACGTCGCAGCCCTACCTAAGCACAACAGAGAGGTCAGCACGCCGGTCTAAACCCTAAGCGCACGGGGGTCTGGGCCCATCGCCCAATGCACACCTACACATTGCGAGGGCGGCCGGTAAGCAAACCTAGCTGCTCCTAATACCAGAGCGGCTTTCCAGTCCAATCCGGCGCGCGCCGCTAAACCGCTGACGTCAAGAAGGTTTCGGCTGATACCACGACGTCGAGTGCCCATAACTGTTCCCACGCAGCTGGTTAGTGCGTATAGGCCAATGGCCAGACTCGGATCAAATACCAAGATCTCGATAAGCGTGTTATTATGAAATAACCGCGGACAACGACCAGGGCCAGGCCCACCTGTCTCCTAGGTGGTCGCAACCCACCCTGTCGCTCCGCCACAAAGTAACCATCAAGGGGCTGCCGGGAACCCAGGCCCACCACTACCTGTGTGGAACCACCTGCCCCTTCAGCCCCCATCTCTGAATCATCAACATGAGTATGTAATAGTATAGTATAAACCCGTGACCACCACCCGAGTGATCACGGCCCGATAGTATAGCATGGCAGACGAACAAGAATGTAGGGCCACTAATGGAATACTAGCATCCTATACTAAGCATTAGGATAGCAGGTACAGGTATCAACAGTTGTAGCGACAATGACAGGCTATGCAACATAATAGGAGCTATCGAATCATCAATAGTAGCAGTTCTAATGCAAGAATAAGAGAGAGAGAATGGGCGGTATCTGGTGATCAAGAGGGGGGGGCTTGCCTGGAAGCTATGCAGACGAAAGGAATCTTCGAAAGCGTAGCCGTAGTCGAACACCGAAGCATCAATGGTCTCGGGGTCTATCGTGGTATCGGAGTCTATCGAAAAGAAACAACGGAGGGGAAACAAATAAATGACAGAGCAAACAATAGCATCATAAATTATAACAAGGCAATACGCGGTGCTAGGTGTGACCTAACGCAGTACTAGGCAATACTGGCGAAGGGGGAAAACATCCGGGAAAGTTTTCCCGGTGTTTGACGTTTTCGGGCAGATGAAACGAAGGTGGAATGTTGCATGTTCGCTATGCTAGGAGCATGTGGCAGACGTACGGACCGCGTATTCGGATTCGTCTCAAAATTCTGAGCAACTTTCATGTACAAAGTATTTTCATCCGAGTTACAGATTATTTTATATTAAATTTTAAAGTTTTAAATCTTTTTCTAATTTATTAATTATTAATTAAATTCAAAAATTATATTATTGCGTCAGCATGACGTCAGCAATCAACAGAGGTGTTGACTGGTCAAACTGACGTGCGGGTCCCGCATGTCATTGACTGATTATCTAATCAGAATTAGGGCCATTTCTTTTGTCAGCTTAAAAAATAAGCTGCTTCCTTCCTAGCTTTTTCCATAAACCGCCACTTTTATTTGTTGGGGCTTCTAAGCTAGTTAAGGGATGACTAATTTAGAAGTCTCGAAAAAAAAATTCAAAGACAGCTTTTTTTAAGCTGGGGAGAGGCAGCTTATTTTTTAAGCCGCCCAAAAGAACTGGCCATTAATCAGGTTAACTAATGTTTAGGTTAAGCTAATTAAGATTAAGTAAATTAATTAATTCTTTAATTAATTAATATTTTAATTATTTTAATTCTTATTATTTATTTTTATATATTTTTTAAATTCCTTTTTTTTTCTGGCCTCGGGCCCGTTTGCTAGTGGGTCAGAGTGCCTAGTCAGCAGTTTGACTAGTCAATGGGTCGATGGGACCCATGTGCCATAGGTACACATTTTAACAAGGTTTTAATAGTTTTAGTTAAATTAGTTAACTTGGAGACCCACAGGTCAGTGAGGGCTTATGGTTATGGTTTAGCACTAAACAATATTAGGCCCAATCTAATACGACACGTCAGCATGGGCCCATGCGTCGGTGCCACACTCGGTGGTTCAAACGCCGGCGGCCATAGAGCGTAGGAGTCGTCGGCGACGTCTTCGGTGACCAACTTGACGATTGCGGGGCTTTGCACGATGCGGATGGCGCGACACATCTATCTGCGGTGTCGGTGTGGTCGAGGATGGCCAGGAACTACGGCAACATCGACGGCCGAGCGACAGCGCGGTCGCGCACGGGCGTACGAGCACGCACTGCGGGTGGTCGGGCGCGCGGCCAGGAGAGTACGGGCGACTGGGCGGGGCTCATGCGGGCTCTGGGCGCTATCGGTGCGAGTAGAGGGAAAACATGCGCAGCGCCACGGCGTTTGAGACAATGGGAGAGGCCACATAGGACCGGGAGCTCACATCGGGGCTCATGAAGGCTCGGGGAGGCCGGGGTTGCAGCGAAGGCGGCCGACCGAGCGGCGATGACCGGTGGATGCAGAAGACGGGTAACGGTGCGGGCACGTCGGCTTCGGCATGGGGCGAGGAGGAGGATGAAACGCCTGGAGGAGGTGGGGCCGGCGCGAGTCCGGGGAGGTCGTTGCCGTCGAGTGGCTCTCCCACGACAGAGGGTCGTCGGCCAGCATGGGGCCCGAGCATGGCGCCCTGCAGAACCAGGGCGGCGGCGATGCTCCGGTCCACGCTGGGGCCTCGATGGCCGGCGGCCTGCTGGTGCTCGCCAATGACGGCTGGCGGCGGGGCGCCGATGCTGGAGAGGGGACGGGGGCGCGAGGCTGCACCGGTCGACGGCCACGGGGTGAGCCCCGATCCGATCTGGATCGGGAGGGAAGGGAGAGACGAGGGAGTGGGGGGAATGGGTGCGGGTTAGGGTTAGCGGTGGGAGGGGTTGGCCTAGTAGGCCAGGGGCGCGCGGGGTGGGCCGGCTGGGCCTGGCCTGGTGGCCAGCTGGGCCACGGCCCAGTAGGGGGGTTTCCTTTTTTCTTTTCTTTCCTTTTTGTTTTGTTTACTTTTACCTTTTCTTATTTTTCTTTTCTCCTTTCTTTTAGTTTCTAATCATTATAATATTATTAAAATACCAAAGTGGCACCTAAATTGATGTTACAAATTATGTCACAACCACAAAAGTTTCATCCCAAAATAATATAGTTTAGGATTTTACAAAATATAAAAGGCATTTAATTAATGGTTTTAGCTACTGTTTTAATTATTTTAGAGCAATTAAACATTTTACAAAAATGTGGTTTCTTCACCATAATTACTTACGCGTTATTTGGCACAACCCGAACATTTTAGTTTTAATGTTTGAAAACTTTTAACGTTTGACTTTAATTCAAATTTAGATTTGGACTGGTTTTGAACTAACGCGAGATTACCAACAGTAATCGAGGTGGCGTGGCATCATTAGCGTGGAATTACTGTAGCGTAATTATCCGGGCGTCACAGATTCCTCTTTGCACAATGAACGTGGATGATTTTTGGAGTTGGATCCATGAGAAGAATGGGACTTTCTTGGTCAAATCTGCATATCGCATGCTTGTTAGCACAAGACAGAGAAGGGAAGCATGGCTGGAAAATAGGCCGGGCTCATCCAACTTGGCAGCGGAAGAAGTGCAATGGAAGAGATTGTGGAAAACTGAAGTTCCTGGGAAAGTCCGTATGTTTCTTTGGAGACTATCCAAACACTCAATACCGACTAATGACGTTCGCCCACACAGGCATATGTTAGATTCTAGCGCATGTGGGCTATGCGGGGCACCAGATTCATGGAGACACTCACTGTTGGAGTGCACTGTGTCAAGATGCACATGGGCTCTGGTGGACGATGATTTGGCGCAAACCTTAGCGACTATCACAGAACCACATGCTAAACAATGGCTATTCACTCTTATTGATTCTTTATCACATGAGTTATTTGTGAAACTTTCGGTCACACTTTGGGCAATTTGGGCGGCACGAAGAAAAGCCATTCATGAAGGCATATTCCAAAGCCCACAAGTTGTCCATGGTTTCATCAACAGATACCTTGATGAACTGAGTATGTTGGCAGAACCTCAGAAACGACAGCAACGAGCTACTCCCACAACTACTACAACAATCCAGCGCCCCAAAGCTCCACCGCCAGGTCACGCAAAAGTTCATGTTGATGCTGCCTGTCGAAGGGTCTGGGAGGATCAGTTGCTGCTGTTTGCCGGGATGAAACAGGAGCTTATTTGGGGAGTTCGGCTCTCGTAGTAGCAGGAGTAGACGACCCCGAAATACTGGAAATGATTGCATGCCGGGAAGGGCTGGCCCTGGCTCAGGATCTTAACATCTTCAACCTAGTTGTTGCTTCAGATTCCAAGGGGGTAGTAGGAGCAATTAACTGCAAAAGTCGGGGAAGCAACGGTGCCATAATCTCTGAGATTCATAGTAGAGTTTTTTTTCTTTAAATTGTGTTTTCACTTTCGAAGGTCGGGTCGTTAATGTAGAGGCACATAGACTAGCCAAGCATGCTTTTCCTTTAGGTCAGGGGCGATACATTTGGCTAGAGATGTATTCCACTAGTTGTGGATTTTGATGAATAAAGCTTGGTTACTCCCTCAAAAAAATGAAAAAGGAAAATAATACGTACATGCAGGAAGTAGGATTCAATATCTGGTCTCCTGCGGAAGAGCTAGCGCTGCAATCCACTCGGCCACAGTCTCAGAGGTGACAAGTATAAGAGCAACTCTAGCAGACCCCGCATCTCGCCCTGGCCCGCAAAATAACAGCCAAAGTGCGGGTCGGGGCGGGAAAACCTGCTCGACCAGACCCCGCATCCCGCCCTGGCCCGTAAATTTTTTTGCGGGGCGCGGCAATACTTCTCCCCAAACCTCTAATTTCACGAGCTGGGAGGCCGACCCAAGCTCAGCCCCTATGCGCAAAGAGATTTGGCAGGAGGGACATTTCCGCGTGCCCTTTCACAAAGAGCAGAAAAATAAAAGTAAAGCCATAACCGGCTGGCATAAGAAAGATAGGAAAACTAATTGCCTATCCTATTACATGACCGCCATCCAAACTGGTTGAAAATAGCCCGTGCTACCATCTCCCATCGGATAGATCCAGTAACCATACGCTTCCTGGCCTTCGTCGGAGTGAGTAGCGACTACATACAGATCAACGCAGTGGCTCGGAAGATAATCTGCAAAAAATGAATATTTGTTGTTCTATTAAAGATCAAATCATTTCTGCAGTTCCAGACTGCCCAAAATAAAGCACATACTCATACGCGAATGTGCCTCACTGTTTCGAAATCTATCCCGTCAAGCTCATGTGGTTTGTGTGGATCACCGGTTCCTAGCAGCACTCTTTGTTGGAATGCGTGATGTCTAAGTGTGTTTGAGCCCTGGCTAATGGAGAATTGGCACATCAACTTACTGCTACAACTGATTTGAGCGCCAAACATAGACTTTTCACAATGATGAAAGTATTATTGCGTGAAAACTTTGTCGAACTTCCGGTGACCTTGTGGGCAGTTTGGTGGGTGAGACGGCAAGCTATCCATAAAGGGATCTTCCAAAGCCCACAAGCTACTCACACTTCTGTCAAGAGGTTCATTATGGAACCGAAAATTGTACGGGATATTAAGACAATTGGCAATACGGTAGCTGCAGCAAGTTCTCCTGTTGTAACAAATGCGAGACCCAAGGCACCACCAACAGGTTTCCCTAAGCTCCATGTCGATACATGAGTGGCGAGGCAAAATATAGGAGGTTTGGCGGCTGCTACGAGGCAGTGATGCTACTTGCAACTATTTGGGCAGCTCTCTTTGTTTTGTTTTTTCGAAAAGGGGGAGCTCCTCGGCATCTGCATCAGAACGATGCATACGACCAATTTAATTAAAAAGCAAATAGTTTCAACACAAGTCTTGATGTCTCAAACAAAAGAACAAAAAATGCACACAAAGAGCAGAAAAATAAAAGTAAAGCCACAACCGGCTGGCATAAGAAAGATAGGAAAACTAATTGCCTATCATATTACATGATCGCCATCCAAACCGGTTGAAAATAGCCCATGCTACCATCTCCCATCGGATAGATCCAGTAACCATACACCCCCTGGCCTCCGTCGGAGTGAGTAGCGACTACATACGGATCAACGCAGTGGCTCGGAAGATAATCTGCAAAAAATGAATATTTGTTGTTTTGTTAAAGACCAAATCATTTCTGCAGTTCCAGACTGCCCAAATTAAAGCACATACTCCTACGCGAATGTGCCTCGCTGTTTCGGAATCTATCCCGTCAAGCCACGTCTCAAATAACGTACTGACAGTATTCGGGGGAGTAATGTTAAAAGCTATGTGAACCGTCAGCCATATTTTTTTTGCCAATGGGCAGCTCTCTTGGGTGACTTCATGTGTTTATGATGCAGCGATATTAGAAGTGTAAGTGCATCTAGTGCCACCCCTAGTTGGTTTTGGAGTATTGACGACAAACTTGGTTGAGGGACTAATGTGTTTGTGAGAATTGCAGGATAACACATGTAGTAGTCCCTCATTGATTCGGTTAACCTACCGGAGATGACCCCTAAAAATGTATGAAGACATTGATATCAGTGGTGGTATATGAAGATAATCATATTGAAGACTATGACATGAGAAGACATTGTGTGAAGACTATGGAAAGCGAAGACATAGATGTTTCGTTGTTTCCTTTTCTTCTTTGTTGAGTCATAGGAACCACCGTACTATTAAGTGGGGTCCAAGTGAACTATGTCAGAGTGACTGAAGTGATGCTCAACCAAATCCTATGTCTTCGAGCGAAGACTATGAGAGCAAATCTTATCCAGAGGCGGATAAGTCAGCTTTACTTGGAGCTCAAGTAAAGTTGCCGTGTGTGTTTGAAATCTGACCATTGGAACACGTGTCAGTTCCTTAGTGACCCAGGGTCACTTCGGACAAATCATGTCGGGTTGCCCAGTGGCTATAAATAGCCCACCCCCTACACCATAAATTGGTGGCTGCTCAGAGTTATTGCACGGCTTTTGTCGTTTGAGAGCAACCCACCTCCAAAGCATTTGAGAGAGAAATCCTTGCGAGGACAAAGCCCAAACACCCAGAGCCAAAGAGTGTTAGGCATCACTGAAGTCTTTCTGTCTGTGTGACCTGAAGACTTATTACACTTGAGGATTGTGTTTCCTCCAACCGGTTAGGCGTCGCGTTCTGAGCATCCAAGAGTCATTGTGGATCGCCGGTGAACGAAGTCTGTGAAGGTTTGGAAGTCTACCTTGAAGACTTACCAGAGTGATTGGGCGAGGACTAGGTGTCCTTAGCTCAAGGGGAACAAGGTGAAGACGCGGTCTTCAGAGTTAAATCTCAGCCTCCCTAACCAGACGTACAGTTGTTACATCAACTGGAACTGGTCTAACAAATCACTGTCTTCCCCGAGCTACTGGTTCTATCCTTTCCTTCACTTTACTTACTGCTCTATGTTGTGAAGACATTGCATGCTTGCCTTATCTGATTGTCTTCATTGAGTATCTACTTGTTGTGATTGGCTTCATTCCTTCTTCCTTTATGATCACTACTGCCTAGTAGCTATTAGTCTTCATGCTTTCACTTCATTGAATACATGACTATGGCTTATCTAGTGTAGTCCACTTTCCGCTGCATACTAATAGGATTGAGTTTATCGTTTGTCTTCGAAACTACCATGTTTTGAAGCATTTCATAAAAATCGCCTATTCACCCCCCCTCTAGTCGATATACTGCACTTTCAATTGGTATCAGAGCAAGGTACTCCTTTGTTCTGTGTGATTCGGTTTAACCACCTGGAGTTTTAGCTATGTCGACCACAGGAATGAAGACTGTGTCTTGCCCCATGTTTGACGGTCAAGAGTATCCCAAGTGGAAGGCCATGATGAAGAAACGTCTCATGGCGATTAACAGTGAGCTGTGGACCATCACTGAGATTGGTCTTACCAATCTATGCAAGAGGGCAGAAGCTGACGATATTCGCAAGTTCACTCTTCTCAATCTCACAGCGAAGGACATCATCTGCTCCTGTCTATCTCAAGATCAGTTCAGGAACATCATGCATCTTGATCATGCGAAGCTTATCTGGGACCGTCTTTCTGAAGTCTATGAAGGTCATCGAACTCGTGATGATTCTGGGTTTGAGAAATTCAAGGAATCTCTCAAGACGATGACTTTCGATCCAGAACCATCATCCTTTGCACCATGTCTTATGGCAAAAGGTGCCAAGGTAACCGAATGCTATTCATCTGAATCTAGTGATGATGAATCTGGTGATGAATTTGGACCCGGCTATGTCAAGCTTGCTTCCCTTGCCACTAAACAATAAATTGCTCTGGAAAAGGCTCAAAAAATGCTTAATAAGAGCAATAATATGTTGGGTGAAGAAATGGATCAATCAAAAAACTTAGCTGAAAGTCTTCAGAGGCTTCAGGCTAAGTTAACTATGCTTCAAAGTCTTCATAACACTCTCTTATCCGATCATGAAAAGCTAAGAGGATGTTATGAAGATCTTCAGAAGGAGCATGATTCATTACTTGCCCAACATGTCAGTGCTTCTCACGAAGAGTTTGAACCACCATGTCTAAACTGCATTCAGCGTGATAACGCTACATCTGTTGCTGAATGCTCTACTGCTGCTACTGTTGCAATGTCTTCAACTACTGATGTGGTAACTAACCCCTCTGCTGAGGAAACCACTACTATTGCTGATGAAAATGCTAGATTGAAGACTTTGCTTGAAACAGGGATGTACAAAAGCCTCAAAGGGCATCAGACTCTATGTGATGTCCTCAAAAAGCAGATACTGAACCGAAACCCTAGGAAAGAGGGTGTTGGGTTCGACAGGAAAATGAATGTTGATGGTTCATACTGGAAGCCTGAGCAGTATCCCAAAACCACATGGGTTGCTGCAAAGGAACCTTCAGTAGATCCATCTACCTTATCTGGCTTCACTTGTGCTAATCCTGTTATCATTGATGAATCCTTTGATGCAAACTATAAACTGTTTAAGAATCAAAATGGTGAAGTGTTTGCCAGGTATATTGGTACTAACTGCAGGAATGGACCACCTATGAAGAAGATCTGGGTACCCAAAGGTTGTCTTGAGAAGCTTCCAGCCAATACTATCACGACACCTCCTGGGATGAAGAAAAACCCCAGACCAAAGGCTTCATATGGTCCTAAGGCTTCATGCAGACAAAGGACTCACCCGAGTCACCCTAACGCGAATGTTTTGCAGGGAAACCATACTCAGACCCATGAATATGAGCGTGTTTCTTCAAACCGCTATATTCATAAATCAAAGAATTTTTCTGCTTATTCTTATGAGTATTATTCTCCTCCTGCAAGATTATTTGCTAGGGCTCCAAAGCCAAAATTCTCAGATGCTGCTCTTAGACTCATTGCTTCTAAGCCACCCCTGAAGATGTGGGTGGTTAAGAAGAACTAACTTTCTCTTGCAGGGAAAGGTCTCCAGCCTATAATCAAAGGCTTCTGATGCTATTGCTGGGAACTTAAAACACTTGTAGGGCACAAGATCAAATGCCCAAAATGACTTACTGCTCATACTATTCATAAATCACTTGCTGAACATCTTATCTGTCCTGACTTTCATCTAAAGCTTTCATAATCCACTTATGCATCAAATGTTTATGCTTCATAATGGCTTTTGGTGAAGCCTATCCTCCTAACTGCATTGTAGGGAGTGACACCAAAGTCTTCAGAATGGATTATGGATAGCGGATGCACAAATCATATGACTGGTGATCGAAATCTTCTCATGGACTCAAATTTACGTCCATCCAACAAGAGTCACATCACATTTGGTGATACTGGTAAAAGCAAAGTGTTGGGACTAGGTAGAGTTGCAATCTCAAGAGATCAACACATGGATAAAGTCATGCTTGTTGAATCTCTTGGCTTCAACTTAATGTCTGTCTCAATGCTTTGTGACTTAAACATGATTGTGATTTTTGGTAAATTTCGTTGCCTTGTACTAATGGAATCTGACAAGTCTTTAGTATTTGAAGGATACAGAAAAGGTGATCTGTATATGGTAGATTTCTCAGCAGGATCGCAGATGGCCGTATGTCTTCTAGCAAAAGCTTCAGAGTGCTGGCTCTGGCATCAGAGGCTACGACATGCTGGCATGAGGAACTTGCACAATCTCGCAAAGAAGAAGCATGCCATAGGCATCGAGGAAGTCAAGTTCAAGAAAGATCATCTATGTGTTGTCTGTGAAGCTGGGAAGATGACTAGAGCCAAGCACCCCTCGAAGACAATCATGACGACATCCAAACCCTTCGAGCTGCTTCACATGGACTTATTTGGCCCTACTCACTACTCCACATTCTCTACCACAGCCTGTCTCTATGGCTTCGTCATTGTTGATGATTATTCAAGATACACATGGGTGCACATAATACTCTACAAGACTGAAGTGCAAGATGTCTTCAGACGCTTCGCCAACCGTGCCATGAACAACTATGGCATCAAGATCAAGCATATCAGAAGTGACAATGGCACTGAATTCAAGAACACTGGCCTCGATCTTTATCTGGATGAGATGGGAATCACTCATGAATTCTCAGCCCCGTATACACCTCAGCAAAATAGGATCGTTAAGCGCAAGAACAGAACTCTAATTGAGATGGCTCGAACGATGCTCGATGAATACAAAACACCAAGAAGGTGTTGGCCCGAAGCTATTGATACTGCATGCCATATCATCAACCGTGTTTATCTTCACAAGCTTTTGAAGAAAACATCCTATGAACTCCTCACTGGAAAGAAGCCAAATGTAAGCTACTTCAGAGTATTTGGAGCTAAGTGCCGGATCAAGGATCCTCATCATAAGTCAAAATTTGCACCCAAAGCTCATGAAGGCTTCATGCTCGGATATGGAAAGGACTCACACTCCTATAGAGTCTTCAACATTTTTCTCTATAAATCTGTTGAAACTGTGGATGTGCGGTTTGATGAGACAAATGGTTCACAAAGAGAGTCCCTACCAAATGTGCTAGATGAAGCTTCACCAAATGAATCTATCAAGCTGATGGGAACTGGTGAGATCATGCCCTTTGAAGCACAACCTGACGAGGAACTCATCATCTCTGCTCCAAATCAACCTGACGACAATGCTCAGCCTGAAGACAACACTCCTGATGAAGACAATGTACAGCAAGAGCAAAATCTTCGTCCAGCTCATCCTCGTGTTGCAAATGAAGTACAAGTTGAGAAGATAATTGATAGCATAAATGCTCCTGGTCCACTCACTCGCTCAAGAGCAACACGGCTTGCAAATTTCTGTGGGCACTTTGCTTTTGTCTCAATATCTGAACCCAAGAAAGTTGCTGAAGCTTTTATGGAACCTGAATGGATTCAAGCAATGCAAGAAGAGCTTCAACAGTTTGAGCTGAACAATGTGTGGGAACTTTTCAAGCGTCCTGATCCTCGCAAGCACAACATAATAGGCACAAAATGGATCTACCGCAACAAGCAAGATGAGCATGGTCAAGTGGTCAGAAACAAAGCTCGTCTCGTTGCTCAAGGATACACTCAAGTTGAAGGGATTGACTTCGATGAAACATCTGCTCCTGTGGCTAGGCTTGAAGCTATTCGTATACTGCTAGCCTATGCAAATCATCACAACATACTTCTATATCAAATGGATGTAAAGAGTGCCTTTCTCAATGGAAGAATTGAAGAAGAAGTGTATGTTGCACAACCACCTGGGTTTGAAGACCCAAAACGTCCTGATATGGTATACAAGCTCAACAAGGCACTGTATGGCCTCAAACAAGCGCCTCGTGCTTGGTATGACACACTCAAAGACTTCCTGAAGAGAAAAGGCTTCAAACCTGGATCCCTAGACCCCACACTCTTCACGAAGACATATGATGATGAGCTATTTGTCTGCCAAATCTATGTGGATGACATTATCTTCGGCTGCATGGACAAGAAATACAGTGATGAGTTTGGTCACATGATGCAAGAGCAATATCAAATATCCATGATGGGCGAGCTGAAATTCTTCCTTGGTCTTCAAATTCGTCAGCAAAGCAACGACATCTTCATATCTCAAGAGAAGTGCCTCAAAGATTGCCTGAAAAAGTTTGGAATGCAAGACTGCAAAGGGTACTCGACGCCAATGCCTGCTAAACATCATCTGGGTCCCGACACCAACCGTTAAGAGTTCGATCAACAGGTATACCGCTCCATGATTGGTTCTTTACTCTATTTATGTGCATCTAGGCCAGATATTATGCTTAGTGTTTGCATGTGTGCACGATATCAAGCGGCACCAAAGAAGTCGCATCACTTAGCTGTGAAGCGAATACTTCGATATTTGGCTTACACCCCAACACTAGGATTATGGTATCCAAAGGGCTCAGAGTTTGATCTAGTAGGATTTTCAGATGCTGATTATGCTGGTGACAAAGTTGATCGCAAGTCCACATCAGGCACATGTCACTTTCTAGGATGATCACTTGACTGTTGGTCTTCAAAGAAGCAGAACTGTGTATCACTCTCCACTGCTGAATCTGAATACATTGCTGCTCGATCTTGCTGAGCTCAGCTTCTCTGGATGAAGCAAACACTCAAGGACTATGGAGTCCATCTGAAGCATGTGCCACTCTACTGTGATAATGAAAGCGCCATCAAGATTGCCAACAACCCAGTTCAGAGCTCGAAGACAAAGCACATTGAGATTCGTCATCACTTTCTCAGAGATCATGTTATGAAGGAACATATTGATATCATACACGTCAACACTGAAGAGCAACTGGCAGCTATCTTCACAAAGCCCTTGGATGAGAAAAGGTTTTGCAAGTTGCGGTGTGAGCTAAATATCTTAGAATCCTCAAATGTCCTGTAATCAGGCACCCATCCTAACACTTATGCATATTGATGACTTAGATGTGCAACACACGAAGTAAAGTATATCTTCAATCAATGAAGACTTACATTCTAAGTGTGAATACATTAACATGGAATTTGACTTCGGAGCGCCACGATAATTGTGCGCCATGTCTGGGTCTAATACTTCCTATACGGTGGGTAACGCCACCACCAAACTCTTGTTTGAAGTGTTTCTCGTGGCGTTACTTTGCAAAGTCTTCGCACTTGGTTTATCTTCAGATAGGACATATATATATATATATAGAGTTGTGTTCTGTACTCAACAGCATTCACTTATAGCTATGTCTTCATAATTGAATCTTTTGGACTAAGTGAATGTGATCGGACCCTAACCTCTCTATGCTTTCTCATCTCACAATATGTCTGTCCAAATCATATGCATTCTGTTGAAACTGTCGAATATCTTCTCTACGTCCTTGTCAGCAGAAGATACGGAGACAAACTTTAAATCTGATTTTAATGCTCGATCCGTTATGCCTGAAACCATGAGAAGCCGGAACGACCACTCTGACAGTCGTGGTGTACGTGGGATCATGGGACAACTCCCAATGCATTACATGACCGCCACGTGTCACTCGTACGTGAACCGTCAGGGGCACCTGAGTAATTACGTTGTGCCGTCTCCCATGCCTATAAATGCACGCCCCATCACGGTCAAAAGTTTCTTCCACCACCTCTCCACCTCGACCAACCCTAGCGCCTCCGCTAGCTTTCGACGACGCCGGCGACGAAGCGCTTCGCTGCCGCAACCTTGTCGACGCCGTCCTCACGCCGGCCGCGGACATCTTCTACTCCGCCGTCGCCGTAGCTGTCCTCCGTCGCCAAGTTAGGGCACGGAAGACCGAACTGCTGGGCATCCAACTCCTCTCCGTCTAAGCAGTTCATCACGTGGTAAATTAAACTTGCTTTTCACCATCTTCTAGATCCATAAAGATTCATCTATTTTACCACAAGAGGTTTCTGCCTACTTAGATATATAGATCTATCCTGTCTGCATCTCATATCTTGCCTAGTACATTCACATATGCTTCAACCATAGTTAGATTCCTCACTTGTACCTATTCGTGGAT
The DNA here is from genome assembly GCA_902687465.1 of Secale cereale. Classification (NCBI taxonomy): domain Eukaryota; kingdom Viridiplantae; phylum Streptophyta; class Magnoliopsida; order Poales; family Poaceae; genus Secale; species Secale cereale. Next base: position 45,522,603 of record LR738709.1, on the reverse strand, counting down.
TCGTACAAATCTGGAACCAACTCTCATGAGTGAATATCTTCGCGCTATGAGGTCAAAGTCTTCAAAACTGTTCTAATCTTCAAAACTTCTGAGAATGCATATGACCTCTTCCCCTTCCCTCGCATCTCTAATGCTGTCACAGGTACATGTCCGTGGGAGAATCCCTTGGTTCTCATAGTCTGCATTCGTTTGCAGAATTTTTGCAGCGTCACATTCACTCCCCTGAAGATAGTTCCTGTCTGACCAGCAGACCGAAGCATTTGCCTATTTTGAAGCCATTCAGTTCGAAGCCCTTCAGGTTGAAGCAAATGGCAACTGACAAGACAGTAAGAAAGGGTGGCAGACAGCGTCGTGGCAACACCTCCATTGATTTGCCTCCTGATCTCAGTGAAATATACAAGACTGATCCCGAGGAGGATTATAATCAGAGGAAGTCTCGAATCCAATGGATTCGAAGATACTGGGCTGAACAGTGGTTTAAGTACAAGTTCGTGACCCAAGAGTATGCTGAGAAGAACGCCATCAAGCATCCATGGGGAGATATCACTTATAAAAATATTCCCCCCAAGACTCGTGCTGAAGCCATTGCTCAAGGCTTCTATCCTTGCATGGTCAGAGGGCCTCAGCCTGCTGATGCTGATCCAAGCTCTCTGCTCTGGTGTCGCGACGACAATCTGTTCAAGCGAAATCTTCAATTTGCCAAGAACTCGGCCAAAGAGAACAAGAAGCTTTGGGGGTTAGACTTCAATCCTGGCCCCTCTGCGCCCCGCGCTGATGGCACACGCGAAGCTGAACCGAATCTGGTTGGGCCCTTCTACAACTTAGAAGGCCTCATCAGTCACATAAGGGTTCAAGGGGCGGATGTGGATCAGCTTGAAGCAGATGCTGATTCTGACGAAGCGCCTGCAACGCCGAAGCCTAAGAAGAAGAAATCAAAGGCTTCGAAGACCACTCCACCAATTGCTTCTAGAGTGAAGCCTTTGGCCACTGCTCGACCTACACCAAGTGTGCAATCTGAGGAACACTCTCGTATCTCCAAGAGCAGACAGCTGAAGAGGAAGCCATCACGCAACCCCAGTCCAGCTCTCACTCCTGATGCAGTACTGAAGATTGCCAATGATGCCCTTGATCTTTCAAATGATGAAGATCTTGGTGATGATGCTCTGGAGCTATTGAACAAGAGCAAGTAAGATGCTGAAATCTTCAATGATTTGCCGCTCTTTGACGTTGAAGTGCTCAATAACTTCATTGATGAATGGTTTGACACACCCAACCTGAGCTTCGACGATCTTCAACTTCCAGTTGGCCTCAACGTCTCCTTCCATGGCGCCATTGCTTCTGAGCTGGCTCTGGCTCAGAGAATTGTTGAGCTGAAGCAAAAGATAGACTATGAAAAGGCTCAGTTCAAGAAGCATGTGGACAAGCTCAGCGTGCAAGAAATCCAAAACTTCAAAGTTATGATGCATGAGCTCAAGGAAGCCTTTCGCCAGCGGCGTGATGAAGCCAAAGGTTCTCGTGAGCGAATCAAGGACTTGGCTGCCAAATGCGTTCAAGCATTCAATGAAGCTGAAAAGCGCAAGGCTCTTGGGCGTCCTGGCATTGACCCAACAATGGCTGCCAAGAAGAAGAAGAAGCAACCTGTGCCCGAAGCTAAAGAATCTGGGCAGGAAATGCCTCGCATAGTCTTCCCTGCTAGCATGACTGGCATGAAGCCTAAGGCAACCCCAACCGCTTCAAAGCTCAAGAAGACTAAGGTGGCTGAAGCTGAAGCTCGCAAGCGCAAGCAATCTACTGATGACGCTCCACCCACCAAGAAGCGCAAGACCAAGAAGGATAAGGCTGCTTCCAAAGAGCCTATCTTTGTCGAGCCAATCTCAGTTGCTCGCCCTGCATCTGCCCAGAGAGAACGAAGAATGACTGTTCATGAGCCTGCTCCCACAGAGGCTGAAGACATTCCAGCTGTTGACCCCATCACAGCTGAAGACATTGGTCCTCAAGACAATGTTGAAGATGATGAAGTCCTTCCTCAGACTCGCCTGTTCTCACGAACAGCGAACGCATCAGCATTGGTCGTCCATTGATGCCAGTTGCACAGGATGACTCGTGGGCTGATCACCCACAGGATACACCAGCCACACCTCTGCAAACTCAAGACACCCGTACGGTGCTTGAAGATGAAGACTTTGAGGCCCAACTACCTCCATCTCCTCAGGCGTCGCCAGCTTTTCGCAGGCTTCGCAAAGGACCAAGGCCTCAAGTCGTCGCCCCAAGTGTTCAAGAAGGAGTAGAGCAACCATCTGCACCTGATGCTGCTCCTACTGTGAACCCCTCAGAATCTGAAGCCAAAGCGGCTGAAGATATTCTGGCTGCATCAGCCGAAGAAGAACCACCGCAAGAAGAAGAACAACCCCAAGTTGATGAAGAACGTACTGCCACACCCCCTGTTCTCGAGGAGAACGTGTCCGACCCTCCAGCTCCTGAAGTGGAGGCTACAAATTCAGAGGCTGCCACCACCAACACTGAAGCCAATGACGTGGTCATGGCTGAAGCTAATGTGGCACCTGAAGACACCATGGCGCCTAAAGTGATTGCGCCTGAAGTAACTGCTCCTGAAGCCAGTGCTGTGCCTGAAGCCAGTGCTGCGCCTGACGCCAATGCTGCACCTGAAGAAAATCTGCATCTTGAAGATAATGCCTCTACTCCTGTTCCGCCTCCACGGCCCCATACCATTGAGCAAGCATACAACAAGGATGATCAGCTTGTTACCGTCCGGTGGCCCATTCTGATTCCACCACCTACCACTGAACCGCGCGCTGCTGGTCCTTAGTTTGATCATCATGTTGCGCATAGGCCCCAAGTTCAGAAGCCTAAGCCAAGACTGCCAAGGTTTCTAGGTATTGCAACCTCTTTGGGGTCATTCAATGCCAATAGCTTCACTGCGCACAACACCTTCTTTGACAGCGCCAAGAACCCATATTCCAAGCCAAGAATATCATCAGATAGGTTCTGGAGCCATCAGTAGCGCAGCTACTACTCAAGAGTACTCTATGATCAAGGGCGCATTTTCCCTCATATGCGTCTTGACACTGAAGCTATTGCTGGTCTGCCTTGCCTGGAGGAAGCTCTTTACTGCTTTCGTGATGCTGGCCTACTCAATTTCGTCACTGATAAAGAGCATTGGAATGAAGAGCTGCTTCTGCAATTCTATGCAACACTACACATCCGAGGCTACAACAGGGATCCGAAGACATGGGTCCTTGAGTGGATGACAGGCAATGTGCATCATGAAGCTAAAGCCTTTGATTTCATTGAGCTCACTGGCCTGCCCACTCCAGGAGATCTATATGAACCTGGCTGTCAATTGAACACTGAAGCCTTGGAGAGTATATTTCAGAAGCGTCAGCCCAACATGAGCCAAATGCTCAGCATGATGAAGCCTCTGCCAAGTGATGCTGAATATCCTAAGGAATTCTTTGTTGAAGACCTAGAGTACCTGCCGCGCACCATCTATTACATCATAAGGCGTACTCTATGGCCAATCAAAGGACATTCTTCATCAGCCAAGCTTGAAGGCACTATGAAGACCTTGGTCTTCTACATCTTCAATGGCATCAGCTTCAATGCTCAAGATTTCTTCATTAGGCAAATGGCTATGTCTGGAGCTGATCTATTTGGTCTGAAATTTTATGCCCCTTGGATAATGCGCCTCATCAAATTGCATTCAGCTGTCACCTATCAGCCCTCTGCTCGCAACCATCAAATTTTCTTGCCTGAGGTTGATCTGTCAGCTGAAGCCATCTACCAAGAGCCTGCCAAAGAACCAGTTAGTCTTCACAATGCTGATCACCAGAGCTTCACTCAGCAGATTGAAGGTGTTCCAGTAGTCTCACGTGTTTATCCTCTGGCTGGCCATACTCGTCTACCTCGACACGCTGAAACCGAAGCCACTGAAAGCACCATCGCTCAAAGGCCTCAGAAGCGATCTCGTGTCCTGAATAACCGAGAGCTTCTGGTAGCCCTTCATCAGAAACAGGACAAGCATCACCTCTGGTTAAAGCGTTAGATGCAAAGCCTCTTGGTGGATGTCAATCGCATTCGCAATCTTGCCACCAAGAATGCTTTTGTTGCTCATGAAACATGTCGGAGGTCTTGGAAGAGTTTTACCTTGCTGAGTGCTGAAGCGGATCTTCAAGACGATGGCTTCATTGAGAGATTCAAGTTTGACAACACTCCTCCCAAGACTGCTGTTATGCGTCGAACTCCATCTCTTGAAGATTCTGAATACTCCTCCTCCGCTGCAACAATTGACGCCAGGGTGATCGATGATCAAGATGATGCTACTTCACCGCCTCCTACTTTAGTGCGCATCGACACTGCACCAACTACTTCTGCACCGCCAAACAACAACACCGACCCTGCATCCTCTTCTGCTCCAACTGGGAATGAGTAGAGGCTCTATGTCTTCAAACCTTTTTGGTCCTTACTGACAAAAGGGGGAGAAGCATATAAGTTGATAGTCTTCAAGCGGGTCCATATGGGCGGGTGCTTTATAATTTGCCTAGTGTTTACAACTCTCGTTTTGCTACATTTGGTTCTTTGAGTTGTAACACTTAAACTAATGGTCGCCTGCTACGTTTTTATGCTACTCTGTAATGCGATGATAAATTCCGCATCTACTATCTTATATTCCGCACTTAGTCATTATTGCAGACGTCCATCTTTCATTATGCATGTCATTATCTTCGACATATCAATTATGCTTGTCATTGTCTTCATAAGTTGAAGAGGATCTCCACAAGTACAACCTGCCATGTGCATTTGCATTCAAAGGCAAATCAACTATATGCACATCTTCAGGGGGAGCCTTTTGCTACTTACGAAGACAATACCTTTATCCTTTACAATTTCACATAGCTTTATCCCCGTTGAAAACTTCAACCAGTTTGTCATCAATCACCAAAAAGGGGGAGATTGTAAGTGCATTTAGTGCCACCCCTAGTTGGTTTTGGAGTATTGACGACAAACTTGGTTCAGGGACTAATGTGTTTGTGAGAATTGCAGGATAACACAGGTAGTAGTCCCTCATTGATTTGGTTAACCTACCGGAGATGACCCCTAAAAATGTATGAAGACATTGATATCAGTGGTGGTATATGAAGATAATCGTATTGAAGACTATGACATGAGAAGACATTGTGTGAAGACTATGGAAAGCGAAGACGTAGATGTTTCATTGTTTCCTTTTCATCTTTGTTGAGTCATAGGAACCACCGTACTGTTAAGTGGGGTCCAAGTGAACTAAGTCAAAGTGACTGAAGTGATGCTCAACCAAATCCTATGTCTTCGAGTGAAGATTATGAGAGCAAATCTTTCCCTCCTGTAGATAACATCCTCTCCTTCCATCCACTCAACAGTTGATTGATCCGGTCAATAAGGTACTCAAAAGATTCACTTTTGTCCGCCCCCACCATCGTCGGTAGACCCAAGTATCTATCATTCATTGCTTCCGTGAATATACGCAGTTTCTGACATATTACTACTTTCTCTTCAACTGCCAAATTCGGGCTAAAATAGATGTTGGACTTTGCATCACTTACCAGCTGCCCCGAGCTCTCACAATACGCATCCAAGATATCTCGAAGACAATCAGCATTAGCCCCATCTGCTCTCATCAGAATAAGGGAATCGTCCACGAAGAGTAGATGTGAGATTTGTGGTGCATCTCTACATACTCTCACGCCAACCAGAACTCCATTGTTCTCCTCCCTTTGTAGCAAGCTGGACAAGGCCTCAGCACACAACAGAAACAAGTAAGGAGACAAGGGGTCTCCCTGCCTTAGTCCTCTCGATGGGTAAAACACATCCGTATTTGTCCCATTAAAGCAGACATTATATGAAACTGATGACACACACGCCATTATCAACGAGATCCATCTGTTCTCAAAACCCAACCGCTCCATCATTCTCTTCAGGAAGCACCATTCCACCCTATCGTATGCCTTATGCATGTCTAGTTTCACCGCACAGAGCCCTGACTTGCTTTGTTTCCTCTTTATAGTATTCATACATTCATACGCAATAAGGATGTTGTCTGTAATCAATCTTCCGGGGACAAAAGCGCTCTGCGTCGGGCTGATGATCTCCGGTAATATTCCTTTCAACCGATTAGCTAGCATCTTAGAGATGATCTTGTAGGCCACGTTACATAGACTAATTGGTCTGAACTGCGTAATATTAGTCGGGGCTGCCACTTTTGGAATCAACACTATGGTGGTACTATTCCATCCTTCTGGGATCGTCCCTGTGTTTATTGCTTCCAGTACTTCCTTCACCAAATCATCCTTGATCATATGCCAGAACCGTTTGTAGAATGCCGCATGTAGTCCGTCTGGTCCAGGAGCCTTAAAATCTCCAATACTGAACAGTGCTCGCCGGACATCATCTTCATTGAACGGAGCTAGCAACGCTTCATTCATTTGCACCGATACCTTAGGTATCACTTTCTGGATCACCTCCTCATTTGGATTATTCACCTGCGAAGTAAACAAGTTAGTGAAATAATTTTGGACGATCTCCTCCATTGCTGCCTGCCCTTCCTGCAGCACTCCATTCTCATCTTGTAAGCTTTTGATAGTATTCTTCTTCCTCCTGGCCGAGGCATACATATGAAAGAAATTAGTGTTCCTGTCACCATGTTTTAACCAATTTGCTCGGCCTCTCTAAACCCACTCAATTTCCTCTTGTTCTAGCAAGTTCTCGATGACAAGAAGTATCTCCTTTTGCCTATCTATGCCTGCATCTGTAGCCGGACCCCTTCTCAAATCCTCCAACTCCTTCTTGAGGGTCTCCATCCTCTTTTGCGGTCTCCTCAGCACTTCCCTGTCCCATTTGTGCAGCTCGGTGTGTACGCCATCAACTTTCGCCTTGAAGGGCCCAATGCCTAGCATCACCGCCCGTTGCCACGCCGTGCGAACCACCTCCTCCACCGTTTCCTCCTTGAGCCATCTTGCTTCAAACCTTCTTTTAGCTCCCCTTGATCTACTCTGTTGCATGTAGTATTCCGTATTCACCACTAATGGTCGATGATCAGACTTCGTCATCTCCCCATTCAGCACTCCTGCATGCGGGAACATGTTATTCCACCTCGAATTGCAAACCGCTCTATCTAGTCTCTCCTTGATCCGACCTCTGCTCCAAGTAAAGATATCTCTTGCAGCCCCCATGTCATCTAGATCACAATCTGCCAAAGCATCTCTAAACCCTTGCATTTGTCTCTGCTCCCGAGCTGCTCCCCCCTCCTTCTCATGAGCAAAAATAATCTCATTAAAGTCACCAAAAACCATCCAGGGGACGTCCATAACCTGATGCAGCAGTCTAAGGTAGTCCCATGATTTATGTTTATTCTCTCTTGCCGGTTCTCCGTAGAATCCCGTACACCTCCACTCCTTCCCATCATCAATAATGACATCAATGAAATTACTCGTTACCTCCAGTTTTGTGATTTTCATCTCGCGTCTCCAAAACATCACCAGACCCCCCGCCCTGCCATCACTCGGGTCGACCAGCCTCTCCTGGAACCCTAACTTTGTCATCAACTTCCCCGCCTCCGCGTCAGACAGGTGTGCCTCTGAAAGAAAAAGCACATCTGGTTTATAGCACCTCTGGACCTCCCGAAGTGCTCGAACTGCCCGGGACTGACGCATCCCGCGGCAGTTCCACCCTATGAGTATCATTGGGCCTGGCGGTCCCCCGAACCAGGGGCCGCCAATGTTGCCAAGTCCATAGTAACAGTGTCATCCACCTTATGCCTCTTGCTTCCCTGCGAGCTGGTGTCATCCTCCCCCTCCTCTCCTCCTAGATTGCTTGCTTCCTTCGACTCCAGCCGATCTCCCCCTTTGCCATCAGTTAACAGGAGCTGTGTGCCTTTCCCCTGATCCTTCTCCTCAAACTCCAATCTTCTTTTAAATGATCCCGAAGGTTGGCCATCAGTAGAAAGTTTTACCGGGCTGTTGGCCGTGCTACGGAAGTCCTCCTCATTCCTCTCTCCTACAGTATGTTTCCTCCAATCCCCCCCTCCACGTCCTCCTCTTCCTCCCCTAGTATTCCATGATCCTCTGTCCTCCTGTCCTATCTGTGACCAGTGTTCGTCTAAACTCCGGAGCGATCAAGGGCACCATCTTTGGTCCCATGCAACTTGTATCCCACAGACTGTGGCTTTCGAGTAATAAAGTTTCGGTTTTACCCTAAAAAAGCATGGGTCCATGTGTTACGTGCTTGAACAGGAGTGAGCAGGCAAGCACGCGGGCCGATGATTCAATGGAAATAGCGTTTGCCAATCGAATGATAGCGCACACAACTGAAATTAAGCACAAATTAGTCGGACAAATATATTCAATTTCCCATCTCATGGATCCGGCTTTCCTGCTCCCTCTCCATGCTTCCATCCGTGCTCTCACTTCATCCTACGGTTATCTTTTTACCTTTTTCCTTTCTAATCTAATCATCTCCTCCCCTGATTTTGAGGGGGTGGGGCCGAATCTTATTTTGTTCCAATCAAATCAAGCCACGTATGCGGAAGCACGGATGGACGAACGCGCGGGGAGCAGGCAAGTCGGATCGCATCTATTGTTTCCTACTGCTTCAAATTCACTGTCCAATAATCATAACAGAAACTAGAGGCAAGTCGTTTCAAAAAGATAAACCAGCGTGGAGTAAAAAAAAACGATGCTTTTCTCTCTCCACCTTCCCTTAGATTTTCCTTTAGTGAAAAGCGGTGCACCTTGTTGATGCTCCAATAGTTACTGTTGAGTATATTGATTGTTAGAAAAGATAGGATAGATTAGGATATGTTCTAGCTTGTCTTGAACTTCGAGTTGATCATGTACTCCTATATATGTGCTCACGAGGCTCAAGCAATATATGAAACAATTTCATCAATCTCTCTTTATCCCTTCTAACATGATATCGGAGCCAAGATGCCTTCAGTTCAAGACCTGGCAGGCGTAATTAAATTACAGCCCACTTTTGATGCATGTTTAGGCCTAAGGAAGCCACACATGAGATAGAGTGTCGACTTATAAATATATTGCATAGTCTCTCCCATTAAATCGATCTTTCGGTTGCATTGACCAAAGCATACAGTTCCACAATTACATCGTTTATAAGATACAAAACAATAAAGCAGAGGGATTATTTGTTGGAAATATGCCCTAGAGGCAATAATAAAAGTATTATTATTATATTTCCTTGTTCATGATAATTGTCTGTTATTCATGCTTGAATTGTATTGTACGGAAACAACGATACATGTGTGAATACATAGACCACAACGTGTCCCTGGTAAGCCTCTAGTTACTAGCTCGTTGATCAACAGATGGTCACGGTTTCCTGACCATGGACATTGGATGTCATTGATAATGGGATCACATCATTAGGAGAATGATGTGATGGACAAGACCCAATCCTGAGCCTAGCACGAGATCGTTTAGTTCGTAATGCATAAGCTTTTCCGGTGTCAAGTATTTATTCCTTAGACCATGAGGTTGTGCAACTCCCGGATACCGTAGGAATACTTTGGGTGTGCCAAACGTCACAACGTAACTGGGTGACTATAAAGGTACGCAACGGGTATCTCCGAAAGTGTCTGTTGGGTTGGTACGAACCGAGACTGGGATATTGTCACTCCGTATGACGGAGAGGTACCTCTGGGCCCACTCGGTAAGACATCATCATAATGAGCTCAAAGTGACTAAGGAGTTAGTCACGGGATGATGGATTACTGATCGAGTAAAGAGACTTGCCATGACGAGATTGAACAAGGCATCGGGCATACCGACGATCGAATCTCGGGCAAGTACCGTACCGATAGACAAAGGGAATAACATACAGGATTGAGTGAATCCTTGACACAGTGGTTCATCCGATGAGATCATCAAGGAACACGTGGGAACCAACATGGGTATCCAGATCCCGCTGTTGGTTATTTACCGGAGAGTCGTCTCGGTCATGTCTGTGTGTCTCCCGAACCCGTAGGGTCTACACACTTAAGGTTCGGTGACGCTAGAGTTGTAAAGATACATGCACATGGAAACCCGAATGTTGTTCGGAGTCCCGGATGAGATCCCGGACGTCACGAGGAGTTTCGGAATGGTCTGGAGGTAAAGAATGATATATAGGAAGTCCAGTTTCGGCCATCGGGTGAACTCCGGGGGTCACCGGGAGTGTCCCGGGACCACTGGAGGGGTCCCGGGGGTCCACCGGGTGGGGCCACCCATCCCGATGGGTCCCCTAGGCCGCAAGGGTAAGGGGGCCAGCCCCTGGTGGGCTGGCGCACCCATATGGCCCCCCCTCCATGCGCCTAGGGTTGAAACCCTAGGGGGAGGGGGCGCCCCCTATGCCTTGGTGGGCAAGTTTCCCCCCTTGGCCGCCGCCCCCCCCCGGAGATCTGATCTCCCAGGGCCGGCGCCCCCCTGGCCCCTATATATAGTGGGGGGGAGAGGGCAGCCGCACCCCAAGCCTCTGGCGCCTCTCCCCCCTCCCGTCACACTTCCTAATCCTCACGCAGGGCGCCGGCGAAGCCCTGCAGGATTTCCTGTTGCATCCACCACCACGCCGTCGTGCTGCTGGATCTCCGACAACCTCTACTCCACCCTTGCTGGATCAAGAAGGAGGAGACGTCGCTGTACCGTACGTGTGTTCAACGCGGAGGTGCCGTCCGTTCGGCGCTGGGATCATCGGTGACGAGGAACGCGAAGAGTACGACTACTTCATCCACGTTCCTTCGAACGCTTCCGCACGCGATCTACAAAAGGGTATGTAGATGCACTCCAGTATGCTCGTTGCTAGATGACTCCTTAGATTGATCTTGGTGAAGCGTAGGAATTTTTTTGAATTCTGCTACGTTCCCCAACAGTGGCATATGTGCTAGGTCTTTGCGTAGCATCTTGCACGAGTAGAACACAAACAAGTTGTGGGCGTTGAGTTTGCTCAATTTTCTTGCCGTTACTAGTACAATCTTGATTCGGCGGCATTGTGGGATGAAGCGGCCCGGACCGACCTTACACGTACGCTTACGTGAGACTGGTTCCACCGACAGACATGCACTAGATGCATAAGGTGGCTGGCGGGTGTCTGTCTCTCCCACTTTAGTCGGATCGGATTCGATGAACATGGTCCTTATGAAGGGTAAATAGAAATTGACAAATCACGTTGTGGTTTTGGCGTAGGTAAGAAACGTTCTTGCTAGAAAACCTATAGAAGCCACGTAAAACTTGCAACAACAATTAGAGGTCGTCTAACTTGTTCTTGCAGCATGTGCTATGTGATGTGGTATGGCCAAGAAGATGTGATGAATGATATATGTGATGTATGAGATTGATCATGTTCTTGTAATAGGGAATCACGACTTGCATGTCGATGATAATGACAACCGGCAGGAGCCATAGGAGTTGTCTTAATTATTGTATGACATGCGTGTCACTGAATAACGCCATGTAATTACTTTACTTTATTGCTAAACGTTAGCCATAGTAGTAGAAGTAATAGTTGGCGTGACGACTTCATGAAGACACGATGATGGAGATCATGATGATGGAGATCATGGTGTCGAGCCGGTGACAAAGATGATCATGGTGCCCCGAAGATGGAGATCGAAGGAGCAAGATGACATTGGCCATATCATGTCACTTTATTTGATTGCATGTGATGTTTATCATGTTTATGCATCTTGTTTACTTAGAACGACGGTAGTAAATAAGATGATCTCTCACTAAAAATTTCAAGAATTGTGTTTCCCCTAACTGTGCACCGTTGCTAAGGATCGTTGTTCCGAAGCACCACGTGATGATCGGGTGTGATAGGCTCTAACGTTCGCATACGACGGGTGTAAGCCAGATTTACACACGCAATACACTTAGGGTTCACTTGACGAGCCTAGCATGTACAGACATGGCCTCGGAACACGGAAGACCAAAAGGTCAAACATGAGTCGTATAGAAGATACGATCAACATGAAGATGTTCACCGTTGATGACTAGTCCGTCTCACGTGATGATCGGACACGGGCTAGTCGATTCGGATCATGTATCACTTAGATGACTAGAGAGATGTCAATCTGAGTGGGAGTTCATTAAAATTTGATTAGATGAACTTAATTGTCATGAACTTAGTCTAAATTCTTTACAATATGTCTTGTAGATCAAATGGCCCACGCTCATGTCACCCTCAACTTCAACGCGTTCCTAGAGAAATCCAAGCTGAAAGACGATGGTAGCAACTATACAGTCTGGGTCCGTAACCTGAGGATCATCCTCATAGCTGCCAAGAAAACATATGTCCTAGAAGCACCGCTAGGTGACGCTCCCGCCCCGGCAAACCAAGATGTTATGAACGCTTGGCAGTCACGTTGTGATGATTACTCCCTGGTTCAGTGCGGCATGTTTTATAGCTTAGAATCGGGGCTCCAAAAGCGTTTTGAGCACCACGGGGCATATGAGATGTTCCAAGAGCTGAAAATGGTTTTCCAGGCTCATGCCTGAGTTGAGAGATATGATGTCTCCAACGCATTCTACAGCTGTAAGATGGAGGAAAACAGTTCTGTCAGTGAGCACATACTCAAGATTTCTGGGTTGCACAACCGCTTGTCTCAGTTGGGAATGAATCTCCCAGACGAAGCGGTCGTTGACAGAATCCTCCAGTCGCTCCCACCTAGCTACAAGAGCTTCGTGTTGAACTTCAATATGCAGGGGATGGAGAAGTCCATTCCCGAGGTGTATTCAATGCTGAAATCAGCAGAGGTGGAGATCAAGAAAGAGCATCAAGTGTTGATGGTCAATAAAACCATGAAGTTCAAGAAGGGCAAGGGTAAGAAGAACTTCAAGAAAGACGGCAAGGGAGTTGCCGCGCCCGGTAAGCCAGTTGCCGGGAAGAAGCCAAAGTATGGACCCAAGCCTGAGACTGAGTGCTTTTATTGCAAGGGAACGGGTCACTGGAAGCGGAACTGCCCCAAATACTTAGCGGACAAGAAGGCCGGCAACGTCAAAGGTATATGTGATATACATGTTATTGATGTGTACCTTACCAGCGCTCGTAGTAGCTCCTGGGTATTTGATACCGGTGTAGTTGCTCATATTTGTAACTCTAAGCAGGAGTTGCGGAATAAGCGGAGACTGGCGAAGGACGAGGTGATGATGCGCGTCGGGAATGGTTCCAAGGTCGATGTGATCGCCGTCGGCACGCTACCTCTACATCTACCCTCGGGATTAGTTTTAAACCTTAATAATTGTTATTTAGTACCAGCTTTGAGCATGAACATTGTATCTAGATCTCGTTTGATGCGAGATGGCTACTCATTTAAATCCGAGAATAATTGTTGTTCTATTTATTTGGGAGATATGTTTTGTGGTCATGCCCCGCTGGTCAATGGTTTATTTTTGATGAATCTCGATCGTGATGATACACATATTCATAGTGTGAATGCCAAAAGATGTAAAGTTGACAATGATAGTCCCACATACTTGTGGCATTGCCGCCTTGGTCATATTGTTGTCAAACGTATGAAGAAGCTTCATGCAGATGGACTTCTGGAGTCTCTTGATTATGAATCATTTGACACGTGCGAACCATGCCTCTTGGGCAAGATGACCAAGACTCCGTTCTCCGGAACAATGGAGCGAGCAACCAACTTATTGGAAATCATACATACCGATGTGTGCGGTCCAATGAGTGTTGAGGCTCGCGGAGGCTATCGTTATGTTCTCACCCTCACAGATGACTTGAGTAGATATGGGTATATCTATTTGATGAAGCACAAGTCTGAGACCTTTGAAAAGTTCAAGGAATTTCAGAATGAGGTTGAGAATCAACGTGACAGAAAAATAAAGTTCTTGCGATCGGATCGTGGGGGTGAATATTTAAGTCATGAATTCGGCACGCACCTTAGGAACTGTGGAATTGTTTCACAATTGACACCGCCCGGAACACCTCAGCGTAACGGTGTGTCCGAACATCGAAATCGTACTCTGTTGGACATGGTGCGATCTATGATGTCTCTCACCGACTTACCGCTATCTTTTTGGGGTTATGCTTTAGAGACTGCCGCATTCACTTTAAATAGGGCTCCATCAAAATCCGTTGAGACGACACCTTATGAACTTTGGTTTGGCAAGAAACCTAAGTTGTCGTTTCTAAAAGTTTGGGGTTGCGATGCTTATGTCAAGAAACTTCAACCTGAAAAGCTCGAACCCAAATCGGAAAAATGCGTCTTCATAGGATACCCAAAGGAAACGATTGGGTACACCTTCTACCACATATCCGAAGGCAAAGTCTTTGTTGCCAAGAATGGATCCTTTCTGGAGAAAGAGTTTCTCTCGAAAGAAGTGAGTGGGAGGAAAATAGAACTTGATGAGGTGACAGTCACCCCTCCCGAACCGGAAAGTAGCGCATCGCAGGAAATTGTTCCTGAGGTGCCTGCACCGACAAGGGAGGAAGTTAATGATGATGATCATGAAGATACAGATCAAGTTACTACTGAACTTCGAAGGTCCACAAGGATACGTTCCGCACCAGAGTGGTACGGCAACCCTATCTTGGAAATCATGTTGTTAGACAATGGTGAACCTTCGAACTATGAAGAAGCGATGGCGGGCCCGGATTCCAATAAATGGCTTGGAGCCATGAAATCCGAGATAGAATCCATGTATGAAAACAAAGTATGGACTTTGGTGGACTTGCCCGATGATAGGCATGCCATAGAAAATAAATGGATATTTAAGAAAAAGACAGACGCGGATGGTAATGTGACCATCTATAAGGCTCGGCTTGTCGCTAAGGGTTATCGACAAGTTCAAGGGATTGACTACGACGAGACTTTCTCTCCCGTAGCGATGCTGAAGTCAGTCAGAATCATGTTAGCAATTGCTGCATTCTATGATTATGAAATATGGCAAATGGACGTCAAAACAGCATTCCTTAATGGCTTCCTCAAGGAAGAGTTGTATATGATGCAGCCGGAAGGTTTTGTCGATCCATGCTAACAAGGTGTGCAAGCTCCAGCGCTCGATTTACGGGCTGGTGCAAGCATCTTGGAGTTGGAATATTCGCTGTAATGATGTGATCAAAGCGTTTGGCTTTATACAGACTTATGGAGAAGCTTGTATCTACAAGAAAGTGAGTGGGAGCTCTGTAGCATTTCTCATATTATATGTAGATGACATATTGCTGATGGGAAATGATATAGAATTCTTGGAAAATGTAAAGGCCTACTTGAATAAGAGTTTTTCAATGAAGGACCTTGGAGAAGCTGCTTACATATTAGGCATCCAAATCTATAGAGATAGATCAAGACGCCTCATTGGTCTTTCACAAAGCACATACCTTGACAAGATATTGAAGAAGTTCAATACGGATCAGTCCAAGAAAGGGTTCTTGCCTGTTTTGCAAGGTATGAGATTGAGCAAGGCTCAGTCACCGACCACGGCAGAAGATAGAGAAAAGATGAGTGTCATTCCCTATGCCTCAGCCATAGGTTCTATCATGTATGCCATGCTGTGTACCAGACCTGATGTGAACCTTGCCATAAGTTTGGTAGGGAGGTACCAAAGTGATCCCGGTATGGAACACTGGACAGCGGTCAAGAACATCCTAAAGTACCTGAAGAGGACTAAGGATATGTTTCTCGTTTATGGAGGTGACGAAGAGCTCGTCGTAAAGGGTTACGTCGATGCTAGCTTCGACACAGATCTGGATGACTCTAAGTCACAAACCGGATACATGTATATTTTGAATGGTGGAGCAGTCAGCTGGTGCAGTTGCAAGCAGAGCGTCGTGGCGCATTCTACATGTGAAGCGGAGTACATAGCTGCTTGTGAAGCGGCACAAGAAGGAGTCTGGATGAAGGAGTTCATCATTGACCTAGGAGTCATTCCAAGCGCGTCAAGCCCGATGACTCTCTTCTGTGACAACACTGGAGCTATTGCCATTACCAAGGAGCCCAGGTTTCACAAGAAGACCAAGCACATCAAGCGCCGTTTCAACTCCATCCGGAATTATGTTCAAGATGGAGACATAGATATTTGTAAAGTGCATACGGATCTGAATGTCGCAGACCCGTTGACTAAACCTCTTCCACGGGCAAAACATGATCAACACCAGAACTCTATGGGTGTTCGATTCATCACAATGTAACTAGATTATTGACTCTAGTGCAAGTGGGAGACTGTTGGAAATATGCCTGTAATGCCCCGGACACACCCGCCGGTGGTCGTTACTCCTGGCGGGATCTAGACTGGCCTCACATATCAATACTAGTCTTTTCTGCGCACTTTGTCCTCACTCGTGCGCACCCGGGAGCAACTTCCCGGTCGGTCACCCATCCTGAAACTACTCCAAGCTGAGCATGCTTAACTTTGGAGTTCTATCCGAATGGGCTCCCGGAAAAGAAGGAATTCCTTATTTATATGAGTAGTCTATCATCCCTAATAAGCCAGGCCATCACATACACCCTCACTCAGAGGAACCGACATCCTCGTCGGGCCACAGGAACGTTCCCTCTTGGCACAACCGTCTGTGCTTCCAGGACAACACATGTGCCATGCCATGTGCCACGATGGGTCACAAACGTCGTGCACAACATGACTGCAAACTGTCCGCAAACATCCGTGTAACCGCGAGGGTCGGCTCTGATACTAACTTGTAATGCCCAGGATGGGACTATATCTCCTACGTGTCGAGGCATGACTTAAAGATATAAGCCCATTCTGGAACGATCGCAAGTTTGGTACCTTTGCACATCTCATGTAAAAATAGGGATGGAAAAAACTGAAAAGATAGTTGGCTTACACTCGCCACGTCACACAAATACATTACATGTTCAAACATCATTCAGATAAACATCACATCCCATCTAAGGGTAAAGATCCAAATGAAAGATACCAAACATAACTTAGATCCACAGGTCTGAATCGAATCCTAGTAGAAGCTCTACTGATCAACCGGATAGTTCACGTAGTAACGGCTACGCTCCTCGTCGTACTCCCAGTCTAGCTCGGTGCCATCGCCTGAATAGCTCACCATCGTACCTGCATCTGGTGTGGTGAAGTAACTGTGAGCCACAGAGGACTCAGCAATCCCGTTCCCGGGTAACACGACTATCCAAGCCTTGGGTGTGTGTAGGATCGAAAGTATGTCTAGAGGGGGGGGGGGTGATTAGACTACTTGACAATATAAAAATTCTGCCTTTTGATCATGAACAGTTTTTGGCAGTTTCACAATTATGATCAATTCAAGTATCACCCTACACATGCAATTCTAGAGTATAAGCAGCGGAAAGTAAATTGCACATGTAGTAAAGAGAGGTGGAGAAGATCAAACGCAATTTGGCGACACGGAGATTTTTCTTGTGGTTCCGATAGGTGGTGCTATCGTACATCCACGTTGATGGAGACTTCAACCCACGGAGGGTAACGGCTGCGCGAGTCCACGGAGGGCTCCACCCACGAAGGGTCCATGAAGAAGCAACCTTGTCTATTCCATCATGGCCTACGCCCACGGAGGACTAGCCTTACTCGGGGTAGATCTTCACGAAGTAGGCGATCTCCTTGCCCTTACAAACTTCTTGGTTCAACTCCACATCTCGAAGACGGAGGCTCCCAAGCGACACCTAACCAATCTAGGAGGCACCACCCTCCAAAAGGTAATAGATGTTGTTGATGATGATGAACTCCTTGCTCTTGTGCTTCAAATGATAATCTCCCCAACACTCAACTCTCCTCACTGATTTGGCTTTGGTGGAAGAAGGGATTGAGTGGAAAGCAACTTGGGAAGGTTAGAAATCAAGTTTCATATGGTAGGAATGGAGCAACTTGATCTCAACACAAGGGTAGGTGGTTCTCTTCTCAGAAAGTGTAAGGTAGGAGTGGTAGTACTTTCTGATGGCTCTCTCCACGAATGAAGAGGGGGTGGAGGGGTATATATAGCCTCCACACAAAATCCAACCGTTACACACATAATTGAGCAATCTCGGTGAGACCGAAGTGAAAACTCGGTCAGACCGAAAGTTCAAATATAGTGAACGTTGGGGTTTTCGGTGGGACCGAAAATACCATCTCGGTATGTCCGATATGAGTCAAAGGTAGGAACTTGCCATTTTCGGTGGGACCGAAATTAACAACTCGGATATTCCGATATGATGTCAAATGGTTACAGAAGGTTGGCAGTCCAGTTTCGGTGAGACCGAACTCAAAATCGGATAGACCGAAATTTCTAGGGTTTGGAATATAGCTGAGGTAGTTCATCTCGGTGGGACTGAATTGGAAGAATCGGTTTGTCCGAGATTACTTATGAGTGTGTTTAGAAGTGAAAGTTGCTGATAGTTAAAGGAGATATATCACTAAGCACTTAAGCAACCAGATCATCAACACAACCTCATCCCCTTTTAATAGTATTGGCTTTTCCTATGGACTCAATGTGATCTTTGATCACTAAACCAAAAATGGAGTCTTGAGCTTTTGCCAATGCTTGCCTTAGCATTTTGAGGGGTCCACTTCTTCAGACATTTCCATACCCATATCATCGAACTTCTCTGAAATGATTCTCAAGTAACTATTAGTTCAATGATATATATGTTGTTATTAATTACCAAAACCACCCGGGGATTAGTTGCACTTTCAATCTCCCCCTTTTTGGTAATTGATGACAACATATAGATCAAAGCTTCGACAAAGGATATAATCAATGAATAATATCGTCGCTTTGAGAAGTATGTGATAAACAAGAGCTCCCCCTAAATTTGTGCATTATTTAAAATTTGCGTTTGAATGCAAATGCACAATCGATTAGGATTATGGGTCACTCTTCCATGTCACATACATCTTGGTGGAGCGCACAAAATGATAAGAAAGAATAACATGCACCCAATCACCAAGACATGAGTAAATAATCATACAAGAAGGAATAGCATATGATAAGCATTAAGCACACATTAAAGCATAGTATGACTAAGCACTCATTAAGGTAGCATCAAACTAAAGGAAATATGCCCTAGAGGCAATAATAAAGTTGTTATTTATATTTCCTTATATCATGATAAATGTTTATTATTCATGCTAGAATTGTATTAACCGGAAACTTAGTACATGTGTGAATACATAGACAAAACAGAGTGTCCCTAGTATGCCTCTACTAGACTAGCTCATTGATCAAAGATGGTTATGTTTCCTAACCATAGACATGAGTTGTCATTTGACCAATGGGGTCACACCATTAGGAGAATGATGTGATGGACAAGACCCATCCGTTAGCTTAGCAACTTGATCGTTTAGTTTTATTGCTATTGCTTTCTTCATGACTTATACATGTTCCTATGACTATGAGATTATGCAACTCCCGAATACCGGAGGAACACTTTGTGTGCTACCAAACGTCACAACGTAACTGGGTGATTATAAAGGTGCTCTACAGGTGTCTCCGAAGGTACTTGTTGGGTTGGCGTATTTCGGGATTAGGATTTGTCACTCCGATTGTCGGAGAGGTATCTCTGGGCCCTCTCGGTAATGCACATCATAAAAGCCTTGCAAGCAAATGACTAATGAGTTAGTCACGAGATGATGTATTACGGAACGAGTAAAGAGACTTGCCGGTAACGAGATTGAACTAGGTATGATAATACCAACGATCGAATCTCGGGCAAGTAACATACCGATGACAAAGGGAACAACGTATGTTGTTATGCGGTTCGACCGATAAAGATCTTCGTAGAATATGTAGGAGCCAATATGGGCATCCAGGTTCCGCTATTGGTTATTGACCGGAGAGATGTCTCGGTCATGTCTACATAGTTCTCGAACCCGTAGGGTCCGCACGCTTAACGTTTCGTTGACGATATAGTATTAAATGAGTTATGTATGTTGGTGACCGAATGTTATTCGGAGTCCCGGATGTGATCACGGACATGACGAGGAACTCTGGAATGGTCTGGAGATAAAGATTAATATATGGGATAATAGTGTTTGACCTCCGGAAGGGTTCCGGAATTCACCGGAAGGGGTTCCGGATGTTTCCCGAAGTGTTTGGGTACGAGAACACTTTATTTGGGCCAAAGGGGAAAGCCCACGAGGCTTTAGGAAGTGCAAAAGGAAGTTTTGCGGAGACCAGAGGCTAGACGCCAGGAACCCTGGCGTCTAGGGGGTAGACGTCGTGAACCCTGGCGTCTAGCCCTGGAGTCCGAGTGGGACTCTTTCCTTTCGGGCAAAACCGACTTTGAGGAGGCTTTTGCTCCAAGTTTCGACCCCAGGGCTCAACATATAAATAGAGGGG
>LR738709.1:45458494-45498506 GCA_902687465.1 Secale cereale | reverse complement strand
GTGATAAGCTCTACGTTCAAATACAACGGGTGTAAGCCAGTTTTGCACACGCAGAATACTCGGGTTAAACTTGACGAGCCTAGCATATGCAGATATGGCCTCGGAACACTGGAGACCGAAAGGTCGAGCGTGAATCATATAGTAGATATGATCAACATAAGATGTTCACCATTGAAACTACTCCATCTCACGTGATGATCGGACATGGTTTAGTTGATTTGGATCACATGATCATTTAGATGACCAGAGGGATGTCTATCTAAGTGGGAGTTCTTTAATTAATATGATTAAATTGAACTTTAATTTATCATGAACTTAGTCCTGGTAGTATTAGCATATCTATGTTGTAGATCAATAGCTCCCCGTTTATTTTATATGTTCCTAGAGAAAACTAAGTTGAAAGATGTTAGTAGCAATGATGCGGAATTGTTCCGTGATCTGAGGATTATCCTCATTGCTGCACAGAAGAATTATGTCCTTGATGCACCGCTAGGTGACATACCTATTGCAGGAGCAAATGCAGATGTTATGAACGTTTTGACAAAAGCTCGGTATGATGACTACTTGATAGTTTAAGTGCACCATGCTTTACGGCTTAGAACCGGGATTTCAAAAATGTTTTGAACGCCACGGAGCATATAAGATGTTCCAAGAGTTGAAATTAGTATTTCATACTCATGCCCGTGTCGAGAGGTATGAGACCTTTGACAGTACTTTGCCTACAAGATGGAGGAGAATAGCTCAACCAGTGAGCATGTGCTCAAATTGTCTGGGTGCTGCAATTGCTTGAATCAAGTGGGAGTTAATCTTCCAGATAAGATAGTAATTGACAAATTCTCTAGTCACTATCACCAAGTTAGTAGAACTTCGTGATGAACTATAATATGCAAGGGATGACGAAAGTAATTCCCGAGCTCTTCGCGATGCTGAAATCGGCGAAGGTAGAAATCAAGAAAGAGCATCAAGTGTTGATGGTTAACAAGACCACTTGTTTCAAGTAAAGGGCAAAGGGATAGAAGGGGAACTTCAAGAAGAATGACAAGCAAGTTGTCACTCCCATGAAGAAACCCAAAGCTAAACTCAAGCCTGAAACTAAGTGCTTCTACTGCAAAGGAAATGGTCACTGGAAGTGGAGCTGCCCTAGATACTTGGCGGATAAGAAGGATGGCAAAGTGAACAAAGGTATATTTGATATACAGATTATTGATGTGTATTTTACTAGTGTTCATAGCAAACCCCTCGGTATTTGATACTGGTTTAGTTGCTAATGAGTAGTAACTCGAAATGGGAGTTGCATAATGAACAGAAACTAGTTAAAGGATGAAGTGACGATGTGTATTGGAAGTAGTTCCAAGATTGATATGATCATCATCGCATACTCCCTATACTTTCGGGATTAGTGTAAAACCTAAATAAATGTTATTTGGCATTTGCGTTGAGCATGAATATGATTTGACCATATTTGTTGCAACACGGTTATTCATTTAAAGTCATAGAATAATTGTTATTCTGTTTACATGAATAAAACCTTCTATGGTCATACACCCAATGAAAATGGTTTGTTGGATCTCGATCGTGTGATACACATATTCATAATATTGAAGCCAAAAGATGCAAGGTTAATAATGATAGTGCAACTTATTTGTGGCACTGCCGTTTAGGTCATATTGGTGTAAAGCGCATGAAGAAACTCCATAGTGATGGACTTTTGGAATCACTTGATTATGAATCATTTGGTGCTTGCGAACCATGCCTCATGGGCAAGATGACTAAAACTCCGTTCTCCGGAACTGTGGAGCGAGCAACAGAGTTGTTGGAAATCATACATACTGATGTATGCGGACCAATGAGTGTTGAAGCTCGCGGCGGGTATCGTTATTTTCTGACCTTCACTGATGATTTAAGCAGATATGGGTATATCTACTTAATGAAGCACAAATCTGAAACATTTGAAAAGTTCAAAGAATTTCAGAGTGAAGTGGAGAATCATCGTAACAAGAAAATAAGAGTTTCTACGATATGATCGTAGAGGTAAAATATTTGAGTTAGCGAGTTTGGCCTTCAATAAAAACAATGTGAAATAGTTTCACTACTCACGCCACCTGGAACACCACAGTGTAATGGTGTGTCCGAACATCATAACCGTACTTTATTAGATATGGTGCGATCAATGATGTCTCTTACCGATCTACCACTATCGCTTTTGGGGTTACGCATTAGAGACAGCTACATTCACGTTAAATAGGGCACCATCTAAATCCGTGGAGATGACACCGTATGAACTGTGGTTTGACGAGAAACCTAAGCTGTCATTTCTTTAAGTTTGGGACTGCGATGCTTATGTGAAAAAGTTTCAACATGATAAGCTCGAACCCAAATCGGAGAAGTAAATCTTCATAGGATACCCAAAAAGAAACTGTTGGGTACACCTTCTATCACAGATCCTAAGGCAAGGTCTTTGTTGCTAAGAGTGGATCCTTTCTAGAGAAGGAGTTTCTCTCGAAAGAAGTGAGTGGGAGGAAAGTAGAACTTGATGAGGTAATTGTACCTTCTCCCGAATTGGAATGTAGTACATCACAGAAACTCGTTCCAGTGATTCCTACACCAATTAGTGAGGAAGCTAATGATGATGATCATGAAACTTCAGATCAAGTTTCTGCTGAACTTCGTAGATCAACCAGAGTTCGTTCCGCACCAGAGTGGTACGGCAACCCAGTTCTGGAAGTCATGTTACTAGACCATGATGAACCTACGAACTATGAGGAAGCGATGATGAGCCCAGATTCCGCAAAATGGCTTGAGACCATGAAATCTGAGATGGGATCCATGTATTAGAACAAAGTATGGACTTTGGTTGACTTGCCCGATGATCGGCAAGCCATCGAAAATAAATGGATCTTCAAGAGGAAGACCGACGCAAACGGTAATGTTACTGTTTACAAAGCTCGACTTGTTGCGAAAGGGTTTCGACAAGTTCAAGGAGTTGACTACGATGAGACTTTCTCACCCGTAGCGATGCTTAAGTCTGTCCGAATCATGTTAGTAATTGCCGTATTTTGTGAAATCTGGCAAATGGATAACAAAACTGCATTCTTTAATGGATTTATTAAAGAAGACTTGTATATGATGCAACCAGAAGGTTTTGTCAATCCTAAAGGTGCTAACAAAATGTGCAAGCTCCAGCGATCCATCTATGGACTGGTGCAAGCATCTCGGAGTTGGAATATACGCTTTGATAAGTTGATCAAAGCATATAGATTTATACAGACTTGCGGTGAAGCCTGTATTCACAAGAAGTGAGAGGGAGCACTACAACCTTTCTGATAAGTATATGTGAATGACATATTGTCGATCGGAAATGATGTAGAATTTTCTGGAAAGCATAAAGGAGTGTTTGAAAGGAGTTTTTCAAAGAAAGACCTTGGTGAAGCTGCTTACATATTGGGCATCAAGATCTATAGAGATAGATCAAGACGCTTGATAAGACTTTCGATGAGTACATACCTTGATAAGATTTTGAAGTAGTTCAAAATGGATCAGTCAAAGAAGGAGTTCTTGCCTGACTTGTAAGGTGTGAAGTTGAGTAAGACTCAAAGCCAGACCACGGCAGAAAAATATAGAGAGAATGAAAGTCATTCCCTATGCCTCAGCCATAGGTTCTATAAAGTATGCCATGCTGTGTACAAAACACGTTGTGTACCTTGCCATGAGTTTGACAGGGAGGTACAATAGTGATCCAGGAGTAGATCACTGTACATCGGTCAAAATTATCCTTAGTAATTGGATGACTAAGGAAATGTTTCTCGATTATGGAGGTGATAAAGAGTTCGTCGTAAAGGGTTACGCCGATGCAAGCTTTGACACTAAATCCAGATGACTCTAAGTATCAATCTGGATGCGTATTGAAAGTGGGAACAATTAGCTAGAGTAGCTCCATGCAGAGCATTGTAGACATAGAAATTTGCAAAATACATACGGATCTGAATATGACAGACCCGTTGACTAAACTTCTCTCACAAGCAAAACATGATCACACCTTATTACTCTTGGGTATTAATCACATAGCGATGTGAACTAGATTATTGACTCTAGTAAACCCTTTGGGTGTTGGTCACATGGTGATGTGAACTATGGGTGTTATTCACATAACGATGTGAACTATCGGTATTAAATCACATGGCGATGTGAGCTAGATTATTGACTCTAGTGCAAGTGGGAGACTAAAGGAAATATGCCCTAGAGGCAATAATAAAGTTGTTATTTATATTTCCTTATATCATGATAAATGTTTATTATTCATGCTAGAATTGTATTAACCGGAAACTTAGTACATGTGTGAATACATAGACAAAACAGAGTGTCCCTAGTATGCCTCTACTAGACTAGCTCATTGATCAAAGATGGTTATGTTTCCTAACCATAGACATGAGTTGTCATTTGACCAATGGGGTCACACCATTAGGAGAATGATGTGATGGACAAGACCCATCCGTTAGCTTAGCAACTTGATCGTTTAGTTTTATTGCTATTGCTTTCTTCATGACTTATACATGTTCCTATGACTATGAGATTATGCAACTCCCGAATACCGGAGGAACACTTTGTGTGCTACCAAACGTCACAACGTAACTGGGTGATTATAAAGGTGCTCTACAGGTGTCTCCGAAGGTACTTGTTGGGTTGGCGTATTTCGGGATTAGGATTTGTCACTCCGATTGTCGGAGAGGTATCTCTGGGCCCTCTCGGTAATGCACATCATAAAAGCCTTGCAAGCAAATGACTAATGAGTTAGTCACGAGATGATGTATTACGGAACGAGTAAAGAGACTTGCCGGTAACGAGATTGAACTAGGTATGATAATACCAACGATCGAATCTCGGGCAAGTAACATACCGATGACAAAGGGAACAACGTATGTTGTTATGCGGTTCGACCGATAAAGATCTTCGTAGAATATGTAGGAGCCAATATGGGCATCCAGGTTCCGCTATTGGTTATTGACCGGAGAGATGTCTCGGTCATGTCTACATAGTTCTCGAACCCGTAGGGTCCGCACGCTTAACGTTTCGTTGACGATATAGTATTAAATGAGTTATGTATGTTGGTGACCGAATGTTATTCGGAGTCCCGGATGTGATCACGGACATGACGAGGAACTCTGGAATGGTCTGGAGATAAAGATTAATATATGGGATAATAGTGTTTGACCTCCGGAAGGGTTCCGGAATTCACCGGAAGGGGTTCCGGATGTTTCCCGAAGTGTTTGGGTACGAGAACACTTTATTTGGGCCAAAGGGGAAAGCCCACGAGGCTTTAGGAAGTGCAAAAGGAAGTTTTGCGGAGACCAGAGGCTAGACGCCAGGAACCCTGGCGTCTAGGGGGTAGACGTCGTGAACCCTGGCGTCTAGCCCTGGAGTCCGAGTGGGACTCTTTCCTTTCGGGCAAAACCGACTTTGAGGAGGCTTTTGCTCCAAGTTTCGACCCCAGGGCTCAACATATAAATAGAGGGGTAGGGCTAGCACCCAAGACACATCAAGATACACCAAGCCGTGTGCCGGCTACCCCGACCCTCTAGTTTATCCTCCGTCTAGTTTCTGTAGAGCTTGGCAAAGCCCTGCAGAGATTGTTGTTCATCAACAACCGTCACCACGCCGTCGTGCTGCCGGAACTCATCTACTACTTCGCCCGTCTTGCTGGATCAAGAAGGCGAGGATGTCATCGAGCTGAACGTGTGCTGAACGCGGAGGTGCCGTACGTTCGGTACTAGATCGGGACGGACCGTGAAGGTGTACGACTACATCAACCGCGTTGATAAACGCTTCCGCTTTCGGTCTACGAGGGTACGTAGACAAACTCTCCCCTCTCGTTGCTATGCATCTAGTAGATAGATCTTGCGTGATCGTAGGAAAATTTTGAAAATACTACGTTCCCCAACACAAACGTAGTAGCAAGCACACTGAAAAGTTTCAAGAACCAAAAGAACCAAAAGTATCTCAAAGAAAACCGACAAAAGAACGAAAGAGCACTCTCTCTCTCGAAGCCCTATGATCTATACAATTTCTCCCCCTTTGGCAACAAGTTACCAAAAAGTTCGAAAAAGCATAGAGCTAAACGTCACTGTGGGCTCTGCTGGCGGCTCCTGTCTGGGTAGATGTCGGAGTAGAAATGACGGCATCGGCGAAGACTTCTGCTGATGTCTGCGCTGGAGGAGTGGATGCTGGAGCTGTGGCTGGAGCTGAAGGAGGTGCTGAAGTGGTAGCCCTGGAGTCAGTCACTGGTATAGCTGCTGATCGGGATCCTCTGGGAACCTGAGCAGTCTGGCGATGAGAGTCCTGGACTAGATCATCCTGCATGAGCTCTGCTCTCTCCTGCCTTGCTTCCTCCATGTCTGCCTCAAGCTTGTTGACGGTCACCTGAATCTCAGTCAGCTTCACGTCCAGAGCGTGGATCTTGTCGTCAACAATCCTCTCTAGGCTTTCCTGAGATTGTTCAATGCTGGCCAGGCGTTGTTCAATTCTCTGGGTAGCTTCAAGAATCTGCTCTCCGAAGCTCTTTGGTTTAGCTGCTGCTGCTGCAGCCTCTTTATCAGCTTTGGCTTTCTTCGCAGCTTCAATCTTGGCTTGACCTTCAACAGAAGTTGGATCCTCCTCATCCATCACAACAACGTTATCTTCATGCTCTGGCTGCAGTGGCAAGTGCTTCCTATCCAACATGAATTTGCCCGTGCCAAACTTGGCATTGCTGAGCATCTGAATCTGCGGGGCAAATCCACACGACCTCTTCTGGTCAGCTGCAGTCCTCTTAATGGTCTCTACCATTAAGTCCATCACCTTAAAAGGTGCCTTCTCATCAAGAATGTGCAGCATGTTGATAGAATAGCCTCGAATCATGCGGTGGTCTCCAGACTTGGGCATCAATGTATGCCTCAGTATAGTGTTTGTGGTGGTCAGACCTGCCTGGAGATAGTACACTGAGCCAAGCTTCCACCCTTCCAAATCAGCTGCGGGGATCTCCTTGTACATGTTCTTCATGGAATCATGGTTCTTCTTAGGAATCCCATAGACATCAATGTCATCCTCTCTCTGCACTGGAGCATTCAGAAGTTCTGCCCATTCTTCAACAGACGAAGAAAACCTTTGACCTTCAGTCATCCACGTGATCTTCCCATCAGGATAAAAGTGGGCTGTGGCGTAGAACTGCATGATCATCTCATCGTTCCAATCTGTCAGCTTCTGACCCACGAACTCATCAACTCCACATGCAGTGAAGCTCTCATGCACATGGGGAAAGAAGTCTCGGTGCTCTTCACTGTCAATGTACTTCCAGTCAACGTACCTGGTGTCTGCAACAATAGGCTTCTTATCCATCAGCACGGTCTCATAGAAGTCCTGCTGCTCTCTGGTGTGGAATCTGGGGTCCACAGCAGTCCTTCTCCTCACGGCATATGGATCAGACTGTCTCCATAGCCTGAGACCTCTGTCCTTCCTTGTCTTCATATCCTCGGCTTGAGGATGAGCATCGTTGTGGAGTGGCAACTTTGGACGGAGCTTCAGCAACACATGTTCTTCATCAGACTCAGACGGTGGCAAATTACCTTTGTTCTTCTCAGAGGCTGGGATGTTCCTGGTTGTCCTCTTGGGCTTGGCTGGAGCTGCCTTGGCTTGAGCAGGCTTCTTGGGCTTAGAAGTGGCTTGAGCCCTAATAGCATCACCCATGAACTTAGCCTTCTGAGGAGGAGGCTGAGGTGCATCTTCTTCTTCTTCATCCACTGCTGCATCAACATGAGGGCTCAAGCCACTTCTAAACTCTCTTCCTCTTGGAAGTTTTCTTCATTTTACTTGGAGCTGGCTCTTCCAGGTTCAGCTTCTTTGCAACAGCTGACTGCTTGACCTTGCTGGTACCTTTCTTCGACTGCTGCCCTTCGTGCTCTTTGGCAACAACTTTTCTCTTGGGCTTGGAGGTTACTTCCTCAGCAACGAAGTCAGAGTCCTCATCATCAGAATTTCTCTGCTTTCTGGTTCTGGTGGCTGCAGGAGGCAAACCACTAGGGGTACTCCTCTCACCATCATCACTGGAACTACTAGCCTCAGGACTAGTATCTGCCTCAGGGATCTCTGCAAACGGTGACTCAGACCTGTTCTGGCTGTCACTGGCATCTGACATGGCTGACAACCTGTGAAAAGATAAGGTATAGGCAGAGTAGAAGAGTTATCACAACTGCAGAGGTTTTTGCAAAAAAAAAAAAGTTCAAATCTTAGTTTTGAGTTTTCACAGAATGCATTTCGGTCAAACCGAATTTCAGTTTCGGTGAATCCGAAGTGTATACAGAGGCTTATCACACCACTTTCGGTCAGACCGAAG
Source organism: Secale cereale (assembly GCA_902687465.1). Classification (NCBI taxonomy): domain Eukaryota; kingdom Viridiplantae; phylum Streptophyta; class Magnoliopsida; order Poales; family Poaceae; genus Secale; species Secale cereale. Next base: position 45,490,144 of record LR738709.1, on the reverse strand, counting down.
TGGGTTTCGGTCCTGCCGAAACACTAGGGTTTCACTAAGACTCTACATCGGTCACACCGATTTGCACGACTCGGCTAGACCGAAAGGTGCAGTGCAATGGCCAGAGGCCAAATCGGTCATTCCGAGTTTTCAAAATCGGTTTCACCGAGATGTATTCCGTGGAAACCTAAACCTAAGAATTTCACTCGAAACTAAAACGATCTGATCTGATGTTAAGGAATATTTCAAACGTGGCTAGATTCGTGGCAAACCAATCGTGCAAGAATCAGATGGGGAGCACGAGAGGGATCGAGACTCACCCTAACTTGGTGAAGTCCCTCTACGGCGGCAACGGCGCGGAGAAGAATACCGTTGACGGCGGCGGAGACCTGCGGCGAGGGCGCACAGGCGACGACGGCGACGATCCGAAGACCAGGGCGACGGCAGCAGGGGACTTGGGGGCGAAACGGTTTGAAGAAATAATCGCGCGCTGCCCTCAGTATATATATCCCCATGCTGTCGGTGGGACCGAGTTGAAAAACTCGGTGACACCGAAATGTATAACTGCTGTGCAGTTACGCATATCGGTCACGCCGAGATTTTGAACTTGGTTTCACCGAGATGAAACCTAGATCAGTCTAAGCGTTTCGGTTGGACCGAGTGGGAAAAGTTGGTCAGACCGAAAATGACTTAGAAGGTTTTGGAAGTCAGCCTTAGACGGATCGGTGGCTCCGAGTGCTCCTCACTCGGAGGGTCCGAAAATGACTTGTTCAAAGTTGTGATATGAGCATGAATAGAATTTGAGACAAGAAGGCATAGATAGCTAGGGAAGGTGCTTAGGCATTCTTGTCCATCCATTTGGCCAGAAAAATCAAAACAATCAAAACAACAAATGGATGTCCTTGAATGGATAAAATCATGCATTCAACATGCTCACACAATAAGATAGCAAATGAAATATGTGTCAAACATGCACAACCAACACTCTAGCTACTAGCACACAATTTATCGATGACTAGGTCATCTATATATGAGTATATTGACTTAGGAGTCAAATGAGAACATTTGATCATAGGTCATACTCATCGTTTAAGCACAAGTGGGGTTACCACTTTTACATAAAGCATTGATGTGTTCACATCATTTGGAGATGCTTTAGCTCAATTTTTAGAGCAAAGCTCCCCCTAGATGTGAGAACCCCTTTTAAAGGGTCAAACTAACCTTGGGTTGCCGTAGAAGACTTCATGTAGATGTTGAAGATGTGGATGCTCAATGTTGATGTAGATCATCAAGAGTTGGGAGCTATCCTTTGGATTAGGGCACTTTCAATACCTACATGGGTTAGTCCCACAAGGAACAAACAAGAATATCCATAGACATAGATTGAAGTACACAAAAGATGATGTCCATGAAAGCAATGATTACCTTGTCCCTTGACTTACCAACAAGAGGGTTTGTGACTCCATGAACTAGTGCATGATGTGGAAGTTGATTGCACAAGTTCTTGCCAAAATGAATATGAGTGAAGTATGTTGGCGGAGTCACCCTCAAGAACCTTCTAGTTCTTCTTCTTTGGGATCCACATCATCTTGATGGGAATCCTTGGAGTTGTAGTTGAGCTTGACGAAGTAGAACTTGACGTGTCCTTTGGAACCCACTTGACCATGGCTTGAGGTGCTTCAATGAATGCATCAATCTCCTCTTGAAGCTTGTCCTTGGCCTTTAGCTTGTGGTCTTGTGGTGGAAGGTCATCTTGAGCTTGTTCCACATCGGAAGAAGTAGGATCATACTTCTCCTTTTGAGAAACAAACTGTGGAGTAGGATATTGACCTTCTTCCCACTCAACACCTTCGGCGTTGAACTTTCGCTCAAAACCAATCCCTTGATTCTTCCGGTGCCTTCCTTGTTTGCGAACAATTTCCTCAAAGTTCTTGCTTCCGGCAAGACTTTTGTAGACACCTTTCTCTATGATTTCCTTCAATAAGCTATTTTCTTGCTCAAGTGTAACTTGGCTTGAAACATTGTTAGTGGAATCAAGAGAACTACTAGAAGCAACAATATTTGATTTAACATGGTTATTGTTACTACTAGAGGAAGAATTTTTCTTATGCTTGTCATGCTTAGTCTTAATTGGTGGCAAGAAATTAGACAAGAGAAGTCGTTTGGCAAGATATGAAGAACTCTTCTTTCGAAGATCGTCATTGATCGCTTTTAGAAACTCATGTTCTTGCTCTAGAGTGAGCTTCTCGAAGCGTAGCTTCTCATGAGATCTTAGGAGCTCTCTATGATCTTCTTGAGTTGTTTCATGAGCTAACTTAAGAGTGTTTAGTTCTTTAGTTAGACGCTCAATCTCCTTCATAGCATTGTCATTCGACTCTTCTCGACTATAAAGACTACTAGCATTTTCATCGTTACTAAGCTCACTAGATTTATCATGCAATAGCTCATCTTCACCAAGCAAGTCATCCTCATCACTATTGAAGTCAATGAATTCAGGGTGTGTTACCTTGGGGCCTTTAGCCAGAGCAAGACCGGCAACACCTTCATCTTGACTGTAGTCGGAGTCGGAGTGATAGCTTCCATCGGATTGATTGTCGGAGTCGGAGCCGGAGACCCATTCACCTACATGAGCTTGATGTCTTCTTCTTGTGTAGCTCCTTGATGACTTGTCTTTCCTCTCTGAATCCTTGCTTCTCCGAGAGGGTCTTCGTTCATAACGATCATCTCTACTCCTTCTCTCTTTCCGAGGTGACTCATCTCTTGATCTTCTTCTTGGAGATTCTTCTCTTCTCTTGTGGGGAGCCGTACACTCATTTGAGAAGTGTCCGGGTCTTCCACAATTGTAGCAGTTTCGATCACGACTAGAAGATCTCTTTTCATCATATGATCTAGACTTTGAGCTTCTTTCTTTGCCTCTATTCTTGTAGAATTTGTTGAAGTTCTTAACCATTAGGCTTATCTCTTCATTGGAAATTAACTTGTCACTTGAGGTTGTGGGAGCATCACTTGTAGCTTTGTAAGCACCGCTTGACTTGTTGTGAAGCTCTTCCTTATCCTTAAGTGTCATCTCATGAGCAACAATTCTTCCAATGACTTCAGTTGGCTTGAGAGTCTTGTAGTTTGGCATCATTTGGATCAAAGTGCACACGGTGTCGTATTTTCCATCCAAAGCTCTTAGAATCTTCTTGATGATGAATCGGTCGGTCATTTCTTCGCTTCCTAAGCCGGCAATCTCATTTGTGATGAGAGCAAGCCTAGAGTACATTTCAGCGACTCCTTCACCATCCTTCATCTTGAATTTGTCAAGTTGACCTTGAAGAATATCTAGCTTTGATTCCTTCACAGATTCAATACCTTCGTGCATTTCAACCAAAGTATCCCAAATCTCTTTAGCATTCTCAAGACGGCTGATTTTGTTGAACTCCTCGGGACACAAGGCATTGAAGAGAATGTCACAAGCTTGAGCATTGTTTTGCAACATCCGCAACTCTTCCGGTGTAGCTTCGCGATCCGGAACTTTTCCTTCCTCGAAGAATTCACCTTGCATACCAACACAAATAATGCCCCATGCGGCTGGGTTATGACCAAGAATATGCATTTTCATTTTATGCTTCCAACTAGCAAAATTTGTACCATCAAAGTAAGGACCTCTACGATAATTACCCTCACTAGACGCCATACTCTCCTAGGTTGTGAAACCAAGCTTATGGAGTCCAATGCAATGGAAACCAAAACAATGGAGACCAAAGCTCTGATACCACTTGTAGGATCGAAAGTATGTCTAGAGGGGGGGTGATTAGACTACTTGACAATATAAAAATTCTGCCTTTTGATCATGAACAGTTTTTGGCAGTTTCACAATTATGATCAATTCAAGTATAACCCTACACATGCAATTCTAGAGTGTAAGCAGCGGAAAGTAAATTGCACATGTAGTAAAGAGAGGTGGAGAAGATCAAACGCAATTTGGAGACACGGAGATTTTTCTCGTGGTTCCGATAGGTGGTGCTATCGTACATCCACGTTGATGGAGACTTCAACCCACGGAGGGTAACGGCTGCGCGAGTCCACGGAGGGCTCCACCCACGAAGGGTCCACGAAGAAGCAACCTTGTCTATTCCATCATGGCCTACGCCCACGGAGGACTAGCCTTACTCGGGGTAGATCTTCACGAAGTAGGCGATCTCCTTGCCCTTACAAACTTCTTGGTTCAACTCCACATCTCGAAGACGGAGGCTCCCAAGCGACACCTAACCAATCTAGGAGGCACCACCCTCCAAAAGGTAATAGATGTTGTTGATGATGATGAACTCCTTGCTCTTGTGCTTCAAATGATAATCTCCCCAACACTCAACTCTCCTCACTGATATGGCTGTGGTGGAAGAAAGGATTGAGTTGAAAGCAACTTGGGAAGGTTAGAAATCAAGTTTCATATGGTAGGAATGGAGCAACTTGATCTCAACACAAGGGTAGGTGGTTCTCTTCTCAGAAAGTGTAAGGTAGGAGTGGTAGTACTTTCTGATGGCTCTCTCCACGAATGAAGAGGGGGTGGAGGGGTATATATAGCCTCCACACAAAATCCAACCGTTACACACATAATTGAGCAATCTCGGTGAGACCGAAGTGAAAACTCGGTCAGACCGAAAGTTCAAATATAGTGAACGTTGGGGTTTTCGGTGGGACCGAAAATACCATCTCGGTATGTCCGATATGAGTCAAAGGTAGGAACTTGCCATTTTCGGTGGGACCGAAATTAACAACTCGGATATTCCGATATGATGTCAAATGGTTACAGAAGGTTGGCAGTCCAGTTTCGGTGAGACCGAACTCAAAATCGGATAGACCGAAATTTCTAGGGTTTGGAATATAGCTGAGGTAGTTCATCTCGGTGGGACTGAATTGGAAGAATCGGTTTGTCCGAGATTACTTATGAGTGTGTTTAGAAGTGAAAGTTGCTGATAGTTAAAGGAGATATATCACTAAGCACTTAAGCAACCAGATCATCAACACAACCTCATCCCCTTTTAATAGTATTGGCTTTTCCTATGGACTCAATGTGATCTTTGATCACTAAACCAAAAATGGAGTCTTGAGCTTTTGCCAATGCTTGCCTTAGCATTTTGAGGGGTCCACTTCTTCAGACATTTCCATACCCATATCATCGAACTTCTCTGAAATGATTCTCAAGTAACTATTAGTTCAATGATATATATGTTGTTATTAATTACCAAAACCACCCGGGGATTAGTTGCACTTTCAGTGTGGAACAAGGCTGAAGAAAGAACAAGAGGTTGCAGCAGCACTAGCACTAACTTACGTAAAAGAGAGCGAGAAGAGAAGGTGCCTCGGACGAAAGACGATCACGAAGTGATCCTAAACTAGCAAGTCAAACATAACCCCACCGTGTTCATCTCCCGAATCCCTTTCGGAAAATGACCGTCACGGTACTCACGCTGGTAGTGTATTGGAACATGGTGTCAAGTTTTCTACAACCGGATATTAACAAATTCCCATCTGCCACATAACCGCGGGCACGGCTTTCGAAAGTTCATAACCCTGCAGGGGTGTTCCAACTTGGCCCATGACAAGCCCACGATCCGCGGAGTCGCAACTCCAAGGTGGGAAGACCCGAGTATTCTCGGAATCCCGTGCTCAAGATACTCTGACTAAGGTAAGGCTAATCCAGCAAATCCTCCCGGCGTGCCGACACCCTGACAGTAGCCGCGCGTATCTAGTCTAAGGCCACGACCGGATAGGTCAGCCTACAGGTATATACCAATCCTCGAGTTTCCTCGTGGTGGCCCCGCAGTCTGCCCGTTTGGACCAACACTCATGTGGAGCACTGGCCCGGGGGTTGTTAATTAAGAACTCGGGTTTGCAAGACCATATGCAAGTTTTTTTGTTGTTTAGGCAAATAGTACCAATGTTGGGACTTGCTGGAAAAGACTTAGCACTTAGCGGTTTATCGAGGGGGTCCCATAACCCCAACCGTGTGAGGAACGCATAATGAAGGAACATAACACCGGTTTATACGGTTCCTAGGCGGCATGAGTGGAACAAATCACCAAGCAAAAGGCTTAGCCTTCCACCCATTACCAATATATAGATGATTTCATTTGGTAATTAATATAGTGTGATATCCCAACAAGCTTCAACAAGAAGCAAGAATCTTCAATCTTCTCCTGCAACTAACAATGCTATAAGAGGAGCTGAGCGAAGCCTACGTATAGCTAAACAATGGTTTGCATAGGTAGGGTGGTTAAACAAGTTCATGGTTACAATAGGAGGCTGACAGGAAAGACATGGGCATCGAGGCAAAACTATAGAGCGATACTTCTAGCAATAGGCAAAGATAGTAATGATATCTGGGTTCGGTCATCTTGCCTGAAGAGTTGTCGATGGGATCGTAAGAGAGCTCCTCGTTCTCAACCTCGGTAGTAACCTCGTTCTCGTACTCGTACTCAGCTTCCAGCTCTACTCAACACAAACACACAAGGCACGAAATCAACAAGATGCAATGCACAAAACTACTGGATGCATGGCTGATGCACTATGGAAGCAATGCAGATGCACTATGGAAGCACAGAAAGTCTACATAGGAAGCACAGTGTTGCAGCACAAGGAGCATGGCAATATGCATTCAAGCAAAATACTTCAAAACATGATAATAATAGGATATTATGAATCTACATGCAAAAACACACAAGTTACATATAGGACTTGCTCAAAACGGAGCAACGGGCTAAAAGTTACACCCGAAACAATAAACATGCACAAGCTGAAAATAGCAGCCACATAGCAACTTCGGAGCAAGGGATAAATGGCCTACAACACTCAAACATCATGGCAATAAGCATGGACATAAAGTAGACATACTCTATAGCAAACAATTCCATTGGAGCATCTCCATAGGAGCCATGGATCAACAACAACAAGCTATGACATATTGAACTTGGCAACAAAATCCTGACAGCAGTAATTTGTTGCAACTTGGGAGCAAAAGTTAAATATGCTACAGCCACTCAAATAAGCATGTGAGAACATAGATGGATAGCCAACAATATATACAACAAGGAACCATCAAGAGTCACCCCAAAACTATCATGGATTTGCCTAGAACAACAAGCAAACATGGCATCTGGAAAACACAGATTCCAGAATTAGTGAAATTTCACCAAGTGTTAAAACAGTAGTAACATCATGGCATCTTTGTGAGCAATTTTAAGTCACCTCAAAGCATGGCATGGCAAGTGGTAAGCACCACAACAAAGTACACATGATGGTGAATCCAAAACATCTAAGCATGCATCAAGAGGACAACCACATCAATAGCAATGAGCTCCTCTACGAGGCATCTCGTAACAAGTTTAACAACATAACAGCCACATAGCACTTTGTAAAGGAGATAAACATGGCAAGGTGAAATCTATCATGCAAGCTAAAGCAACCAACATGTAGAGCATAACATGATGAACACGTGGACATATCATTTGCTTCATTGAACATATAAACCTGGCTAGACTACCCGCCGATCTAGCGCACCTGCGATCGCTAGTGATTCTGGATCGAGCGATCTTTTTACTGTGCTGCTTTTTACGCTGGTGGCCGCTGGTCAACCGTTGGTTTGTTTTACACCTGCGTGATTGCATCAAAGGTGAATGACATGTAGGTCTTGTTGACTGTGGGTCATGAAGCCGGGCGTTGGGTTTATCTGGTTTTACGTATACATGAGTTGTGGGACGTGGGAGATGGGCGGCCGAGGGATCTCGGAGCGGTGAAAACCTAGCCCACCTACGCAGTCAAAATATCCCCTCCTCACCCAGCCGCCGCCTCTCCTCGTCTCTCTCCACCGTCCGCCTCAACTCCGTCGCCACCTCTCCACACCTCTCCCTCCGTCGTCCGCCTTCCCAAGTTTCGGCATGGAAGGAGGCGACCACCAGGCGGCGGCTCCTGTCAGATCCCCATCGAAGAGAGGGAGAGCACACGGCCAGCGATGGAGACCAGTGCCTGTGATGCTGGAGTTTGAGGAGAGGAGGAGCTTGATCCGCGGCGGTGGTCCGGCGTCGCCATAGTCTTCCTTGGCAGGAGCAGCGCGGGCTACAGTGACGCCCGGCTCCGTCCCGCTCTTTCGTGGTCGTTCGTTCAGCCGACGAACAAGGGAGAGAGAGAGACTTCAACAGGACAAGCATGATGCAGGTACACATACTTTTCTCTTCTTCCTGGTTTTTCTTCTCCACTTCTTCCTGTGCCCTATTCCTAGAGCTTCTCATTTTGTCTGTGCAGATTTTGTTTATCTGTGAACCTACAAGGTGTTTGAAGAAAATCCAACAAGGCTGACATGGTTCTATGTAAGTCATGTGATTTTTTTCCTCCCCCTTCTTCCAGTGCCCTACTCCTAGAGCTTCTCATCTTTCTTTTTGTGCAGATTTTGATTGTCTGTACTTACAAGGTGTTTGAAGAAAATCCAAGAAGGCTGACATGGTTCTGTGCAAGATATGAGATCTCATTTTTCCAAAATTTATTTCAACACAATAATAACATAACATGTTGAGTAGTTTGACTACCTGTTCACACGAGGACGACGGAGGAGGATGGCGGATAGAGGTTGGTGTCAAGCAAAGGTGAGCCATTGTCGATTTGCTGATGAAATATTTTCGTTTGCTGCCTCGGGTGATATGTTTGTTTGTTCGAACATGATTTTCTTTCATACTCTGAAATAGTATTCCACTATCCCTAAATAGATTTGTACCTAGGTTCAGTTCTCCTTGCCATTCACGATGCCAGTGATTTGTTCCTGATTCTGGAAACTATTACAAGAAATTTTATCTAGGCATGAACACAAGAAAGGAGGCATTTAGATAAGAAATCATCAGTTTTCTTTAATACCAGGTACTTCTATAACGTGCAGTTGAGCCATGAATTTGTGGATATGAGGGAATTTTCAGAGGTGTCTTTGCATTTTCAACATTCTCGCTGCACATTTGCCTATTTAACTTCCTAGACGGCCTGATTATGATTTCATTTCTTTGCCTTATGTCACTTAGGCTGCAGGATATGAAACATTATGCTATCAGTTTGCAGCATCTGAAATAGCTTGGTGAGCTTTCTTCTCACATTATGTCAGAATTCTAGATGGGATCATCCTGGCACAATCATGTTCTTCATCGTAGTAAAGGCTAAAGAGAAATTTCCATGGCTTGGTACAGTTTTATTTTAGGTACCACTACAATATTGCAAATGGTAGATTAGATTCTTACTCAAATCTTCGGGTTTTGATAATAGGAGCTGCCATTTATTTAATTTGGCTTTCCAAGTATGCTAAACTTCGGAATTATTATTTGCAATTCTTACACAAGGACATTATCAAAGGAAATTTTCCTTGTGTAGATATTTCTTCAGTTCCAAATGTTACTGTACTACCTATGTCTTTCTGAACTGATAGAAAGTTTATAGGTGGCTCAGGATGGTCCACTTCTTTGATTAAAACTCAGTGTTCAGACCTCGCCTACACCAGCTAGATTTGGTATTTTAGAATCTGGTCATTACAGATTTGTTGTCTTCAAGTAAAGCTACTTGTTAGCCACACCAACATCCTTTAGTTCTTGAGAATTTTCTTGTTGTGGTTTCGATTAACAATCTGCCACAATGCTCATGACCCTTACATTCACTCTTCAAAATGCATGTGTGTGTTTTCTCTATGTTGTCCTCACTGTTAGGAATAAACCACAACTCGCCGTGGTGACCAGCATGTGTGTCTAGGTCTAGGGCGAGTTCGAACGCCGATGCGTGGCCGTGTCCGTGTCCGTGGCCGTGGCCGTGGAGGATGTGCTCAGAGTGCGTGCGTGCGTGCGCATCTGTGTCGCGGTGGTCCGTGAGGTTGTGCTCACGTACGAGTCCACCACGTAGGTGTATCGCTCCAGTCAATGGCCGTTGGAGATGGCAGTGGGATTGATCCTTACGATTGGTTGTAGCTGGCCGCATTGAGCGTGTACGAGCGCATGGTGCACATGAAGCCGGGGAAAGTAGATCGCCTGCGTCATGGTGTGAGTGCACCTGGGCATAAAAATCCCTCCCCTGTACTGCTCGTATGTATGTGGTCTGCGCCACACGGTTTGTGCTAAATGGAGGCCGTTTGAGTGGCCGTGCGTTGGTCGCCGGAAATCCACAACACTCACTATTGGATTATTGTTACTTGTGTCTAAGCAAGACAATGCAAAAAAAAGAAATATCATTTTCTCTATGTTTCTCAAACGTTTCCTGTAAAATACGTATACGCCTTTTAGAATTTTACTCTATAAAATACATGTATCCTCTTCTCTCATTGATTTATATCGAGGTGGGCCTTATGCATGGTTACATGTCAAAGAGGTTCTGCAACTCTGCATCATGTTCCAGATTTCTAATGCATTCATAAGTAGGGCAGGCTTGTAAACTCACAGAGGTTCTGCATCATGGTTACATGTCAAAGAGGTTCTGCAACTCTGCATCATGTTCCAGATTTCTAATGCATTCATAAGTAGGGCAGGCTTGTAAACTCACAGATTAGCCTTCTTGCTTCCTTTCATCTCGAATGCAAGCAAGCATGCATGCTTCTGCCGAGGCTTAGAAGAAACTAAGGGGGTATGGGTCCATGAGCCCTTTTTATATTACTAAGCAAGACTTGTTTTGTTTTCTGTGATAGACGTGAAAGATCTTCAGTTATCTTGCATGGTGCCCTATATATAATTATATATTGGTATGATACTGAAATTCTGATTGTATAGGCTTCTCACATTGCAGCTTCCAGAAAGTACGTTGCAGCTTTGGAAATCCATTGAAAATGATGGTTCTGATGTTAATAATCAGGATGATATGATGGGCTGTTTTAATAACTTATCACAAAAAAGTTGATAAGAAAATGGAGAAGATGTTGAATGAAACCTTTTTTGTTATCTTCTTGATGCTTTATTGGCGTGATACTAAATTTTTTCAATTCTATAAGTTTCTTCTCACCCTACAGCTTCCAGGAAGTATGTATCAACTTTGGAAATCTATTGAAAATCATGGTTTTAATGTTACTGGTACGGATGATGTGATAGGCTCATTTGATAATTTTTCAAAAGAAAGAGCAGAAGAAAATGGAGAGGATACTGAAATGACTAGATTAGAAGAAATTATGTATTCGTATTTTGATTTTGGCCAATGACTGTTCCTGTTCAGCTTGTGTTTGATTATGCTCCATATACATTTCTTTATTCTGTGATGAAGCTGCGTATACATTTTTTTATTCTGTGCATGGATAGGGCGAGGGTCTAGGCCGCAAAATATTAAATCAACAGTCAGCTATCAACCAGGTTGTGTATTTTGTTTTCGTCGGCAATGCTGCATATGCATTTGAGTGGCAATGATGATATAGTTCAGAGAGACGATTTAATCAATTCATTTTCTTTATCAAGTTTATGCTTCCATTGAGCTATGATTATTTAAATCACAAACTTGATACTCTTTGGCAGTAACGTAATGTATATCTTTGAATCTCCAAGTGGCACCGGGGTGTCTGATTGACATAAAGCTCTGGAGATGTGTCATCTCATATGACATGTGGTTTTGAAGTTGCATATCTCATAAATAGATTTGTGGCTTCTCCCATGATATGTATTTCTGTAGTTTTGTCTACATTTAAGCTCTACCGCTATACTTACTCTTGCAGTTATGTAATCATGATGCCCCCTTTGTAGTTTATGATCATGTATCCTTGATATAGCAAGCACCTGTTATAACGTGTACCCTACATCTATAATGCTGGCAATTGCTGTTTGTTTCTTCATCCTTTTATAGGCCTTATGAAAGGAGTTGAGAATAGGGCTACTATTATTGACGATGTCAGTTATCCATTGTAAATTATTGAGAGTGACTACTTTTGTGCCAGTTGAAGGTTAGGACTATGTAGTGGTTACAATACCCACAGAGCACTTGTTGTATTGGTGCAGCATTGTCTATGCTCTCACACATATATGGAATAAGGGTCGGAGGGTTACCAACTGAGTTTTGTAAGACATCCCAAATCCTTACTGCATACTCGAAAATAACAAGTATCATGTTGGCGACTCCCCTAATGTTTGGTCGTACAAACGCGCCATTTCTTGTGCTTTTGTGTGCTCCATTGATTTTCCTTTCTCTTGTGTCGTCCTCAGTTTGGCTATTTTGCTCATTTCTCCCATTGTTGTTGCAGGGTCAGTCAGCCGTTCTTCGTCGTTCGGCTTTTTGCTTGGGGAGTTAAGTCCTTTCTTGCTCATCTCCTATTCGATAAAATGCATGTGAGCTGAAACAGCTGCATTTCTTGTTTCGTTGACTGTCCAGATAATGACATATCCAACTTTTCTCCAATCTACATTGTTATTATGGGAAACAGTTAGACATACAAAATGCAGACAAGTAATGAATATTTTAAGCTCAATTGATAATTTCCCCTCAAAATAGATCGCATAATGCTCCTTGCTCTGGAACATTTAGATTGAAGGTGATACTCTGTTTGGACATGCAATTATTTCTAAAATGAAAGCATAGTAATCATTTATTGGTTGTAGGTCACACAGTGGCAGATTACAAACTCTCTGCAGTAGTCGATTTAATAAACAAGATGTCTTAAGTTTGAAAGCAACATGCAGATAAGGAGAAAAGTTTGGATATGTCATTATCTTTACTCATATATAATTTCTTAATATACGATGGAGCTGCATCTCTTGATGGTCACTAAGGAAAAGATGACCAAGCTCAGCAGCGCAAGACAATTTCAGTGTCTTTCGCGTACCAAGAACCGTTTTACTATGTATGACCATCAGGTGAAGTAATATTTCCTGTTATATGTTCATTTTGGCTATATCGTCTCACTTCCGTTTGGTACATCATGTACACAATGTCATTGTTGTATTAATGCTTTCCATCTATGACATGCGATGTCCACCTATGCATGTTGTAAACCTCGACAAAAGCAAAGAACTTGCCTAAAAAAAACTTCAGTGAACATAAATGGATCACTTGGCACTGAATGGTCATGGTCTCATGGATTGATGGTAAATTCTTTTTAAGTAACTAAACTCTGGGTTGTCTTAGGTAGCTGCGCCAGTGGCATAATGGAATATTATTAAGCTTATAAAGCGGCTGGATTGAGGTCTATAGGAACCAAACACACCTACCGTGAAGAGCTTCTTAGATGATGAAATCATGCTCGACACTGATGGGACATGCAGGGTTGGTCTACTCACCGCCCTCATGTCTTGGTATTTCCTGGCAGCAGATAAAAGATTCAACCAGAGGTTAAGAGACCAGCGTTTCTATGCTAATATAGTTTGCTTTATAAAGCCAATGTAAGCTATCATTAAGTGATTTCATAACTCTCCTTTGAGCTATCATGCTACCATGTAATGAGATATATAACCTTATGTGTATCTAAGTATCTGTTAAATTGGCTCTAAATCACTCTTAGTTTCATGATTTGAATGCTCGGCTTGCTCTCGCTTTTTCCGCCATGGGCGCAACGGGTCATCTAGTTTGGATAAACATGCACCAAGTTATCACATTGCAAACATGGCATGAAAACAACTACTAACAGTAGTTTATGACAAGTAGCACTCTTCTCATGAAGATTAAGACATCTAGATGACCTCAAACATGCATGGCACAATGGAACAAAACGTAGTACAAGTCACCACGATCATTTTGACATATCATTCACTCAAATCGGACATGCACACAAAAAGTTATCCCCATTGCAAAACTGCACCAGAAACTTAAAATAGCAGGACTTAGTGAAAAAAAAACCACCTCGGGTCAACGGCGGCTGGAGGTCAAACGGGCTGGCGGATCGGGCCGGGTCCTGCGACCTGGAGCGGATCGGGCCGCGCGGCCCACTAGGGCTGGAGGAGGTGGCGGTCGCGGGGACTGGGACGGCCCGGCCTGGCGGAACCCTAGGGTTCGGCCTGTTGGGGAACGTAGCAGAATTCAAAATTTTTCTACGCTTTCACCAAGATCCAACTAAGGAGACATCTAGCAACGAACAAATAAGAGTGCATCTACATACCGTTATGTAGATCGCGAGCGGAAGCTTTCGAAGAAGCGTGGATGAAGTAGTCGTACTCTTCTCGTTCTTCGTCACCGATGATCTAGCGCCGAACGAACGGCACCTCCGTGTTCAACACACGTCCGGTACAGCAACGTCACCTCCTTCTTGATCCAGCAAGGGGGAGGAGAGGTCGTCGGAGATCCAGCAGCACGACGGCGTGGTGGTGGATGCAGTGGACAATCTTGCAGGGCTTCGCCGGTGCCCTGCGTAAGGAGATGGAGGTGTGACGGGAGGGGGAGAGGCGCCAGGGGCAAGGGTGCGGCTGCCCTCTCCCCCCCACATATATATAGGGGGCCAGGGGGGTGCGCCGGCCCTGCAGATCCCATCTGCAGGGTGGGGCGGCGGCCAGGGGGGATTCTTGCCCTACAAGGCAAGGTGGCGCCCCCTCCCCCTTAGGGTTTCAACCCTAGGCGCATGGGGAGGAGGGCCCATATGGTGCGCCAGCCCACCAGGGGCTGGCCACTTCCCCTTCGCGGCCTAGGGGCCCCACCGGGATGGGTGGCCCCACCCGGTGGACCCCCGGGACCCTTCCGGTGGTCCCGGGACACTCCCGGTGACCCCCGGAGATCACCCGATGGCCGAAAGTGGACTTCCTATATATCATTCTTTACCTCCGGACCATTCCGGAACTCCTCGTGACGTCCGGGATCTCATCCGGGACTCCGAACAACTTTCGGGTTTCCACGTGCATGTATCTCTACGACCCTAGCGTTACCGAACCTTAAGTGTGTAGACCCTACGGGTTCGGGAGACACGTAGACATGACCGAGACCACTCTCCGGTCAATAACCAACAGCGGGATCTGGATACCCATGTTGGTTCCCACGTGTTCCTCGATGATCTTCATCGGATGAACCACCGTGTCAAGGATTCACTCAATCCGGTATGTTATTCCCTTTGTCCATCGGTACGGTACTTGCCCGAGATTCGATCGTCGGTATTTTCGATACCTTGTTCAATCTCGTCATGGCAAGTCTCTTTATTCGTTCCGTAATCCATCATCCCGTGACTAACTCCTTAGTCACTTTGAGCTCATTATGATGATGTCTTACTGAGTGGGCCCAGAGGTACCTCTCCGTCATACGGAGTGACAACATCCCAGTCTCGGTTCGTACCAACTCAACAGACACTTTCGGAGATACCCGATGCGTACCTTTATAGCCACCCAGTTACGTTGTGACGTTTGGCACACCCAAAGTATTCCTACGGCATCCGGGAGTTGTACAACCTCATGGGCTAAGGAATAAATACTTGACACTGAAAAGCTTATGCATTACGAACTATACGATCTCGTGCTATGCTCAGGATTGGGTCTTGTCCATCACATCATTCTCCTAATGATGTGATCCCGTTATCACTGACATCCTATGTCCATGGTCAGGAAACCGTGACCATCTGTTGATCAACGAACTAGTAACTTAGAGGCTTACCAGGGACTCATTGTGGTCTATGTACTCACACATGTATCGCTGTTTCCGTACAATACAATTCAAGCATGAATAACAGACGATTATCATGAACAAGGAAATATAATAATAATACTTTTATTATTGCCTCTAGGGCATATTTCCAACAGTCTCCATTGTTCCGGAGAACGGAGTCTTGGTCATCTTGCCCAAGAGGCATGGTTCGCACGTGTCAAATGATTCATAATCAAGAGACTCTAGAAGTCCATCTGAATGGAGCTTCTTCATACGTTTGACACCAATATGACCAAGGCGGCAATGCCACAAGTATGTGGGACTATCATTGTCAACTTTACATCTTTTGGCATCTACACTATGAATATGTGTATCATCACGTTCGAGATTCATCAAAAATAAACCATTGACCAGCGGGGCATGACCATAAAACATATCTCTCAAATAAATAGAACAACCATTATTCTCCGATTTGAAAGAGTAGCCATCTCGCATAAGACGAGATCCAGATACAATGTTCATGCTCAAAGCTGGTACTAAATAACAATTATTAAGGTTTAAAACTAATCCCGAGGGTAGATGTAGAGGTAGCGTGTCGACGGCGATCACATCGACCTTGGAACCATTCCCGACGCGCATCGTCACCTCATCCTTCGCCAGTCTCCGCTTATTCCGCAGCTCCTGCTTAGAGTTACAAATATGAGCAACTGCACCGGTATCAAATACCCAGGAGCTACTACGAGCGCTGGTAAGGTACACATCAATAACAAGTATATCAAATATACCTTTGACGTTGCCGGCCTTCTTGTCTGCTAAGTATTTGGGGCAGTTCCGCTTCCAGTGACCCGTTCCCTTGCAATAAAAGCACTCTGTCTTAGGCTTGGGTCCATGCTTTGGCTTCTTCCCGGCAACAGGCTTACCGGGCGCGGCAACTCCCTTGCCGTCCTTCTTGAAGTTCTTCTTACCCTTGCCTTTCTTGAACTTAGTGGTTTTATTGACCATCAACACTTGCTGTTCTTTCTTGATATCCACCTCCGCTGATTTCAGCATCGAATACACCTCGGGAATGGACTTCTCCATCCCCTGCATATTGAAGTTCAACACGAAGCTCTTGAAGCTTGGTGGGAGCGACTGGAGGATTCTGTCAATGACCGCTTCATCTGGGAGATTCATTCCCAGCTGAGACAAGCGGTTGTGCAATCCAGAAATCTTGAGGATGTGCTCACTGACAGAACTGTTTTCCTCCATCTTACAGCTGTAGAATGCGTCGGAGACGTCATATCTCTCGACTCGGGCATGAGCTTGGAAAACCATTTTCAGCTCTTCGAACATCTCATATGCTCCGTGGTTCTCAAAACGTTTTTGGAGCCCCGACTCTAAGCTGTAAAGCATGCCGCACTGAACCAGGGAATAATCATCACTACGCGACTGCCAGACGTTCAAAACGTCTTGGGTCGCATCGGGACCGGGTGCATCACCTAGCGGTGCTTCAAGGACATATGATCTCTTGGCAGCTATGAGGATAATCCTCAGGTTACGGACCCAATCCGTATAGTTGCTACCATCGTCTTTCAGCTTGGTTTTCTCTAGGAACGCGTTGAAGTTGAGGGAAACTTGAGTGTGGGCCATTTGATCTACAAGAGATATTGTAAAGAATTTAGACTAAGTTCATGATAATTAAGTTCATCTTAATCAAATTTTAATGAACTCCCACTCAGAATGACATCTCTCTAGTCATCTAAGTGATACACGATCCGAATCGACTAGCCCGTGTCCGATCATCACGTGAGACGGACTAGTCATCAACAGTGAACATCTTCATGTTGATCGTATCTTCTATACGACTCGTGTTCGACCTTTCGGTTTTCCGTGTTCCGAGGCCATGTCTGTACATGCTAGGCTCGTCAAGTGAACCCTAAGTGTATCGCGTGTGTAAATCTGGCTTACACCCGTTGTATGCGAACGTTAGAACCTATCACACCCGATCATCACGTGGTGCTTCGGAACAACGAACTTTAGCAATGGTGCACAGTTAGGGGGAACACAATTCTTGAAATTTTTAGTGAGAGATCATCTTATTTACTACCGTCGTTCTAAGTAAACAAGATGCATAAACATGATAAACATCACATGCAATCAATTAAAGTGACATGATATGGCCAATATCATCTTGCTCCTTGGATCTCCATCTTCGGGGCACCATGATCATCTTGTCACCGGCTCGACACCATGATCTTCATCATCATGATCTCCATCATTGTGTCTTGAAGAAGTCGTCACGCCAACTATTACTTCTACTACTATGGCTAACGTTTAGCAATAAAGTAAAGTAATTACATAGCGTTTATTCAGTGACACGCAGGTCATACAATAATTAAGACAACTCCTATGGCTCCTGCCGGTTGTCAAGTTCATTGACATGCAAGTCGTGATTCCCTATTACAAGAACATGATCAATCTCATACATCACATATATCATTCATCACATCTTCTTTTGGCCATACCACGTCACATAGCACATGCTGCAAAAACAAGTTAGACGTCCTCTAATTGTTGTTGCAAGTTTTTACGTGGCTTCTATAGGTTTTCTAGCAAGAACGTTTCTTACCTACGCCAAAACCACAACGTGATTTGTCAATTTCTATTTACCCTTCATAAGGACCCTGTTCATCGAATCCGATCCGACTAAAGTAGGAGAGACAGACACCCGTCAGCCACCTTATGCATCTAGTGCATGTCTGTCGGTGGAACCAGTCTCACATAAGTGTACGTGTAAAGTCGGTCCGGGCCGCTTCATCCCACAATACCGCCGAATCAAGATTAGACTAGTAACGGCAAGAAAGTTGAGCAAACTCAAACGCCCACAACTGCTTTGTGTTCTACTCGTGTAAGATGCTACGCATAAGACCTAGCTCAGATGCCACTGTTAGGGAACGTAGCAGAATTCAAAAAAATTCTACGCTTTCACCAAGATCCAACTAAGGAGACTTCTAGCAACGAGCAAATAAGAGTGCATCTACATACCGTTATGTAGATCGCGAGCGGAAGCTTTCGAAGAAGCGTGGATGAAGTAGTCGTACTCTTCTCGTTCTTCGTCACCGGTGATCTAGCGCCGAACGGACGGCACCTCCGTGTTCAACACACGTCCGGTACAGCAACGTCACCTCCTTCTTGATCCAGCAAGGGGGGAGGAGAGGTCGTCGGAGATCCAGCAGCACGACGGCGTGGTGGTGGATGCAGTGGAGAATCCTGCAGGGCTTCGCCGGTGCCCTGCGTAAGGAGATGGAGGTGTGACGGGAGGGGGAGAGGCGCCAGGGGCAAGGGTGCGGCAGCCCTCTCCCCCCCACATATATATAGGGGGCCAGGGGGGTGCGCCGGCCCTGCAGATCCCATCTGCAGGGTGGGGCGGCGGCCAGGGGGGGATTCTTGCCCCCCAAGGCAAGGTGGCGCCCCCTCCCCCTTAGGGTTTCAACCCTAGGCGCATGGGGAGGAGGGCCCATATGGTGCGCCAGCCCACCAGGGGCTGGCCACTTCCCCTTCGCGGCCTAGGGGCCCCACCAAGATGGGTGGCCCCACCCGGTGGACCCCCGGGACCCCTCTGGTGGTCCCGGGACACTCCCGATGACCCCCGGAGATCACCCGATGGCCGAAACTGGACTTCCTATATATCATTCTTTACCTCCGGACCATTCCGGAACTCCTCGTGATGTCCGGGATCTCATCCGGGACTCCGAACAACTTTCGGGTTTCCACGTGCATGTATCTCTACGACCCTAGCGTTACCGAACCTTAAGTGTGTAGACCCTACGGGTTCGGGAGACACGTAGATATGACCGAGACCATTCTCCGGTCAATAACCAACAGCGGGATCTGGATACCCATGTTGGTTCCCACGTGTTCCTCGATGATATTCATCGGATGAACCACCGTGTCAAGGATTCACTCAATCCCGTATGTTATTCCCTTTGTCCATCGGTACGGTACTTGCCCGAGATTCGATCGTCGGTATTCCCGATACCTTGTTCAATCTCGTCATGGCAAGTCTCTTTACTCGTTCCGTAATCCATCATCATGTGACTAACTCCTTAGTCACTTTGAGCTCATTATGATGATGTCTTACCGAGTGGGCCCAGAGGTACCTCTCCGTCATACGGAGTGACAACATCCCAGTCTCGGTTTGTACCAACTCAACAGACACTTTCGGAGATACCCGATGCGTACCTTTATAGCCACCCACTTACGTTGTGACGTTTGGCACACCCAAAGTATTCCTACGGCATTCGGGAGTTGTACAACCTCATGGTCTAAGGAATAAATACTTGACACTGAAAAGCTTATGCATTACGAACTATACGATCTCGTGCTATGCTCAGGATTGGGTCTTGTCCATCACATCATTCTCCTAATGATGTGATCCCGTTATCACTGACATCCTATGTCCATGGTCAGGAAACCGTGACCATCTGTTGATCAACGAACTGGTAACTTAGAGGCTTACCAGGGACTCATTGTGGTCTATGTACTCACACATGTATCGCTGTTTCCGTACAATACAATTCATGCATGAATAACAGACGATTATCATGAACAAGGAAATATAATAATAATACTTTTATTATTGCCTCTAGGGCATATTTCCAACACGGCCCACCTGGCAGATCCGATCGAGGGATCGGGATCGGGCGGAGCGGCCGGTTCCCTCGATGGCAGCGGGGCGACGGCGACCTGGGGGGGCGACGGGGGCCGACGGCGCCCTGGCCAGAGGTGTGGGGCCGGCCGGCGGCATGGCGGAGGGGGCCGGTCGGCGCGGCAGCAAGCCTGGGAGGCCGGGGCGGCGGAGGATGTGAGGCCGGGCGGCGCGGCGAGGTGAGATGAGGCGGCGGCGGAGCTTCGGCTGGCCGGAGGGGCGGCGGAGGAAGAAGACGGCTCGGCGGGCCCACTAGTCGGGGTGGAAGCAACGGCGACGAACTATGGAAGCACGGCGGCTGAGCAAGGAAACATGGTTTTCTGGGACGTCGGAAGCACGGTGGCTCAATGGTGGAAGCACCGCGGTGCAACGGTGGATGCACCGGCGACGAACTGTGGAAGCATTAGGGTTCTGGACGCGAAAATTGGGGGAGTTGGACGTTTATATAGGCACAAGGAGCTAGGGTTGTCCAAAAGAGGTGAGGTTTTCGGCCACGCGATCACAAATGGATGGCCTAGATGAAGGGAGGGGTTTGGGTTGGTTTGGTGGGCTGTTAGAGGGGTGTCTTGGGCCTCAAAGAGGGGGTACTTTCAGCCCACGAGAATAAATGTTGGAGCATCAAACAAACTCCAAACGCGATGAGATTTGACAGGCGGGTTACACACAACAAAACAACATCGCACGACAAGTCTCACGCCAAACCGGAAACGTTACACGGCCAAACACCAAAGTCGGCCTCGTGGATGCCACGGACACGTGAGAGAGCTCCGGAACTTGAAATGGACAACGGAAGGAACGAGTGGGACCGTATGCAAACGACAACACAAATGCAATGCGATGCACATGACTACATGATATGAATGAATGCACACACGCAACACGACAAAATGACGAAAACCCGAAAAGACAAAGAACCCGGAAAGGAATTTATGAAGCCAGAGATAAATATATTGCCCAAAAGGGAAAGTATTACATCCGGGGCATTACAAACTTTCTTGATATCAGTGATCCAATCTTCAACATCGAGAGGGTCGACACAGTAACTAAAAGCCTTTGGTTGATTAGCCAAGAACTGGTTGAGCGTAGCATGGTGCTGTTGGTTGAAGAAATTGCCTTGGTTCCCTGGAGCACCCTGATTTGCTTGATTTGCTTGCATTTGCTGCATCATCTGCATCAACATTTGGGTGTTCTGGTTTGTAGTCTGCATAATCGCTCTCCAGGCCTCAGACGGAGGAGGAGGGGAAGGAGGACGATCTGGAACCTCTTGACCCTCTGGGTTAGCGTTGGGAACCCGTTTCGGAGCCATCCTGAAAGAGATGACCACCAATCAGCAATTTGATTGCAAGAATATATAAGCTGAAACAACGGATAGAATGCAACATAGTCTTCACAAGAATCATTCGAACAAGAGGAACGCATGAAATTCTCAGTTTAATGATAACAACAATCTTCACGAGAAGCCACTGGGAGACAAAAGATAAATAAGAAAAACACAAGGTACAAATGGAACAAACACAAGATAGGAGCTTCGTTCGACATCTTTGTGCTGAAAGCTTATGGAACGTGTTACGAAAGGGTTTTGCAATCCCCGGATCAGCATAGCCAAGGACCCTTTAAGATGCAACTCCCGATCGGAACATCGGCCATAAAACCACTTCACTCAATGTAGAACCCCGAACTCCGTAACCTGCATTCGTTGGAAGAAAGCCTACGATCTACTGGATGAACCCACCTATTAATTTCCGAAAGTTTCCAGTTATGCAATCAGGTGTTGGGGATACAGGGGAAGCATCGCGCACACAACTCTAATCCTACATCCAGCTGTATCCATCCTTCAACACATAACCAGTTGTTCTCGGAAACCGTCTACCTCGGACCTTCGAAAGGCATCTACTATACAAAGCTATGGCAATACTCCCAAACTACCTCCCCAGTACTGGGTGATGTCGGGGTTATCTTGCCACTAACCGCATAGGAGAGTTTTCGATGTCGGCCGTCTTAAGTATTCTAGTACTGCCGCGATATGTTTGTGACGACAATACCCCGAAGCTCAACTCCCCGGGACACTACCACAACCCCTAATGTCAGGAGGCATCGAGAACAATATTGTCGTCACAAAGACATCGAAACAATCCAAACAATACTCGCGAGATTCCTAAAAAAAATTTGGTGCAATTTTTGAAAGTAGAAGAGGCAAGAGTAATCGTCAGGAGTCCTCACCAGAATGAAAAGAGATGAGGAGCAAAAGAAATCCTACTCTCCGATATAAATATAGGACTCAAAACATTTTAAGTGTGTGCCTAGACTCGACCGTCAATGATTCGATCAATCAGTGGGGGCTTCTAGGTCGGAGAAGGCTCTGAATACCAACTTGTAACGCCCCGGACACACCCGCCGGTGGTCGTTACTCCTGGCGGGATCTAGACTGGCCTCACATATCAATACTAGTCTTTTCTGCGCACTTTGTCCTCACTCGTGCGCACCCGGGAGCAACTTCCCGGTCGGTCACCCATCCTGAAACTACTCCAAGCTGAGCATGCTTAACTTTGGAGTTCTATCCGAATGGGCTCCCGGAAAAGAAGGAATTCCTTATTTATAAGAGTAGTCTACCATCTCTAATAAGCCAGGCCATCACAATGCCCTAGAGGCAATAATAAAAGTATTATTATTATATTTCCTTGTTCATGATAATTGTCTGTTATTCATGCTTGAATTGTATTGTACGGAAACAGCGATACATGTGTGAATACATAGACCACAACGTGTCCCTGGTAAGCCTCTAGTTACTAGCTCGTTGATCAACAGATGGTCACGGTTTCCTGACCATGGACATTGGATGTCATTGATAACGAGATCACATCATTAGGAGAATGATGTGATGGACAAGACCCAATCCTGAGCCTAGCACGAGATCGTTTAGTTCGTAATGCATAAGCTTTTCCGGTGTCAAGTATTTATTCCTTAGACCATGAGGTTGTGCAACTCCCGGATACCGTAGGAATACTTTGGGTGTGCCAAACGTCACAACGTAACTGGGTGACTATAAAGGTAGGCAACGGGTATCTCCGAAAGTGTCTGTTGGGTTGGTACGAACCGAGACTGGGATATTGTCACTCCGTATGACAGAGAGGTACCTCTGGGCCCACTCGGTAAGACATCATCATAATGAGCTCAAAGTAACTAAGGAGTTAGTCACGGGATGATGGATTACGGATCGAGTAAAGAGACTTGCCATGACGAGATTGAACAAGGTATCGGGCATACCGACGATCGGATCTCGGGCAAGTACCGTACCGATAGACAAAGGGAATAACATACGGGATTGAGTGAATCCTTGACACAGTGGTTCATCCGATGAGATCATCGAGGAACACGTGGGAACCAAGATGGGTATCCAGATCCCGCTGTTGGTTATTGACCGGCGAGTCGTCTCGGTCATGTCTGCGTGTCTCCCGAACCCGTAGGGTCTACACACTTAAGGTTCGGTGATGCTAGAGTTGTAAAGATACATGCACATGGAAACCCGAATGTTGTTCGGAGTCCCGAATGAGATCCCGGACGTCACGAGGAGTTCCGGAATGGTCCGGAGGTAAAGAATGATATATAGGAAGTCCAGTTTCGGCCATCGGGTGAACTCCGGGGGTCACCGGGAGTGTCCCGGGACCACCGGGTGGGGCCACCCATCCCGGTGGGTCCCCTAGGCCGCAAGGGGAAGGGGGCCAGACCCTGGTGGGCTGGCGCACCCATATGGGCCCCCCTCCATGCGCCTAGGGTTGAAACCCTAGGGGGGGCGCCCCCTATGCCTTGGGGGGCAAGTTTCCCCCCTTGGCCGCCGCCCCCCCTGGAGATCTGATCTCCCAGGGCCGGCGCCCCCCCTGGCCCCTATATATAGTGGGGGGAGAGGGCAGCCACACCCCAAGCCTCTGGCGCCTCTCCCCCCTCCCGTCACACTTCCTACTCCTCACGCAGGGCGCCGGCGAAGCCCTGCAGGATTTCCTGTTGCATCCACCACCACGCCGTCGTGCTGCTGGATCTCCGACAACCTCTCCTCCACCCTTGCTGGATCAAGAAGGAGGAGACGTCGTTGTACCGTACGTGTGTTGAACGCGGAGGTGCCGTCCGTTCGGCGCTGGGATCATCGGTGACGAGGAACGCAAAGAGTACGACTACTTCATCCATGTTCCTTCGAACGCTTCCGCACGCGATCTACAAAAGGGTATGTAGATGCACTCCAGTATGCTCGTTGCTAGATGACTCCTTAGATTGATCTTGGTGAAGCGTAGGAAATTTTTTGAATTCTGCTACGTTCCCCAACATTATTATCCCAAAAAACTGAAAGTTTGAAGTAATGGCATGTCTAGCTAAATTGTGTGCCATGTAATGTGCTTCCCAGATGTAATGTTTTATAGAAATTGCACCCATCATGTGAGCCAAAGTAGTCTAACAAAATTGCCTAACAGGGGCTACAAACTTGGATGGTACCAGTAAACGCCTGAACAATTTCCAACAAGTCCGATTCTGCAATGACCAGAATACACCCCGAGCTTTTATTAAGATTCATACCATATTGTAATGGTTTTGCTTCAACCATTGTTGCATCAAGCAAATTCTTTGCATTACAAAAAAATCCGAGGTACGCGGTCGATCCACCGAGGAACAAGCAATCACAGACAATGACGACACCGAGATTTGTTAACGAGGTTCGGCGAACTCGCCTACTCCCCGGGGTAATGACTACGGGCGCTCCTCCCCGAGATACCGCAACACCGGCCACCCGGGCGCCGGCACAAGCCGCCAGCACCCCCTTGCGAGCCTATCGCTATCTAGTCGTCATGGGTTACAACATGGGGTGCCTCCTCATATATAAGAGGCCAAGGGTACAACGTGTCTGATACGTCCAAAATGTATCTATAATTTCTGCTTGCTCCATGCCTCTTTTGGATGATATTGCTATATTATTCATACACTTCCATACACTTTTGATCGTATTTGGACTAACCTATTAACTCAGTGCACCCCAGTGCCAGTTTCTGTTTTCGGCTGTTTTTGTATTTCAGGTTTTCACGTTACGAGAACTGCCAGGAAAAATCCAGAAAAATTATATAAAAAATCAGCGTTCTAGAAACTACCTTGCGCCCGAAGTACAGCCGGGGGGGGGGGCCACCAGGGCTCCAGGAGCCCTGGCGGCGCGCCCCCCTGGGCCGCGCCGGGGGGGGGGCGCCTGGGCCCCCCGAGGCTCCGCTGATGCCCCACTTTGGCAGATATTTAAAGCGTCTCCCGAAACCCTCGAGACGGGAACTCTTTTTCGCGATCTCATCTCTGTTCCGCCGCCGCCGCCGCTTCCAAGATCGGGAGCACCAGGAGAACTCTTCCCGGCACCCTGCCGGAGGGGAGGATCATCACCGGGAGCTTCTCCACCACCATGGACGCCTCCCGGATGAGTTGTGAGTAGTCTCCCTTGGACCATGGGTCCATGACCAGTAGCTATGTGATGTTCTCCTCCCGTTCTTGTGCTTCACTAATTAGTCCTCGTGAGCTGCCCTACATGATCGAGGCACATATGTAATCCTTATGCTGTTGCTATGATGAGTTTGCTGGGATCCGATGGATTATGAGATTATGTTCAGATTGTGCTTGAGTAATATATTTGATCTACCTCTTTTATATTTATGTTCGTAAGTAATTCTTGCATGTTCTCCGTTGTTATTTATTGCTTTGGCCAAGTAATAGGTAGTGACTCCAAGAGGGAACGTTATGCTCGATTGTGGGTTCATGCCCCTTGATGACTAGTTTGAGTGACAGAAACATGAGTCTAGGGGATGTGCTGTTGCCACAAGGGGGAAAACAACGGTGCTTGTGCCCGCGGGTGCAAGGACTGTTTACTTTACGCAATGTTCTTTTAATGCAGTTGTCTGTTGCTTTGGGTTTACACTATGGGTGGGACTCGCAACTTAATACCAGCGAGATGTTCTGGATAGATATCTCAAGGTGGATGATAGTAGTAGATGCAGATGGATTTCGGTCTACTTACCTCGGCGTACCGCCCATGCTTTGAACCTCAACCTTTCTTGCAATGTAGTCAGCATTGGTTTGCGCACATGGTCCTGTCAATTGCCCAGCTGTAATTCGTTTACCTCGCATAGCTGTTTTATCGTCTTTTGGGAGAGAGACATCACTAGTGAACATCATGAGACTCCGGTCCATATTACCATCATTGATCACACCCGCTATTTACTTTCCGCTTTACTTACTATTGCATTATATCTATCACTACTATCATTTGCGTTTGATCCTTTGTAAACTACAAGGCCAGAGGGATTGACAACCTCTCTATACTCGTTGGGAGCAAAGTTATTTGTATCTGTGTGCAGGTCCACGTTGATTGCTAATATCTGGCGCCGTTAGCAGTTGACACATTCTTGTTGAAACTGGGAGTCTCAGGGAAAACGATCCTTGGTATTGCCAAGGGAAAACTTCTGCTACACTGCATCTCAAACCTTCCACTTGGGGTAACCAACGAGGGGTGAGAAGCCACCTAGCAAAGCAATTTCTGGCGCCGTTGCCGGGGAGTCCACTCTTCAGGATAGGGGAGTTGAACGCTATCTTTTACCTTTGCTTTTAGTCTTGTTAGTTTACCTTTCAGTTTTTGCTTTAGTATCTTTTATCGAAAATCACAAAAATAGTTGTCTTGCTTGCTTGCTACTATGGGTTCCACCGAGAACACCAAGTTGTGTGACTTCACTAGTCACAACAACGATGACTTTATCAGCACACCTATCACTACACCTGCCACTTCAACACCTTCATATGAAATTAAACCTGCTTTACTGAACCTAGTCATGAAAGATCAATTCTCCGGTGCTGGAGATGATGCTGCTTTACACTTGAACAACTTTGTTGAACTTTGTGATATGCAAAAGTACCAAGAAATAGATGGTAATATTGTTAAGCTTAAGCTTTTTCCTTTCTCCTTGAGAGGAGGAGCTAAAATTTGGTTTCAGTCTTTGCCTAGAAATAGCATAGATTCATGGGACAAGTGCAAAGATGCTTTTATTGGAAAATACTACCCACCTGCTAAAATTATCCAACTCAGAAGTAACATAATGAATTTTAAACAATTGGATAATGAACACGTTGCCCAAGCTTGGGAACGTATGAAATCTCTTATCAAGAACTGCCCTACTCATGGTTTGACTACTTGGATGGTTATCCAAACTTTTTATGCAGGCTTGAATTTTACCTCGCGGAACTTGTTAGATTCGGCCGCGGGAGGAACTTTTATGTCAACTACACTTGGTGCTGCCACGAAGCTTCTCGATGAGATGATGACCAACTATTCCCAATGGCACACCGAACGCGCTCCAACAGGTAGGAAGGTAAACTCTGTCGAGGAGATTTCCTCCCTTAATGAAAAAGTTGACTTAATCATGTCTCTACTTTCAAAGCAATCTTCTGTTGATCCTCGTGATGTTCCTTTAAATTCTTTGATTGCTCAAGAACAAGTAGATGTGAACTTTATCTCTAGAAACAATTTTAATAACAATGCTTATAGGAGTAATTTTGGTAGCAATCCTAGACCGTTCCCCTCTTATGGGAACAACAATGCTTATCCTAGCACCAAGAACTCCACTACTGAACTAGAGATTATGCTTAAAGATTTCATTACTACCCAAAAAGCTTTTAATAATAGTGTAGAAGAAAAACTAAACAAACTAGGTGATCTCTCTTTGAAGGTAGACAATTTAGCCAATGAGGTGGAATTGCTTAAAATTAAAACTTCTCCTCTTGAGGAGAGGAAGGTCACTCCTATGAATGCTATTCAAGTGCAAATTAATGAAAATATTAGGATGATGGCTAAACTTAAAGAGAGATGGGCTAGAGAAAGGGAGGAAGAAGATAGAATCAAGAGCCTTCCTACCCACCACACTGTTGCTACTATCCAAGTTGTTGAGGATATCCAAACTCTTAGCACCCAATGCACTCCTGGTCCCATTGGACCTATTAATGGTGATGCTATGACTATAGAAACTACCAAACAAGTGAACCTAAAGGACACCACTACCACTTTACTTGATGCTAGTGACCTTGATTTTGATAATTGCACTCTTACCGAAGTTATTGATTTCCTTCACAAGATGTCTAGAGACCCCCACACTAGCACGCTTAACCTTGCCTTCATAGAGCATATCACTAATGCTCTCATCAAAGCTAGGGAGGAGAAACTTAGAGTAGAAGCCTCCATACCTAGAAAGCTAGAAGATGGTTGGGATCCTATGATAAAAATTAAGTTGAATGACTTCTCTTGCTATGCATTATGTGATGTTGGAGCTAGTACCTCGGTTATGCCCAAAAGAATATATGATATGCTTAAATTGAAACCTTATGATTCTTGTTCTTTTGGTGTTCGTCTCGTTGATTCTTCCATAAAGAAACCTTTGGGGAGGATCGACGATGTTCTTATCGTTGTCAATGATAATTATGTTTCCGTTGATTTCACTTTTATGGATATTGAATGTGATCCTTCTTGTCCAATTATTTTGGGACGTCCCTTTTTGCGCACCGTTGGTGCCATCATTGACATGAAAGAGGGGAATATAAAATTTCAGTTTCCTCTCAAGAAAGGGATGGAACACTTCCCTCGAAAGAAGATCAAGTTACCTTTTGAGTCCGTTATACGGGCTAGCTATTCTTTTACTCTTGATAAAACTTGATCTCTATGCATTATGCCTAGCTTAAAGGCATAAAAGAAAGCGCTTTTGGGAGGCAGCCCAATGAATAAAATTTACTTTGCTTTTGTTGTGTCTTGATGTTGTTACTACTGTAGCATCATCATTGTATCTTTGCTTTTCAATTTTGTGCCAAGTATAGCCTCTGATTGCAAGAAAGTCCAAAAGTTGTGAGGTGCTGTCCAGGAAACAGATTCTATCCTTGGATAGAAAAATTCGTATAAAATCACCAGATCATCTTTTTGGTCTGAATTTTTTCGACAGCGTGCTCTATATAATTGTATTTCGTGCGTCTGTTCTGAGTTTTTTTATTAGAGTTGCATAAGTGCCCCGAACAAATCATTTACTACCTGCTGTTCTGTTTTTCACAGATTCTGTCCTGTTTTGCCTTTCCTTCATTTTGCAAACCTAGAGCTTGCTTTTTCTTTGCAAAAACCTTTTGGCATTCTTGAGAAACAGTAGATCTTCAAGAATATCCTTATTTCCAGCAAGGTATAATTATTTTATTATGGGTACTAACCTCGCTAATCAGATTATGATGAGTTATGTATGAAGGGAGTTTTCAAGTGTGCGAGGGAAGATGATAAAAAGATTCAGGAGTGTCAAACGCTCAAGCTTGGGGATGCCCCCGTGCACCCCCAAGAAATATTCAAGGAGACTCAAGCGTCTAAGCTTGGGGATGCCCCCGTGCATCCCCTTCTCCATCGACATTATCAGTTCGTCTTTCGTTCCACTATATTTTTATCACTTCATGTGTTATGTGCTATGCTTGGAGCGTCTTGTTTTTAGTTTCCTTTTTAGTTTTTCATAACGAGTCGGAACTCAGCTTTCTTTATGTTGGAGAGAAACACGCTCCACTTCTACCTAGAACATAACATAGAATTTTCATGTCTATCTTTGTTGTGTGTGTTCTTTGTCTTTTAATAGCTACTATCATGTTCTGCTCTTAGTATTCATGCTTATATTTTTAAAGAGCTTTTGTTTAGTTGGTTGCTTGAACTCTCTTTAGTTATCATGCTTATCTTATTAAGAGAGTTTGCTTCCGTTGCATTGGTTGATATGTCTATGATAAAGATGCTACGTGCATAATGGCGCTTAGTAGTTCATGTTTTCTTATGGTTAGTCTCAAATAGCTGGGGGGTTTCCAATGTGTTATTGGAGTACCAACATGATTTGTTTGCCTATGATGTGGTATGGTTTAGTAATATCTTCCTTCGAGAATTTATTTTGATTGACTTGGCGTATTCTCACGCATATTTAAGACTGTAAAGAAAGTTTGTCAAGCCTTGATGATCTTTTGTTTCTGAGTAGCGATATAACTTCCATGCCTGATTCAATGTTGCTTTGTCGCTCTGCATGATTATGACCGTCATTGCTCTCTTAGTTGGTCGCTCCCAGTCTTTTGCTAACCTTCGCCTGTACTAAGCGGACTGACTGCTTGTGCATCCACATCCTTTTAATCCAGTTATGCCATATGAGTCCACCATATCTTCCTACATGG
This sequence comes from Secale cereale, assembly GCA_902687465.1. Taxonomy (NCBI): domain Eukaryota; kingdom Viridiplantae; phylum Streptophyta; class Magnoliopsida; order Poales; family Poaceae; genus Secale; species Secale cereale. The sequence continues at coordinate 45,459,729 of LR738709.1, read as the reverse complement.
TATTTACCTGCCATTCCTAACGGAGACTTGCATGTGCCATCTCGAAATTATTCAAAGAAAAAAAAGCATTCTTATTTTGTGCCTCTGTTGTAAGTTCATGAGGAAGTAGTGGTTAATTCATGATTCTTTTTAAGTTGGACAAGCTTCACCCCGGGATTGCATGTATAATGTGCAAACCCATAATACGAGAAGGAACTGGCATTGAGTGCGCCCGGCTCAAAAAGATAATATAACAAACAAACCCTCCTTCACGCTTTGTTCATGAGAAATCAGAAAACTTTGGTAGTGATAAACAAAGGAGATTAAGAGGATGTGATCGTCCTCATTCGGGAGCCGTTCCTCGAAACTTGTCCATCTCAAAAAGTGATTGAGTTGTCTGCTAGCATTCGTTGACGAAACATGCATAATCAAAAAAATAATTATTACCTCTGTTTTTAAAGCCAAGAGCTCTGGTACATGTTTTGTCTTTGTTTCCGATTACGGATTTTCAACCTTGCCAACAAAAGCCACGAGAGTCTCCACCTTCTTTTAAAAGCACCAACTACTGAGAGCATGATTGTCATTCTGAGTGTAATGTGCATTGTCCCAAAGTAGCATTGTCTTTTGCATGATTGTGATATCATTTATTTTGAAATCATTGTATCTAGTCATCACTTAAACCTTGAAGGTGCCCCTGCATTTATGTTTTGCTTCACTAAAGGGGGCAAGCTAGATGTCACTTTATCATATTTGCACATCATGTTCATTACAAATCTATTTGATGTTTCAATATCATATTGTAAAACTTTCAGTTCTTTGTGATTTTCTCACCAGGCAACTTAATTACTATAGATTCGTTGTCTCAGTAAGCTTTTGTCATATGACTATGAAGAAGTCCTATATGGTTAATAGCATGTCACCACAGAAATTATTCTTGTTATCATTTACCTACTCGAGGACGAGCAGGAATTAAGCTTGGGGATGTTGATACGTCCAAAACGTATCTATAATTTCTGCTTGCTCCATGCCTCTTTTGGATGATATTGCTATGTTATTCATACACTTCCATACACTTTTGATCGTATTTGGACTAACCTATTAACTCAGTGCACCCCAGTGCCAGTTTCTGTTTTCGGCTGTTTTTGTATTTCAGGTTTTCACGTTACGAGAACTGCCAGGAAAAATCCAGAAAAATTATATAAAAAATCAGCGTTCCAGAAACAACTTGCGCCCGAAGTACAGCCGGGGGGGGGGGG